>AYKW01000056.1:1910473-2242283 GCA_002760635.1 Ganoderma sinense ZZ0214-1
GAGGAGGGCAACGCTTGGAGGGAGCAACGCTTGGAAAGACTCACATCGTGCTGCGCGTGTCTCTGAGGTATGCCCCGACTCTACCCTGTCAAAGACCTGCTCGGAGGTGACAGCACTCTCGTTCCCTGCAAAACGTGTGTGGGCGTAACTTAGTGCGAGATGTTGGTCTGGAACAGATGGTGCCCGAACATACCAGCCGCACTCTGGAAACCCCGACCCTTCCTCCTCACCACCCCACCTGGACGCACGGGCAGTAAGTACGGGGCTAGGACAAACTGGTCGGAAAACATACCGTCGTCAATGTTCATCCCGTCGTCGGACATGGTCGATGCTCGGTGGCGGACGGTGCTCAGAGTCACTGGCAGTGGTCGGGAACAGATCTGAGGCCGCAACGGGGACCGACGCCTCCACCTGACAGCGGCCCGGACTGCCTTTCTGGGATGCTCGGCTCCGGACGGAGACCATCGACAGCGGCTGTCCCTTGTCGGAGACCAGCGCCGGGGCCGGGATAGCGCCGGGGCGTGCCGTGGGTGGGGAGGGGTCACCAGTCAGGCCTGTCAGGTGCGAGATTACGGCCACCATACGTCCGGACACTGTCACGAAGAAGCTGGCCGACGATCTGAAGAGCGAGATGGCAGACAGCGGGATGTGCCTCTGCCAGTGCCAGTGGCCCGGTAGACTCCGTCTCCCACCGCTTCTAGCGGGACCAGCTACGTGATACATTACCACCCTCTCCAGGTAGGTTGTTGACTCGACACAGAACATTCCGCTTTTGTCTTTGTCCTCCGTTTCTGGGCAAGCCCTCCGAAGGCCGCGTGTCGCATCCCCTTGCTCTGTTTCACACCCGGAAACCTTGACCAAGCGTCAGCAAACCGTCCAGATCAGGTCGCCTACCACGGCGATGATGAGTGTGTCATGCTCTCATCAAGCAAGTTTCCAAGTAAGCATTTCTTCCTTTCAGTGTCGTGTACCTTAACCATTCGTTCTTTTACGTATCCACCCCTCCTTCAAATCTTTTTGAGACCTACGAAACAGCGTTTGTGTCCCACGCGCTGCCCAATCCCACAGCCGCTCGTCCTCGCAAATAAAAGACCCTGCCATTGCCGTCATAGCTCCTCGCTATCCCTCGTCGGTCGTTTCGAGTCTCCTCGTTCCGTTCCAATTCTTCATACACTCTCTTCGCTTCTTTTACTATTCTACTGCTCTTTGTCTATATGTCGCTCATTAACCACCCTTGCATCATCTGCTGCCGCCCCACCTCTATGTGGTGCAGCCGTTGCCAAAGTGCGTGGTATTGCACCCCCGAGCACCTCCAAAGTGTGAGTCCCGACCTCGGCTTTTCCGCATAGCCGCTCGTTCTGACCACGTTCTCGCGTGCAGGACTGGCCTCGCCATCGGCGCGAGTGCGTCCCGACGAATGCTCCCCAACCGCAATACCCGAACATGATCGCGACGCCCCCGCCGGCTCAAGCGGAGCTCGTGTCTGTTTCGGCTCTTCTGTTCATGCCGCATGAAGGTAAGACTTTACCTTCGGTTGTTGCCACGGTTGCTGCGGGCCGGGTCCACTCACGTATCGATGCTTTTAGACCGCGTCAAGGTGACGACGGTGCAGTGCCGCCCGCAAGGCACGATCTCGCAAGGGATGTGCCCGATGCCGCTCGTGCAGGAGTGGTTCACGGAAAGCATCCCGAACACCATCATCCTCACCCAAGGGCTCAACGGCGAGCCGCTCCGGTTCCCCCTCCACATCTGGTACTGCCCGACATCGCTGCAGCGCGGCGCGCCGGTGAACCGCGCGATATTTCGCATAACGTCCGGCGCTGCGCAAAAGCCCTGGTGCGGCACTGTCGTCGTGCTGAAGTTTAACGGATCGCGACGCCAAGGCTACTCGGACGCAGGGACGAATGATCTCCCCGCGTTATCGGCATACTTCCTCGCGTACAAGTGATCCTGATCTCGTGGTGGCGCGCGCCGCTCGTTCACACACAGCCCCGCTCGCTCGCCACCCGTCCGTGCGTCATCGTGCACTCAAAAGAAACCATGTGCGTATAATTCTGTATATACTCAGCTGTCGTGTAATTCGTGGCTCTTTTTTTGCATGCGCTCGTCGATTGCTTTCGTACCACAGATAGACTCTCGTTGTATGTCGTTGGATCCCATCGGACCCTTGTTGTAGATTCCCCCTCCTACATACTCGAGCCGCTGTCGTCGCCAGACTCGCCACACTGTAACCTATATCGCATGCTATTTAGATTATCTTATTGATTGATCCTCTCCAGGCTGTGTGACGCTCCACTATTGGATCGCATTCCCTCCTGCTCTGTCCCACTCCGACTCCCGAGATGTGGCTCCAGGCGGCTGGGCTCCGAACCTGATTTGTGGCCAAAGGGCGCTGGGCGCGCGCCTTGCCCTCGAGAATCGGAGGCACGGGAATGGATCTCGATCCGTGCGAGCGCGCACTCGGTGCACAAGACCCCGAGGGCCCCCAAGGTTTGTTGCGTCAGAGCCTGGGGTTCGCGGATTCGTAGCTGGTGTTCTGGAAAGCTGACCGGCCCCCTGCAGTCGGCACTGTGCTTTGTGGCGCTCCGCGCGTGGTTCCAAGAAGACGAGCCTTGTGGACGGTGGTGCCTCCAGGCTCCCGCTTTGAACCTTCCGTCGTCCGCGTGCGTGCCCATCAGTCGGAGCCATCTCAACAGGGAGTCGCCCGTCCACGAGGCTCGCATCCTCTCGACCCGCTTCTCATCATAATCGGGCCCGCGCTGCTCGCCGCAGCCCTACCCCCGATCCTGGCTTTCTTCCCGAAGCAACCCGCTCCCTTTCCTTGAAGACCGGACGTCGTCCCCTGTCGCACCACTCTCCCAGGAAGCCGCCACACCCTGCCACACCCAGCCGCAGGCCGGGCCCGATGCTCCCATGCATGAAGTAAGTACCCTGATGCTTCCCTTCCATTTGTTCGAGCCTCGCGCATGTTTTTTCGCTCGTCGGTCCCCCCGACATAGTTACCGAGTCTCCAGCTGGTCTCCAGAGCTCTTGCCAGGCTTCCAATTCTATCACGGCATCTCTTCACGGATGCTATCAGCCTTGTCGGCGAATTTTCAATCGCGATGATACTCGTCTTCGAAGGTGAGTCTGGACGATACGTGTCGGCCCCCGCGGAGAGCGGGATCGCCTCTTTTGCTAGTTCGTATGCCGTTGTTTGCGTCCTCGTCATCATTCATCACTCCGAGCGCTGTTTGTAAGACAGCTTGACCTGTCGCACCTCGGTGTGTGTGTCGGCCCAGCTGCAGAATGCAATTGTCTCTCGCCTTCGATCCGGTCTCTGAACATTAACACTGGCACAATTCATTCATTTCATGTCTAGGATTTGCGCTGAGTACGTGTCTCATTCGTGTGTCTCATACCAATCCTCAAAGACTTGGTTTTTTTTGTGCTCTCCGTGATCGCAGGGCCTGGGCCCCCATTGTCGCACGCCGAGGCCCACAGGAGCGGAGGCTTGTCTCGACCCTCACCCTGCACGGTTGCGAAAACTGGCGGCGGATGATTCGCTGACTCGGGCCCCTGCTGAAACGGAACGATGATCGCAGAAGGCGCATCTTCCTCTTCCGCGACGCGGTGCCGATGTAGCCTAAGTTGTGTCAGCCTGTTTGCCCACGGAGGCTGTTGGACATCATACGCAAGCATGATCACGAACTCGAACCGTGGTTCAAACGTTCACGCTCCATCCTCGCCCCGTCTCAGAAGAGAACTTGCGAACCCCCACTGGTTCCAGGCACGCGGTCGCGCTCTCCCACTAACGTCCTGCGAGGTGCTTGTTCTTTTTGTCTCAAGGCGTATCAGGTTGTAGGTAATTGATGACGCGAAACGTCGGCCCACACAGTCTCTTGGCCAGTAGAATCCAGTGAGCTCAGAGCCGTTGGTGCTCTAGGCGAAGACAACATGTGCCCCCCCAGGCACGCCGGCGATAGCGCTGCAGCTCGAAGAACCCCAGTTGCACATCCGTAGTGCTTGCCGGATCCGTCGACGCACCGCTGACGGCAGGTCTTGCTTTAACCGCAACTCATATCTTTACATGATGCATCCTAGCAGCAGCTCGTCATGAATTCGTGACGTGCGTGTGTGCGCCGGCGCCGAAGTTGTTCCAGGTGCATCTCAGGCTGCATCTCACTCCCGATTCGCACCCGTCCGCGACACTGACATAAACTTGTGAGAGGCGGCGCCCGAGCGTGCGACAACGAGCAAGTTTTCGAGGGTGTTGTTGCATGACATACGCGGGGATACAGACAGTCCGACGACAGACTGTGTCCGTTTCGGATAGCAGTGGGTGTGTTTAGGTGAGGGGCGTCTAATGGCCAAACACAGCCCACAGTTCCTAAGCGACGGAAGCAAATCTGCTGCTTCCGAGTCCGGCAACTCAGCGTGCCCAGGCGTGCCCTCAGTAAATCACTCCTCGTCATCGTCGTAGCTCGACTCGCCGCCACCCTCCTCATCGCCTTCGCCCTCGTCGTCGTCGCCGTTTTCATCATTCTCCTCCGCTTCTTCTTCAGCAGCCGCCGCCGCCGCCACTGCCTGATTTTGCGCGGGTTGTTGTGGCTGAGCGGGAGGATGATTCGATGCCGTGCCGCTCGCCATCTGACGAGCCTGCGCAGCCTTCTCAGCCTCTTCGCGCGCCTGATCGACAGGGAAGAGGAGGTCGAGCGCGAGATCCTTCCAGCGGATGGTGCCGTTCACTCCGCCGCCGCCATATCCCATGTCCTCGAAGAGCGCGCGGGACGCGGGATCGTATGGCCGCCGCGGTAGCGCCGCTGGGTGCTTGACACTGAGCGGATTGCCATATGGATATGATGGATGTACTTGGGAGGGAAGCACTGTGTTATGTTATGTGCACACACACACAAGTGGTACGCCTGCGTCAGCCACTTCGCATTTCACTGCGGCAGCGTGATGGACAGACCTTCTGATTCCTCGGGGTTGGGGGGTTTCATGTGGGGAACGACATCGACGTCTGCCGGGTGCGCGTTAGAGGGTGAGACACCATGTGGCGAGGGGGGCTGCGTACCCTCGATTGATAAGTCGCCGTTGAGGTAGTCGGGCGTGCCGATGGTGTCGAGGACCTCGATGTCGTGGGGCGTCATGTGCAGGTAGCAGAACGTGAGATCCTAAAATGAACCGGTGTCAGAAACTGCGGCTGTTCCAGAAGCGAGAGAAGGGCCCTGACGGTCATATTGTGTGGTTGTAGGTGTGCGATGATCAGTGCAAACTGTATGGCGTCCACAAGCCATCAAAGTCTACCGCGGACCAAAGGCAAGACATTGGCTAACTCCAACTTCCTTTGTCCGTCCAACAGGCGCCCGCACAGCAGTCATCCGCGGAGTGTGATAATTCAGACTCCGCCGCGTCCACAAGCCAGGCCAACAAGTCGCCGACTCGTCCCCTGGCCACCTGCACTCAGCGTCCTCCTCCTCCTCCGCCGCTGCCAGCGAGGCGGTGCCCTGGGTGCTCGACACAACAGGCAGTCCCACCGCTGCCTTGGCGAGAATTCCCGACGGGGCCTCGTCCTACCATACCTGGCCTCAGTGGTCCGTTCCTGTGTCAATCCTCTACACCGTCGCCATCTGACACTCCAGGCTGCAGTGCGACCATTTAGCCATAACGGCCCTTCCGATGGCGGAACTCCCTCTTCCGACAGTGTTGAGTCTTCCGGCCGTGTCGGTTTCTTCTTCTGTTCGCTGCCTCCAATTTTCCCAGGACGGCCAGCTCGTTCTCCTCACCAAGTATGCCGTCTACATCCTGGTACCATTTTCTACCTTGTGATCGTCACTCGGTGATTGATTTGCCCTGCTTCCAAGACTCCCGACACGGGTGTCAACG
Source organism: Ganoderma sinense ZZ0214-1 (assembly GCA_002760635.1). Taxonomy (NCBI): domain Eukaryota; kingdom Fungi; phylum Basidiomycota; class Agaricomycetes; order Polyporales; family Polyporaceae; genus Ganoderma; species Ganoderma sinense. The sequence continues at coordinate 1,916,342 of AYKW01000056.1, forward strand.
TCGAGCTGTCCTCCGTCATTAAGCAAACTTTGGACTCTAAACCCTCCGCTCGCTCCTCCGCGCCGCCGCTAGGATGGCTCAGGACCATGGTGGAGTTTGATCGGTCTCTTGCTCACCAGTGGCACGCTGAGTGTACTGGTATTTCCTCTTTGCCGCATCCAGTGACGGGGCGCTCAACCACACTCGTCCAGATTGGGGCGCCGTCTCGCTAGGTTCGCTTGACCCCTCTCTCCAGGCCGCGGCGCTCTCCCCTAGCAATCTTACCGCGGACGCTGGGTGCGTCACTCCGTGCGCTACACTTTCCCTCCCAGGCACTGCCGCCTGACGGCGGCATTTCCCCTTTCGCTCCCACAGCTGCGTGCTCGCGCTCCTCAGCTCGAATCTGGAGCTAACCATATGGGGTGCGTCCAAGAACTCTCTTACGGGAGCGTGGATCAAGGTCGGCCGATGTCCTCGGAGTCCTAGCGCCAGCCCACAACACTGACTATACACGTTGATAGCTCCAGGACGTTACCTCCTCCCTCAAACTTGCCTCGGTTGCCAGCCCCCCGCGCTCGGCCTTCAAAGAAACGTTGCGGCTCCAGTCGACCTGTGCGTGGCTTCGCTTTGGGGCTGGGCCGTGGTTGACGCCCCTTCTTTGACGACGCTTTTTCTCAGGCCTCGACTGGTCAAGTCAGCCGAGTTGGAACCTCACACCCGCGCCGCGCATCGACGCGTCCCTGTTGGCGGTCGGTGATCGCGCCGGCTGCGTCACCCTTCTCAGGTACGCACGCCGCCCCTTCTCAGGATATCTTGTCCACCCACAAAACATCCGTCTAGATATGTCAGAAGCGACAGATATGTGGCTCCTGTGGAGGAGGTCCAAGTTTCTGATAGATGGGTTACGCACCTCGCATGGTCCCCCTGGCTTCTCACCCAGGATGGCACTTGTGAGTACACGAAAACTGTTCTGCGTATGCAATTATTGGATGATTCTAGGTGAGGCGATGCTTGCGTGCGGAATATCCGATGGGTCGGTCAATATTCTGGTCGTCCGTCAGACACTGACGTCGAAGCCGGGCACCACACGGTTCATTCCCACTCACGACCTAGGCCTAAGTGTTCAAGCGCATCACGAGATAGCATGCGACTCAGATGGGAGAGCAATCACCGGAATGGCATGGGCGAATACCACTGGGCGAACCGTGAGCTTCTTTTCCTGGCACTAAGTAAGACTTGTGGTTCAAGCTTCGCGGGCTCAACTCTAAACCTTATAGCCGATTTTGATATTCCACAAGGCCGCCGTCGTATTGTTGTGGTCGACAGCCTCCAACGCATCCGCCTGGTCGGGCTCACGAGCGTTGCTGCTTCCGACACAAAAGCGCTCTGTGGGTTCTTCGGCGCTGAGCCCATCATCTGGTGTCTCCTACATCCCCGATCGCGACATATGCGTCCTGTCGCTTTCAGACGGATCTTTCCATGTTATTCACAATCTCTCGGCTAATCCTTCACTAGACCCGCCGCTGTCGGAGGTCATTTCGTCGCAAACGCTCTCCGCAGTGTCTCGCGCCTTTTTTTCTAGGGCCGAGCCAGAGAAGGTGACATTGAAGGACGTTGACCGTATAAACGGCATGACCACGTACGATGGACGCGCAACGTTCGTGTGGACGTACGAGTGGGTTTACGTTGATTTGTATTGGGATGACGCAACGGAAGACTAATTCTATTCTCTAGAGCATATCGTCCGACTGATTTTAGTTACAAGCACGACGCAAAGCATATCAGCACGCTTATTGTGGCACAGCTGTGGCACGAGACCACTATCGACCAGCAGGTCGTCGCTGATCTGGCGGAGTCTGTCGGGCGTGCGGCGAGTGCGTGATTCACACACCGCCGTGTATCTCCCTCGGGGCTACTGACGGCGTGATAAAGACAGCGGCGAAACCCCGATATCTACCCTCCGATCGATATTCCTGCACCTGCGGGATCCCGTTAGGCTCTCCCGCATACATTCTGATGTTTTGAACGCCTTGCATCAGGGTCAACCGACCGGCGCGAGCGCGGATATCAACGTCCCGTCGTATGCCGGCGAGTGGACTGCGGACGTCTCCCGCGAACTACGAGAAAGTCTGACTACGCATCTGTTTGGATGGGACAGCATCCAGTCCCAGCGGAAACGTTACGCCGTCGCCCTCTTCTGCCAGGCAAGTCGCCGTTACGAGAGCACGGCTGGGGATCGGTTTTGACCACTGATGCACTTGCTCCAGAGCCGCGCACAGGCGCCAGACGTGCAGCAGAAATTCGCCGACGCTGCCAGGCTATTCCTGACGCACATCCGCGCACATGTCCAGCTCACCCTGTTACGACATATCTCGGCCCTAGGTGGGCTTCTGAACCGTAAGCCCCGTCTTCCTTGAACCCCCTCCCCTTCTCTCTCGTGCACAATCAGTCTGTGGCGTGGGCATCGCGCTGATTCCAGACGTGCAGGGAGTGACATATTCTTTGCCCACCGAACCATTCATCAAGCCGCCACCACAGGGGCGCCCCCGGCGTTGGCGAAAGAAGCCGAAATACTGCTCGCGCACTTCTCGCGCTCGGCGCCGCACCCTGAGCCAATCAACGCTTCTGCCACCCCCACTGCGTCCGTCGACAGCCTAGATGAGCCGTGCCCTGCATGTGGCGCCTCGGTCCCACTCGTACCCTCAGAAACCGAAAACGCGATGTGCACGAACGGCCACGTTTGGGGTGCGTACCCTTGCCCACCTCCCAGCGTCTGTATACATTGACATAGACCCTTTCTTCAAACTCCTCTGCCGAACCCTTTCGTTGCCGCCCACAAAACTCGTTTCTTTGTGACACAGCGCGCTGCTGCATTACCTCATTCCTTCTCAGCACGCCAATGGTCCGGACGTGCGTAGGGTGCAGCCGCAAAGCATTGCTTGCCCCGCCCTCCGCTCCCACCGGTGCCGTAACCACGGCCGTGGCCGATCCGCCGCGCGGGAACGGGAGCGGGGACGGGGACAAGGACGGAGACCGACACGGGCACAGAGACGCTGGACCGCCCGCCGTCGCAGGGGGGACGTTGAGCGGGCTTCCCGGCTCCGCGCGCGATAGCAGGGTGGTGCGAGATCTGCTCGATGCGACGCGCCGCTGCCCATTCTGCGGCAACAACTTCGTCATGCTCGTCTGATCATATTTCCCCGGCGCGGGGATGGGGGATCTGCATCTTCGCCCGCTTGCGAGGGTTCGGAGCAGCCCGAGCTCGGCTGTTCTGGACGTCCGCGTCCAAGTCCGAAGGGGAGGCTAAGCTAGCCCGACACGGGATAGGATGGGGTTAACGTATATGGCTCGATGCGGGTTCCATGTAGACGTGTAGGTGCGCGTGTAAGCATAGTTGGACGCGTGGTGCTTGCAACGTGCCCGCAGGGCGGCCATGTGGAGGGGACACCACACCACCACACCACCACGCCCCCGCACTCGCCGAGCGTCGCCGCGGACCTTCTGCAGCGTCGTGGCAGGCCGTAACGGATGTGGAACGTACATTGCTTCTCATTGGCGCTGACACCCTAGGGGGTTTTACACATGGGGCCCGGCGGCATCTTTGATATACACGCGCGCCGGCGCACACCCTCCGTCCTTCCATCTTCCATCCGACGTTCCTGTTACACTCCCCCACCTCCCGGCGGCCCTCAGCCGATCAGACTCTGCAGCTTGAGGAAGTCGGGCGTGCCAAGACCGGTGACCTGCGGGTAGAAGGTCGAGGAGAAGAAAGGAACAAAGGAAAAAGAAGATCAGCATCGGCAGAGGCTCTATGTGTACGAAGACGCGGGGAGAAAGAACCCGCGATCACGGCGCACTCACCGGATCCCAGCCCGTGCCGGCCGTAAAGCCATTCGTGTTGCAGCCGGGGTTGGATCCCGAGGTGATGTCGTTGAAGCCGGTGGCGCCCGTCGAGTAGATGAGCGGGTTGAGGAAGCCCAAGGAGGAGTTGCCCTGCGAGAGGCGGAAGTCGTTGAGGAGCGAGATCACGGCGGCGAAGGTCTGTCATGCGTGCGGATTCACCAATCAGTGAGATGACCGGGAACACATAGAGACTGGGCCGACGATGAAGTCAGCCAAGCATAAGGACGCGCGAACTTACCGGGGAGCTGGCACTAGTGCCTCCGACGGAGGCAACACGCCCCCCGATGACGACCTGGAAGCCCTGGCCCTGCGCAGCAACGTCGGGGTATGCACGACCGGTGCGGCTGTCGGCGGCGTCACGACGGCGACGGCAGAAAGGAAGGCAGGAAGGTTTGTTAGACAACGTTAATCCGATGCGAGCCTATTCAACGCACTTGAACAGGCCCGCGTTCGTGCTGCCGAGTCCGCTCAGGAACGTCGAAACGGCGGAACTCTGGTAGCTGATTGTTCGGCGGTCGCCCATCAGCATTGGACACGGGCTTGGCTATATAAGGCAGCGTTTGCGCACCTGGGCTGGGCGAAGTAGTCCGAGAAGCCTCCGCCAGAGAAGCTGACAGCGACCTCGGGGTTGACGTGGATCGTGCCACCGACGGCGGTGACGAATGGGCAAGAAGCTATAGAGTGAGAATGACACAGGGAATGCAGTAAGTTTCCAGGATGCTGGGAAGCTGTTTGACAGAAGACATACCAGGGAAGCCTGGAATGAATTTTCTCGTGTTGGTGCCATCGTTAGAAACACAGTCACTGCCAACACCACTATCGCCGCTGCTAAACATAATGCTGCTACCGCGGGCACCCAATTGGGCGAAGAGGTTGCAAACAGTGGTAGCGTAATCGACGGGTACAGTCTGCTCGTCATCGCCATAGCTCGTGGTGAACTGACATGGTAAATGAGCCCGATTATCAGAAAAAAATGTTGAATTAAACGCACAGTCTGCGGAATGGTGGTCTGGTTGAGGATGAAGTTCAACCAGTCGAGGTAAGGCTCGTTGGTGTTGGTGTCAGTTCCCTCGTCAGGGTTGAAAGGAGGAGAGCCGCCTGTGCTGTAGTAGATGTTGACCGTGGGGAAGGAGATACCTGTAGTGTACTGGATATCCAAGTTGGCCTGGTCGATCGATTCTGTCAATTCCTGCTGCGCCACAGGGTCTTGCTTAGCAACACACCTCGACACCAGGATCCGACTGGTCATCACCACCATCGTTCACCAGCATCGTGGTAAAGGAAGAGTTGACGGCATCGGTCCGGAAGCGTTGGAAGAACGTCTATCGCAGTCAAAGACCGGTCGATGGCAGTCACTTGGCGGTCAACATCACGATTCGCGTGATTGGGTGGACCCTGGAGTGATGTACACACCTGGAGATCTGCGCGGTTCGCGAACTCGTCCAAATAGCCTGCAACACCGAGGATGTTCTTGTCCGTTGCAGCGGGGACGTAGTCAGAGGTGTTGTAGAGAGCCCGGAGGCAGGCGGGGGTGATCGTCGTTGAGCAGCTTGAGGGCACGGTCGCAAGCGAAGTAGGGCCTGTGAGAGATGCGACGAAGGGATCGCTTTCGATGGTGGGCAAGTCTGTGTTGATGAAGCTGGTGGCCCTCATACTCTTCATCGTGCCGAAGTAGGTTGTTGGTGCGACAACAGCGACGTGTTCGTGGAGGACGTTGGGCAGGTTGTAGTTCATCGTGCGAATGACGTACTCGTCGCCCTTGCCATGGCGGTACACGTTGTACTTCGTGCCAAGCATCCTCTCCGCTTGGGCAACAGAAACCCGAACGGTAATCCAGTCTCCTGCATGAGAGCGTTGCGAGGAAGCAAGGTCAAGGCCGTGGGCCTCGAGCCAGGATTCCACGAGGTCTACCGAGTCGGGGTGAGGGGCAACAAGGGCTGCTACCTCCTCCTTGGAGAGGTGCTGACCGTACCTTTTCAAACATGTCAGCCCTTCAAACACGCACGAGATCGAACACTCACTCACCGCTCATGAGCGGGGTCGCTGACCTCGTAAAGGGCAGTGACAAGGTCGTCGAACTTGTCCTGCTTGAGACCGATCCGCATGTCGAAGGTGTAGTCCGGAGGAGCAGGACCATGGAGCTCCCATCCACGAGGGACCTCGACCCAGGCGTGCTTCACGCCAAAGTCATCCCACCTCTTGACCGCGAGAGGCTTGGAAGCGGCGAGGTGCGCGAGCCCGAGGATGAGAGCAGACGACCAGAACATGGTGACGGATCGTTGAAGGCGATCCGGTAGCAACCATGGCTCCTATATATGTTCTGGGAAGCTAAGGTTAGCCACCGCAACGGGCTTCCACCAGAAGCATTGCGCGTCCGCAGAATCGCATGATGTGCTTCGCAGCCGGGGGCCATTCGATTTGATTAATGTACCTGTGAGCGTCGTCGACATGGATGCGCCGACATCAGAGGTGGTCAATCATGGTCACAGGCCCCGAAGTTGTGTTGGATAGCATGGTGTCGCGCGCTGCATGCGAATGGAGCATGCAAAGAGGGCAGGTCCGGATCGGGATGGGAAAGCTTGGCGACGACGCGGAGAATTGGCGAACAACTATAGATGTGGGGCCTAGAGCCCGATGTCCGGTGTATCCGCCAGGGGTTCGCTAGCGGAGGACCGCTCGCTTGCCGTCTTCGGTGTCGAACTCATAATATGTAAGTCCCTCGGCGGATCTGGTCGAGAGTATTACAGAAACATATGTAGCGAGCTGTAGCCCGTTCTGAGCAGCGGGTTAGGGAGGAAGGCATGTGAGACGGGTTCAGAAGCCGGTGCTTGAGAACGGTATCTTATCACGCTACCTGCGCGCATGTGGATCAGCTGCTTCCTGAACTCTTCTCCGAGACCGCGCCGTGTGTTTGTCGAGACCCGACTGTGCCAGGCCGATGGAAGTGAAGGAGAGAGTCTTCTTCGAATACAAACGGATGCATGCTCAGGGCGTGCTGGTGGGAGTGGAAAGGACGGAGTGTGCCTGCAAGCATGGACCAGCACTGCAAGTTCAACGTTCAACCTCTTTCTGCACTGGGGGGCGGGCGCTTGGAGGCGATGACGGGTCGATCGATTCCGCGGCCGTCGATCGTGGTTTACGCGACTCTACCAAAGTTCTACCACCACCGACGACCATTAATGTCCATCATCACCACCCTTCCCAAGCTCATGGCCTCCAAGTGTCAATCATATGTTTTCAGTTATCATTGAGATTCTAATGCCAATTCCAACTCCAGTCTCCTGCCTCCGAGTCCGGGGTGAGTCCGACGCCCACTCATCGCAATCTTCTAAGTCATGATGACCGAACCTTTATAGCTGCATCTATCTATTCCCAGGACAGACCCGCTTCGGCTATTTTGGTGACGATAGGAAGCATGCTCCTACCCCGAACTGACGAGTGCGGTTGATGTGTGAATCATCCACGTTTAGCGGCCCGACAGCGATCCGGGAAGCTATTGAGGTTGGAGCCTCCAGGCCTCTTCTAAGCTCACGTGTAGTCCAGCGGCCCGCGAGCCTCTCGGCTTTGCGGCAACTCAATATAAGGAAGAGAAAAGCTTGATGTCATACCTGTGCGTCCTGCAGCTTCTCGTGATTCCTATCACTGACTGACTGCCTGCTACAGTCTCGCTCTTTAGTGATCGCATTGCGCCAATCTTGGCATTCACTCGCTACCTTACTGCTGGTATTTTGCCTCTTCATCGCCGCGCATAGGTCTGTCACGTCCAATTGAGTCATCCGAGACAGTGGAGCTGAGGATTAGTTTTCACCCTGCCTCGCCAGGTGTCAGCTGCACTCCTGACCAAAATTCAGTTCTGATCCGTGACCATTCATCGAAGTTAGTGCGACACACAGGCTTCTCATATTCTTGTTTATCGCATCACGCGATAGGCTTTCGGCACAACTATTCGGAGCCGTGAGCGGTCGAGAAGCTAGGGCATCCGTATAAAATGCGGCTACCGGAGGTGGAGGATACGGTGAACGGTCCGTTCACAATGATTTGGAGCCTACTTCTCTCTCTCTTCGCCTCCCTCACAGCTCGTTCTGTGGTCAATGGGCAGACCCCTGCGGGGCGTGAGTAGCGTCAACCAGTCGGTCTGTGGATGAAGGATTGACCGCTCCTCAATAGTTGCCCCCAAGGCGTTCCTCAGCCTTCCACTTGGCACTGTCAAACCTGCGGGTTGGCTGTATGATCAGGTTCGCTCGGTTAGACTATCCTAACGCATAGCCAGAGAGCTCAACATTTGAACAGCTGGTCGTTCAAACCAATGGACTAGCTGGGCATGAGCACGATTTCTATCACTAGTAAGTAACTTGATGTATCCTATGAGCAATACTCACCGGTTGCCCTGCCAGTGTCTCTGAAAGTGACTGGATCGGCGGGACATCTTACTATTCTTCTTTGGAGGAAGGTATGCAAAGAAGGCTCCATTCCCTCGCCGAATGCTAATGCTAAGTTATGGATAGCTGGAAGCTACTGGTTTGTGAGTATGCGCCTTTATGTCTATCTATTCGGCTAACCTTTGTTATCTAGAACGGCATGGTCCCTAACGGCATTCTTCTCGACGATCCCACTATCCAATCGCAGGTTCAACAGTTCCTAGACTATGTTCTCGATCACCAGGACTCTACAGGATGGCTCGGGCCCGAGGTTAACACCACTAAACCCCGCTACTTGTGGGGTCGCTACCCGTTCTTCTTCGGAGCTATTCAGATGGTCGAAGCCAATGCCACACTGACTGATCGCGTCGTGACCGCCTTCCACAAGTTCGTTGCGCTCGCGAACACCATGCTGCACAATGGCGAGGGCCTCGAAGACTGGACCCGCACCCGATGGGAGGATTTTGTCATCGTTCTTCAGTGGTGGGTACATCGGAGTACTTTTGATGTCTACTCGCCGGAGTCTAATCCCCCCGTGACCGCGGCCCCAGGCTCTACGATTTCCATCCCGAGGGCAATGAGGACCTTCTCATCGATACTATGAAGCAACTCAAGTACACCGGAGACCCATGGGAGGATGTGTTCAACGAGACCGTTCGTATAGTGAAGTCCGGTGTGAGATCGGAGACTCACTTCTCCAATAGTATTTCCCAAAGACCGCGGTCGAAGACCTACGCAACCCCTTCCCGGTGCTCACTTGGCACGGTGTCAATATGGCAGAAGGGCTGAAGGCGCTCCCGTCCACGTACCGTTTCACGCACAACCAATCCGGTCGGTAATCTATGTGTAAGATTTCCAATTGTCCATGGACTCACCTAGAATGCGAATAGACATTGACGCAGCAAGCAAAGGATGGGATCTACTGTTTCAATACCACGGCCGTCCCTCGGGAATTTATGCTGCCGATGAATACCTAGCGGGGCTGGAGGCCGCTCGAGGGTATGTCCACTAACCATCTCCTTTTGGTTACGTACAACTGACATCGTGACGTGACCTTAACTGCCGAGAGAACGGAACTGTGCCTAGTTGTGGTAAGTGCCAAACTGACGTACCGCCCATCCGATTGGCTGACGATTGAGTGCTACAGGAAACAATGTTCTCGTACGTGTTTGAGAGTTAGCGTTGCTGCAAGGAGCATGGCTCATAGATTGTCCGGGATCCCAGTGGCTCTTACCTATACCAGGTCATTGGGGACCCGAAATTCGCAGACAGGGTGCGCAAAGCATACGGTCATTTACTAGCATGGACCCTGACGTTCCCGGTGAATTAGGTTGAACGAATCACATACAACGCACTGCCTGCGACCCTTACCGGAGGCATGTCCTGCTACGACCCGACCTCAGTAGTAGAAGTCGCAACCTTGGCTAATCATGTTTTGACTTGGCAGATATGTGGTCGCGCCAGTACCTGCAGCAGCAAAACCAAATCGCAGCCAAGAACATGACTCCGTACGTACCATACCAAATCCTGAGTCATCTTGGAGCGGTCTATTCATTCCATCCGTTCTGCTTTAGGAACCCTTTCCCCGAAGACGGGTAAGCCCTTCTGAACCACATGATAGCAAGCAAGGAGCCAATGACGAATGGCTGGCAGACCGTACTCCAACGTTTTCGGCTTGGAGCCGAACTACCCGTGAGTGCTGTAGTTGGTTTAGCTTCATACGCACTGCGTCTAGGCACAGATGCACTGGCAGTCACGTTCGGATGCTGTATCGCCCCGACACGACTGGATACTAATTCGGGACACTTGCCCATCGCCGCTCATGCAGGTGCTGTACCGTGAACCACCCGCAGGGATGGCCAAAGTTCATCAGTAACTCGTTCGTGACAACCCCGGACCAAGCCTCCCTCGTGCAGGTCTATCTCGGGCCGTACACCGTCAGCACCATGCTCGCTGCTACCGGTGAGTCCGTGCGTCCTCGCATCATCTCATAAGCACGTCATTTGGAAACCTCGTCCCTCGCCATGTCTGCGTCCACGAAGCCTATCTGAAGCTAACTTCGCCGGCGTTTCATAGGGAACAAGGTTTCGGTCTCAGTGGATACGTTGTACCCGTTCAGCGATACGCTCACTACGACGATCAAGGCCACCAAGGCGTTCACTTACTATGTGCGCATCCCTAGCTGGGTGACCAATGGAACCATCTCGGTCAACGGGGGGCCTAGCAGGCCCGTGTCCCCGACAAACGGCCTTCATGCGGTCTCCGTGCACGCGGGGACCACCGAGTTCACGCTAGACCTCCCCTCAGAGATCACCATTGGTCAGTAATACCTCTTCTCTCTCCGGACGAACTAAGTCCCGAACCTCGCTGAAACGTCCCCTCCAACCCTCACTCTCACCCCCCGCTCTCATAGAGGAGCGTCCGCACGGCTCAGTCGCCGTGCACCGCGGGCCGCTGCACTACGCGTTCGACATCTCGCGCAGCTCCCGCGTCCTCGCACAGAACGCGCAGCAGCCACTCGCGGTCGACCTCGAGTTCGACGCGACGGAGGCGTGGCAGTACGCGATCGACCCCTCGACTCTCACCTTCCACACCGGCACACCTGCGGGCGGCCAGCTCCCGTCGCCCATCTTCGACTCGGGGCTTCCGCCGTTCACGATCAGCGTCGCGGCGTGCCCGATCGACTGGGCGGAAGGGGGGAACACCTTCGCCGCTGCGCCGCCGACGGACCCGGCGTGCACGGGCGCGGTGACGAACATCACGCTCTCGCCGTTCGGGGTGAGTGGATATTTTGTTTTTGTTTGCCTGGATTTGTTCAAGGCGGGGAATGGTGGCTGACGGTGACGATGACGACGTAACACGTTGCGGTGTGCATGCAGTCCACGAAGCTTCGCATCGGCGAGTTCCCGACGTTCAAGGCAACCTGAGCACCCGCCACCCGGCAACTTACCAAACCTAAACACGGCGGTCGCGAGGCGGACGAGGCTTCTTGGCAGAGCAATCAATCAGAGGGTGTGTTCGAGCGTATTTAGGCTGTAGAGTTTGTTGTAGGAATTTCGTATGTTGTGGAAGAATGAGATGTGTTTCAGTCTTGTGGAGGAACGCGTTCGTGGCGAGACGCGTCGCGACGCGTCTTAACTGTTCTCGGTATAAAGGAGGACTCGGAGTTGGCACACGCGCGCGATCGCACCAAGTAGTGTCCTCTGAGACCTTAAAGTTGGAAAATCGAGGGTCAGAACATGTCATCAAAGCACATGCACCATGGCGCTTGCAGCAGAGAGTGAACTCAAGGTTGGTGGAACGCCTCCGATGTGGCCGGAATGGGTGCAGCACGAGACAGGAGGATGATCGGTTGGCGCCCAACAAGGTGCGACGGAGGCCTGGGGCCGGCTGTCCCGGTTGGGCTCCTCGCCACCTCTCGTCCAGTGACCCTTCCCTCCACCGCGTCTTGTCGACCGACCCGCTTTTCGACCCTCGTCTGGGGTCCTCTCTTCGACACACAGTCTCCCAGCATATTCCTCCCCTCCAACACCCCCTCATCGCAACCCTATGCCCCCACAGCCTGGAGTCTTCGCGGTGTCCCATTCCTCGTCCCACAAAGTCCGCGCTGGTCAGGCCGTTGAAGTAGCCTCGGTCAACACACTCCACTACGAACAGATTGCAGGGCCCAGCTCGCGGCCACACGGTACGTTTCTCTGAATCTACGCCTCTCCACCCGTCGAGGACGGCCTCCAACACGCGACCCCGTCTCCAGGTGCTCAGGAAGACCCCAAGAAAGACAAACGGAGGAAGGAGGTAGTTGGCAAAATCACCAAAGAGATGGCTGAACGGAGAGAAGAGTACGTCCCATACATCCACATGCAACGCGTATCCCGTATCCTCACCCCCGTGGCTCCTCTCCCCTCCTTCCTTTCCGTCTCCCGCAGTATCGGACGGCATTACGCGGAAGCTATCTCCGACCTCCATAGCGTGTCCATCCAGCTCGCAACTCGTCCCGAAACATCCCCGGCATACAACCTCCGTCTATACCCCATCTCCCTTGAGCGCGGCGCGCTCCTCCACTCGATCGAGCTCCAGGAGCGACACGCTCTGTCGATCGTGCAGACTGCATACGACGAAGAACGCGAGCGCGTCGAAGAGGAGTGGAAACGCGGCCGTGATCGCATCCGCGAACGAATGTTCGAGGGCATCGAAGACCGGCGGCGTAGAGCACGCGAGGAGAAAGATGGCGAAGGCACGGTCGTCGGTGAGCACCCTCTCTCTCCCCCTTCCTCTCGCCTGTGTCCTTTGTTTATCTTGGGATTATGGGCGCTAACTCTAACCTGGTGGCTGGCGCGTCCCCCCCGCTCCCAGACGGAGGCGTAGACTCTCAATCACGTCCACACATTACGCGCAAGCTGCGAAACAAGATGGGCGGCGGCACCTCTCCGCCGCCGACGCCCGTCCCCGGCGGGCACCCTGGGCTAGGAAACGGCGCGGGTGCCCCAAACGGCTTGGGCCCGGTCGCCACTGGGCCGCTGCTGAACCCGCATTCTCTGTCCGTCGACGAGCTCCCGTCCCTGTTCCCGCTGCCGCTGATATCCGGGCAAGCCGGCGGAGGCCAGGGGTATGGGTACGGCAATGGTGCGAGCGGGGCGGGGAATGGGAGGAGACGGGCGAAGGGCGGGCGCGAGGCGCAGGCTCCGGGGGCGATTGGGAAGGCTCTGAACGCGCTGCACGCGCTGAAGGAGAACGAGTGCGAGGCGGACCTGGGAGAGATTCGCCGGGGGAACAAGCGACGCAGGGCGGCGGCTGGGGCTCTTGCTGGGAAGGCTTGACAACCCGGAATTTTCGTTGTGTTTGTTGTACACTGTACGTCCCCATGATTATTGTGTCTTGTGCATCTTGGCTGATGGGAACAGTCATGATAGACGTAGCACTACTAGTATTACCCCGCTCTGCTTGCTATCTATCGGGATTTGGAATTCGCAGCTCGATGGTCGTCTCGGTCTTGAACTCCGAGAGAGTCGGGATCCTTGGTCCGGGCCGGGTCTTGCCGCCGCCACGTTCCCTACTCTGCGTCGCCCAGGATGTTGGCATCTACTGTAAGTTCTTTCTCCTGGACGCTTATCTGCCCTGAACCACCTCAGCCTGGCTTTGCGCATCGCTTGGCCTACCTATATTCACATACAGACGAGAGCTGGTCAGGTTTCACCATCTCCCCAAGCCACGGCCCTAGGTGCAGCAAAGCGCACTCAATTGGGTGGTACAACTTGCGAGGTGAGTACGAACACTGTGTCTTCTCAGAATACTACTCAAATCACCCCCCGCTATGGGCCACATGCACGAGCAGTCCTGTCAAAGAGACATCTCACTCAACTTGAAGTAGTGCTGTCCTCTCGACTGGTATCCTTCACCCGCTCTTGCCGTGTTCCCATCTTCGCTATCTCATATGCTCGCTCGTGGCTTCAACTTAAACGCGCTCGTTCTTGTATGGTTGCCATATTGGGGTTCGAGAAGTTGCATGATTCAGCAAGATGGGGTCGTACGTGATGATCGGACTGATACTTATAAACAGGTCCCATGCGGGCCGATATCCTCCCTACCTTTCCCTCAACGGGCGCCAACGGAATGATATTGGGAACGCCGATCGGACGTTTTGGCCCCTCAGGACGAGTCTTCAACAACGAGAACCTACAACTGAGGCATTGACTTCCGGACTTGCGACCGAAGCACTCGGTCTTGGTACGATTGTCTCGGTGCCGAGCGCAGTGTTTTCTTGCACAGTGACTACATTGCACTCGGTCAGCTCTTCTTGGTTTCCACCTCAACTCCGAGGGATACATTCGATCTGGAATGTGCGCAACGGGGGGTGTCGTATCCCTTCGGGTCATCTGATGCCACACTGTCTGTCAACTGAAGGCGCACGGCTAGCGCTCTCAGCATGCATATAGTTAAATGGATGACGACGCCCTTTTCTGGGACCGGTGGAAGTGGCATATATATACGTGACCCTGGCCCCGTGCCCCACGAAACAGCAATCCGTCAGCCACACCCCCAGCCACACATCAGCCACCACCACCGCCCAAACTTCGACCATGTCTTTCTGCGCCGACTGCTTCAAGGGTGAGCGTCCGCGAGGCTGTTGCTACCAGAATCGTTCGTCTGACACTACTCCGAATATAGGTGTTCGCCACGAAGGTACCCCTGAGGGTACGTGACCGGTTCCTCATTAACGCCGCCTTGTCCATTACTTACTTATATCTTGTACAGGAACCACCCTGACGATCGCTGGTATTGAGACCTATGTTGCTACTCCGACTGGGGAGTACCCCAAGGACAAGGTCGTCCTATTCCTCTGCGACGCGTTCGGTCTTAAGCTCGAGAACAACAAGGTAGGATTACTCATTTCTCCTAGCCCGACTAAGAATACCTCGAACGTGCCCTGATTCGCGCTCTCACAGCTCCTCGCCGACGACTTCGCGCGCAACGGCTTTAAAGTGGTCATGCCCGACCTCTTCGACAACGACCCGGCCCCCACCGACGCCTTCAACCCGGGCGTGAACTTCAACATCATGGAGTGGTTCGGCAAGCACCCCTTCACGCGCGGCAACGAAATCGTGCGCGCGGTGATCGACGCGCTCAAGGCCGACGGCGTGACCAAGTTCGGCTCGCTCGGGTACTGCTACGGCGGCCGCCTCTGCTTCGACCTCGCGTTCACCGGCGACGTGCACGTCGTCGCTACCGCGCACCCGTCCGGCCTCCAGGCGCCCGCGGACCTTACCAAGTACCTCGAGACATCCAAGGCGCCGCTCCTCATCAACTCGTGCGAGACCGACCAGATGTTCCCCGCCGAGGCGCAGAAGGCCGCGGACGACATCCTTGGGGACGGCAAGTTCGCGCCGGGGTACGAGCGGACGTACTGGCCGGGCTGCGTACACGGCTTCGCGGTCCGTGGTGACTTGGTAAGTGGCTGCTGTTTGTTGGTGATGGATGTGGATGGTGGATGTGGGGCTCACCGTGTTCGCATCCGACAGAGCAAGCCCGAAGTCAAGGCAGGGAAGGAGGGCGCCTTCAAGGCTTCGGTTGAGTGGCTCCAGAAGTATCTCTAAGTGTGCCTGCGTACAACGCGGTAAGCACAGTGTGTAACATCGAATGTATAATATATGAGTCATGCGGCCTTGGGCCATCCATCCTGCAGTCTGCCTCTAAGCTTGACCCTTCATACTCCCACCAACAGAGCTTGAAGGCTTAACGGACACGATTCCTTGATACGGCTGCTCAACTGTGGGATCAGTTTGCTGTGGTTCTTCGAGCCTTGCGGCTGTATCTGCTAGCTGAGCGTCTTCTTCTTTGGGCTGTAGGTCCGTGTTGTCTCCGCCCGTGCTTGCTATTGCGTAAAGAGAACGAGTTAGGTCTAGTGGTGCAAGGAAAGAACCTCCGAGGATTCGCGCCGAGAATACTGGAGGGGTACATACATTCTACGGATCTGCCATGAATTTAATCAAGCGTCTTGAAGCAAAATACATGGAGCAGGCGTACCTTATGTCCACTGTTTGAAAATCTGGTTCGAGTACTTTGGGGGGTGTGGGGGTGGGGCTGCAGTCCATTACTATACGGCAATATATAGCTGGCTGAACCAGAGGAAATGTGGTGGGGTGGGGCTGGTTAGTTGCCTATGGCTTCAGCATACTTTATCTGTACTCCCTGGCAGTCTGCGACGATATCCAGATCGTGAATGGGCCTAGCGAGGGCAAGGGTCAGCCACAGCTCTATTGACATTACTTACATTTTTACCGGACATCCGAGCTCTCTGGAGCGCTGACCACATGTACAATATCGGTGTTAGAAGACGGCGGACACACAGGTATATAGACAAGTTCTCCACCGTAGTGCGCTCGTTCACTGCCTATGTTTGCATACATGACACGGTGGCGTGATACGGGACTCCTACGATCTCGTCATACGTACCAAGGTTCTTGTCTGGAACTATGAATCGGATGGTAGAGGTGGGACGCCGACATGTCCGGTATGTCTGGATAGCTGTCCCCGGAGCCCGCTAGCCTGTGCCGACGTCCAGGGATATTTGGAACAAGCGCGGGTAAGCGACCGTGACTGGGCTGTAGGGGAGGAAAAGAAGACTCGTAGACGAGGCGGTGAAGAGGATCCCAGTGGAAAAAGCAACTCGCAGGGGAGTGCAAGGATGGGTGGTCGACTTGCCCAGTGTCAGCGGATCCGGAATAAGAGGGGCGGTGGCTGCGCAAGGCGTGTTCCAAGCTTGTCAGCAGAGGTGGAATCAGGTTGGCATCTTATTCCCGCCTCATCCGTCATGGACCCTCTCAAAGGACCTACCTGCTTTTGTATTACAACCTAAACACCTCCATCCACTCTTGTATCATTCCGTCCATTCCGTGCCCTCTACTTATGGTTCTGACCCAACATGTCCCAGTCTGAAGAGATGCCCCCTCCCTCATGGCGGTCCCTTGCATCCGCCGCCTCGCGCTCTATCAAGGGATACATTACGCAACAGCGCGAGCTCAAGCAAGCATATCCCTCGTCGCGCAGTATCGCCCCTCCCGGCGCAGAGGCGGCGAAGAGGCAGTCTTGGAGTCAATGGGCAGGCCAGAAGCTCCGGCGCGGAAGCCAGGCAGAGTATGATGCTAGTGGTGACCGCTTGTCATTATTCCCTGGCTGGGCAGTGAGGAGATATCGTGAGCCCCCAAAGGGCTCCGCAGATGGTGAGTATTCGTTGGCCTACGTCGTGCACCGCGGAAACCTCTTCATCGGAAGTTCTCCTAGCCTCGTCCGTTGCCGCTGGTGCGCTCAAGGTTCCGTGCTGATATTTGTGCAGATACACCCTTCGACATCGACGTTTTCGTTTCCGGCTATGCATCCAAACTCACTGGCGTCGGCTTCAACACCCGCGCGGGCAGAACATTCCTCCGCTTAGCAAAGAGTAAGCACATCCGCTTTATGCAGTCCCCACGCCAACACCTTTGTGCACAGGTTTCGCTGCTTTACCAAAGCTACCTAACACAGGTATGAGCAAATCTACCGAAGACCTGTTAACAGGCACCTCCCTACCTCCGCTCCCCGACGAGATCACCGAGGAGTCCGAAATGCAACTCTTAGAAGAAAAGCTCCGTCGATTACAGCAGGACGCGCGCAGCGTTGAAAGTACGAGTCTTCCACTCGATGCGCAATCCATATCGTCGAACGACTCGTCTACTTCGCGTCCTTCGTCCATCGCTCCCTTGTACAACCCTGGCACCGTCGGTCCACTAACGTCTAGTTCTATCGACGCAGGCACTCCTACTGAGTTGCGGCGGTGGCACGCGAACTTGGAAGAGCGGCTCCACCCCTTCTGGTCTTCGGTACTGTCGAACCGCATCGTTCGCGTTTCACTGTACGCCGCCGATCCATCCTTGTACGATTCGGATGACAGACGGACGGACGAGTCCTCGTCGTCTCAAGGCTCCGTTGCCCCAGAGAAGCGGCCCATTGACACGCGCGAGGTGATTACGGCCGTAGACGGCTCGTTCCAGCTCAAGTTCTCTGTCCCGTGGACCACCATGTGCGTGCACCCTGCGGCCTTGCAGATTGCGTTTGGGGGCACCGACCTGGAGCAGGAGGTGTTCGTCGTCGCCGAACTGCTTGCGCCCCCCTCCCCCGGCCCCGCAACCCTCGCAGCGCAGTACCCATATGCTCAATACCAGCCTCGACAGGCTCGCCCGGCTGTGCCCCCGAATCCAGTGTCGACCGTGTCGACCGCGACAGCTATCTCCGTTCCGCTCACTTTCTCTTCTGTCCGCGTTATCTCGGACATTGACGATACTGTCAAGCTGTCTGGGATCCTCACCGGAGCCCGCGCGGTATTCCGTAATGTCTTCGTGAAGGACCTTCGCGAAAGCGTTATCCGCGGGATGGGGGAATGGTACACGGGCATGTGGAAACGTGGTGTCCGCTTCCACTACGTCGTAAGTCCTCGCCTCATGTAAGAAGGTCCCCAGGTCTAAACGCCTATCTGCAGAGCAATGGGCCCTTCGAGCTCCTCCCGGTCGTGAACGCCTTCCTTCAGCTTTCCCAGCTGCCCCCAGGCTCCGTCCGGCTGCGGTCCTACGGTGGGCGATCGCTCTTCAACGGGCTGCTCTCGGCCCCAGCGATGCGGAAGCGCAGCGCGGTCGTCGACGTGCTCAACCACTTCCCCGACGCGCGCTTCTTCCTCGTCGGCGACTCGGGCGAGCAGGACCTCGAGCTCTATGCGGAGATCGGGCGCGAGCGCCCGGACCAGATCCTCGCTATCTTCATCCGCGACGCGAGCGTGCGCGAGAACGACGTTATGCGCCCGCTCGACGACCCCACCGGCGCGGACGCGGCCCGCTGGGACGCATTCCAGTCCGGGGCCGTGCCGCCAGGCTCAGCGACGTCGCAGACAAACGGCGGCTTCGCGCCATCGGCCTCGAAGCGCGCGTCCTCGAGATACGCGTCGCGTTCGATGTCGGAGGCGACACCGGGCTCGCCGCCTGCTATCCCGTCGAAGGCGACACGCTCGTTCTCGGGCCTGGATCTGAGCGCCCTGTCGCGCAACTCGAGCGGCTCGTCGTCGCCTAACTACTTTAGCTCGACGCCGCGCTCATATTCACCTATCACGGAGGAGCCGCCCTGGCAACCTACGATGACGACAGCGACGGACGACAAGTCGTGGCCCCCGCCGGGGTTCAGCAAGCCACCCCCGGGCTCACAGGCGGAGCGAAGGGAGAGCAGGTCGTCGTCGCAGACGCCGTCGCCCACTGATGCTGAGAGCGAGAGGAAGCGGTGGGACCTACAGACGAGGGTGTGGAAGGCACGGCTGGACGTTCCACCACAGATACCCTTGCGCATGTTCCGGGAGCCTGAGGAATGCGTCGAGGTGAACCAGATTCTGGACAGGCTGCAGCTGCGCAGGCGGTGACATTTGTTTCGTTTGATTTGATTCTCCCTTGCTTTGTTCGTCATTTTCACGTTCACCTCACGACTTGCTGTGCACACCCTCACTCAGTATTTTACCGTCTCATTCCTCTCCTCGACCTTCCATGTCGCTGTACTAGTCTCGTCACGATATACACTCTGTACACACACCGTAGCATACCATAGTAGAGAGATTACATTAGGATACGGGTATAGGCTGCGAGGGCTGTTCGAAGCTCTTCGCTGACGTGGTCAAATGGGACTCGATGTCCGCCAACATTTGCAACATCTCCTGCAATACCCGCCCACGCGTGTCAGTATCCTTTCCCACCGGGTGTGACGTGGACACAAGCCTGGAAGACGCACCTGGTTATTTGGCTCGAACGAGAGCCCGAGCTGGATGGCCTCTTTCGCCTCGTGGTACTTGTTGAGCTTCATGAGGGAGCGGGCCTTGCGGAAGTGGCCCTTGCTCCAGGGCCGCTTGAGGGTGATGACGGTCTCGGCGTCGACCAGCGCACTGAGGAAGTCGCCGGCCTCGAAGAAGGCGGCGGAGCGGTTGGAGAGGATCATGGAGAGCTCTTCGCGCATGAGCTGCTGGGCTTCCCACGGCGGCCGCTGCACGGCAATGCTTGCGGCCATGGTGTACCGCTGCAGAGCTTGCACGTGCATGCCGTTCTTGAACATAGTCTAAGAAGGCACAAGTGTAAATGTTATGTAACACACAGAAATTCGAGGCGGACGCACGTTTCCCTCATCCTTGGTGTTGTTCACGGCAGCAGATAGGTTTTGGGAGACGACTTGTGGAGGAGGGGGACAGCGGAGGTTGGGGTTCGCGACGAGTATGCGCGAGAGGCGGTTAAGAGCACGGTAGTCGACGTTGCACTGGGTGCACTTCTCCTGTTTGTGGGGGCCGCAGAGCACGATGGCGTTCTCCGGGGGACCGAGGGCGAGTTGCACGGGGCGGAAGCTCTCTTCGATGAGGGCCTGCATGAGCGGGTCGGGGGGGCGCATCACCATCTGTTGTTGCTGTTGCTGTTGCTGCATTATTTGGGGCGGGGGCCCATGGGAGTGGGTGGGCTGTCCGGGGCCGTGCGAGTGCTCGTGCGACATGGAGAGGAAGGAGACGGAGAAAGCGAAAGGAATAAAGATGACGGCGTAAGTGGAAGCAGAGTCTGGAGAAGTGGACCGAGTCGAGTGCTCGCTGTAATGTCCGCGGGAAGAGCGGGCCGGGCGGTCTGCCACGTCGAGATATGCTAGCGCCCGCGCGGCTGTGAACACCGCCAGGAGGCAGGGTCTGGCAAATGCTGACATAAGCTGGGGGCACAGTTTGTAAGCGGGGACGCGTGGGGGAAAATTCTCACTCGCCTTTGTGGTGGACCATCACCCTCTCGACTGTCTCAACGCTCTATAGACAAAAATCTCGACTACTTCTCATATCCTCGTCTCTTCGTCCTTTATCTTCACTTCCATCCCTTTAATATGTCCAATGGAATTGTAAACGGTACCGGATTGGAGAATCAGTTTGGTCAGTTCAATGTCTCGCTCCCATTCCCCCGTCCCCACGGTACTCACCTGCGGACGATCTCCGTTCCCCCAGCCTCTCTCGGTATCAACGGCACAAAATCAGCTTATGTTCCCCCTCATTTGAGGAATTCGCAGCGGGCTGCTTCAAACCCGCCGACTCCTTCGAACGGGTGTGTCTTTCTTCCTTCTTGCTACGTGTCTCCATTTTTATGACATGGCGCCCACAGGGACGGCTGGAACGACTCCCGCTCTTCCACTCCTTCCTTCCGTGGCGGTTTTGGTGGGAACAGGGGAGAGGGCGGTGGCTTTGGCGGCGGCGGACGCAGCTTCTCTAGCCACGGTGGACGCGGTGGGGGCCCTGGGGGCGGTGAGCGCTGGGGCGGCGATCGCCCCCAGACCAACGGATGGCACGGTAATGGCGGTCCCCGCAGCGGCGACCGTGAGGGCCGTGACGGTCCCCGCGAGAGCTTTGGTTACGGTGCTTGGCGCGACGGCAAGCACATCGCCGGCGGCCGCAACATGCGCATGGAGAAGGAACTTTTCGGCGATGAGAACGACCCCTCCAAGCAGCACACTGGTATCAACTTTGAGAAGTACGATGACATCCCCGTCGAGGCTACTGGTGCTGGCGTGCCAGAGCCCATCGTCGCGTTTGCCAACCCCCCTTTGGATCCGGTGCTCCTTGAGAACATCGGCTACGCTCGTTACACTACTCCCACCCCCGTCCAAAAGTATTCGATCCCTATCGTCGCCGCAGGCAGAGACCTGATGGCTTGTGCTCAGGTATGTTTCATCTTCCTTTCCTTTGCAAATTTTCATCCTGATTTGTCATTACAGACGGGTTCTGGGAAAACAGCCGGCTTCCTGTTCCCTATCCTTTCTGCATCTTTCACTAGTGGGCCCCTCGCGCCCCCTGTCGACCAAGGTGCGAACGCTGGCTATGGCCGTAGTCGCAAGGCCTGTCCCACTGCACTTATTCTTGCGCCTACCCGTGAGCTGGTCAGCCAGATCCACGATGAAGCGCGCAAGTTCTGCTACCGCTCCTGGGTTCGCCCCGCCGTCGTCTATGGTGGTGCCGATATCAACCAGCAGCTCCGGCAGATCGAACGTGGATGCGACCTCCTTAGCGCAACCCCCGGTCGTCTTGTGGATCTGATTGAGCGTGGGCGTATCAGCCTCGCCAACATTCGGTACCTTGTCCTCGATGAGGCCGACCGTATGCTTGACATGGGTTTCGAGCCCCAGATCCGTCGGATTGTCCAGGGCGAGGACATGCCTGGTGTTCAGGACCGCCAGACGCTCATGTTCTCCGCGACGTTCCCCCGCGATATCCAGGTCCTCGCCCGCGACTTCATGAAGGATTACGTCTTCCTCTCCGTCGGTCGTGTGGGCTCCACCTCTGAGAACATCACTCAGAGGATTGAGTACGTGGAGGACCAAGACAAGCGCTCTGTTCTGCTTGACGTTCTCCAGGCGCAAGGCACTGGTCTAACTCTCGTGTTCGTGGAGACGAAGCGCATGGCTGACATGCTTTCCGACTTCCTCTTGGCGAACAACATGCCCGCGACCTCCATCCACGGTGACCGTACGCAGCGCGAGCGTGAAACGGCGCTTCAGACCTTCCGGACCGGTCGCACCCCCATCCTCGTCGCGACCGCTGTTGCTGCTCGTGGTCTCGATATCCCCAACGTCACCCACGTCATTAACTACGACCTGCCCTCCGACATTGACGACTACGTTCACCGTATCGGCCGTACTGGTCGTGCTGGTAATGTTGGTGTCGCAACTGCCTTCTTCAACCGGGGCAACCGTAACATCGTTCGTGACCTTCTTGAGCTTCTCCGTGAAGCTAACCAGGAGATCCCTGGCTGGCTTGACACCGTTGCTCATGAGAACTCCTTCGGAGGCGGATACCGCGGCCGTGGTGGTCGTGGCGGAGGCGGTCGCGGCCGCGGCGGAGGAAACCGTGACTACCGTCAGGGTGGTGGAGGTGGTGGCTACGGCGGTGGTCGCGGCGGCGGAGGTGGAGGCGGAGGCCAAGGCGGCGCCCAGTACGGTGGCTTCGGCGGCGGAGGCCAAGGCGGTGGCTATGGTGGTGGAAGCTACGGCGGCCAAGGCGGCGGTGGAGGCGGCAGCTGGTGGTAAACTCCTTCTCGGCTGGCGAGGCCCCGACAACCTTTTTCGCAGACTCAAATATTCCCTTTCCCGTTTTCGATCGCGTCCTCTTCTCGACTTCCGACATATGCCCCATCCTTATGCCCGTACCCATGCCATCGACTCTTGCCTCAGGCCCTGATTTCGTCGACTCGCTCAAACTATTCGTACTCCCGTTCCGGCCCTCATTCCGATTCACGACATGCGCTGCTCTCACATCATTCACGCTCTCCCACGTCTCGTTGCAACTCATCTGCTCATCGACTATCGTAAGGCCCTACTAATATCGTCTGTTTCAATACTCGGCAGGCGCCACCCCGCCATATCATTATTGCAGCAATCCCTCCCCATAGATGTTTCCGGGGCCTGTCACTCCCAGCATGAGCAGAACTAATGTCTACCTTCGTTTCGCGATACCCTGACTTATTGCGACGCGCAGTCGGACATTTACTATATCCTAGCATAACGAGACAATCTGTTAGAGCATCGCACATCTTGTACCGTAGTCTAGCATCTTCTACATCGAGGCATCGTTGTAAATACATGGGTTCATAGACCAATCTTCAATCATACAGTTCGATCTTTGCACGGCGTGCAGTGTGTAATACAAAATAGTCGTCGTAAAATTCGTTGACTAATGAATAGACCCCCAGATGCCCTTGACCGGCAAGTACTGACAGTAAATGGTCACTGATCGATTCAATCCAAGGCATTGATTCTATGCTTCTATGAAAGAGAGAGGCAATTGGAACTTGTGCTACAAAGTTGAGGACGAGCGTGAATATGCGGTGGCTGAGCCGGAGCGGAGCGATCATTTCTCAGCCGACCTGGTCTTTCTTCCTCCCATCCAGCATTCGCATTCGGTCTGCGTGGCACACGTACACACACTCGCTTGCGCTTTCCTGAATATACACTCTAGCTTGAACCTCTCTACACACTCGTCCGAGCTGGACAGCACTGAAAGCACTACCACATCGACTGACAGCAAGCACACACGATCTCGAAGAGAAGCAGCCCGAAGAAAGGACAGCGAGCCAGCTAAACCACCGAAATCCAAATTCCACGTAAGCCCCTCCCATCGCGCAGAATCTGGTCAGCGGACAGCTGAGAGCTCACCCCACCTGCCGCCGGTGTGCGTGCTCTGCTCCGTCTGACGCAGTCCGAGTACGCCATGTATCGTCCGCCGTCACCGACCTTCGACGTCCCCGAGCTCCCGGCCCCGCTCCGCCGAGTCAAGCCGCTCCCGAAGCGCAGGCGCACGTCTGACCCCGCCCCGCACGACCGCGACGACGAGGGGCTCGGGCTCGGGTCCCCGGCGGGCGCAACGACGCCCGGGCACTCACACGACGACGGCCAGGAGCACTCGGGCTCGGCGCCGGGGACGCCGGACCCGACGCTTGCGGCGCAGGCGGTGCTCGAGGCGTACTACATGCCCGTCCTCGGCGGGGTCCCGGACCTCTTCAAGCACACGCATACGCATGCGGCGACCCCGGACGGCGAGGACTCGCGCACGTCGACGCCCATCTCCATCGATCTCAGCACGGCGCTCGCGGCCGGGCTCGGGTACGGCACCCTTGGCGGCTTTGGCGGCGCCGCGGGAAGCACGGCTAGCGGCGGGGGAAGCGGGGGAGGAGCGGGGGGAGACGGGCAGGAGGACGAGGACGGAGAGGGTGGGGATTACGTGGACCACCTGCAGCAGCCGGGGAACACGAAGAAGCGGAAGGTGCCCGCGAACATGTCCGGGTCCGCGCACGGGCACGACGCGGGCTCGGGCGGGTCGGGCGCCGAAGACGACGGTGCGGACAGGGACCAGGACCGGGACCGAGAACGCGACAGGGACACCACTAGGCGCGAGCGCGACGCAGACGCCGTCGGCGGTGGGCTACGGGGGGGCGGGCTTGGAGGGGGCGGGGGCGGGGCTGGGGCACAATTGCAGCTCGCGCTGGCGGGGAAGAAGGGACGGCTGTCGCGTGCGACGCTTGCGGGGCTCCAGCACAAGGAGGTGCTGAGGAGCCGGAAGCGGCAGCTCGCTGCAGTCATTGCGACGCTCTCGCATGGGGACACGCTCGCGCTCGACCATGCGTTATCTGCAAACCACATCTTCGTGCAGGCGAACACCAGGGTGCGCCTCTCGCGGCGCCGCGCTGCACGATTCACTCGGGCGTTGAAAGCGTATGCGTCAGCGCATTTTCCTGGAGAGGGTGAAGGCGAAGGGGAGGTTAAGGAGAACGGGGTGCCGTCATCCGACTTCACTTTCGTATTCCACTGTGCTAGTGAGTGGCGGGTCTGCTCTCTACTGACACTCTGACCGAATCATCCTCACGCCTTACGAAGCTTCGGATCGGCTGGTCGCGACGAGGGAGGAGGTCGCCGACCTGCATGGCCGATTCGAAGCGGAGCTTGCGCGGCAGGCTGCCAAGGCGGCGGAGGCAGCGAAGCAGGCTGCGGCGTCGCTCAGTGGACCCCTCGCAAAGCGCACGAACGGCACGAAGCAGGCTGCGCGTGCCACTACGGGGAAGGGACCTGACCCGAAGAATGCGCTTGAGCAGTCTTTGCTTGGAAACAAGGGTAGCAAAGGCGGTAAGAAGAAGAAACGGTCTGCACTGGCCAACGCTTCGAACCCGCATCACCTCCGGAACTACGTGCCCTCGCGGCTGCCGCACAGCGGGCCCCCGAACGCGCAGCAGGCGGTACAGAACGCACAGAACCTGCTCACACCTCTGCCTCTGCGGTTTCTGTCCGCGGAGATCCCGCCTCGGCGGAGGAAGAAGTCGGAGGCGAGCGTGACGCCAGTGGCGACGACGCTGACGAACCCTGCGGACGAGTGGATCTGCCCGTTCTGCGAGTACCAGCTTTTCTACGGGGACGACCAGAGCTATAACCGGGCGGTGCGGAACCGGAAGAAGATTCTGCGTCGGCGGCGACGCGCCCGCGAACGTGCTGCTGCTGCCGCGAGTGGGGTCGCTCCGGCGGCGGGGGCGGACAAGGCGCAGGAGGATGACGTACAGGCTGGGTTCGAGAGCCCCGCGCCGCTCCCGATGGCGAAGGTGACACCGCCTGCGGCTGGCAAACAGGCAAAGTGGAAGGAGGGTGATAGAGGGGGCCATGGGGTGGCGGCGCAAGCATGATGCATGATTGGGTTGCGGGGAGGTGTTGGGGAGGGGAGCAGAGTCGGACACTCAGTGCACGGTAGATGGTCTTGTAGGCTTACGCCGGCACACACATGCACGCATGCACGTCGTTGGATATGGCACACTCGTTTGGACTGGTTCAGACAAGACGCGGTGGGGTTTGAGGCAAGAGAGGGCGGATTTGAGGGAGCGCGATCGACCATCTGAGAGGGAATCTGTGCGTGGTCGTGCCTGGAGATTGCGATGCATCTGCGCAAGTGAGAATGATCTGGGCCCACATCTGGGGATGGGCGCTTCCGCGCTTCATTGATGAGGGGGATCACGTGGCGCGCGAGTAGGTTGGCAGCTTCTCCGATTCGCAAGTTTATGTCCGACTCCAGCGCCGTTCGTCCCCTCCAGCCCGACGACCGACGCTGTGAGTCTGCCCCTCCTCTTTCTCCGCGCACCCCCCACAGTGCGCGCATATATGCGCACACAGTCGCACTGACTCTCCCGTCCGTTATGCAGCCACAACGCGTCTCCAACATCCACCGCAGCCGGGCGTTTCCCGCCGCCCTGTCCGTCCCGACTGTACCTTCTCGCCAAAACCCTCATAGTCCTCTCACCCTCCAAACAACCGGGCCCACAACAGCCCGCCTCGCGTACCTGCAACATTTTTTCAGCCTAGCACCCGGTCGGTGAGGACAATGTAGGTTGCTTTCGGTTGTTACGTTCGAAATGTCATAGCACACACGATGATGTCCGTGGCGGACTGGCGAGAGATCTCTCGATCATCGTTGGCCTACCATCATGCATCATCCCAGCCCTTCTTCCTACCCCGCATACCGGCGGGCGGTGATTCCTCCCGTCCCATGCACCGGTCTCGAGACGTATCTTGTCTTCTTCCTTGACCACTGTCTATGTACATCCACTACCTTCAAACGCGCCTTTGCCCCTCTCCATGCGCCTTTAACGAGCTCGAGCTTTCTTTCGCATGCCTCCCTACCCCAACGCCTACCATGAACACGCCCGGCCCTCTTCCACATCCCAAAATGCGGTCGCTGATCCTCCTCCACGTTCCAGCGTAGGCCCCACGACCTCTTACTCAACCCTCGGCCACGCTCTCGCGCCTGACGCCTCCAGAGCCCCCGACCCGCACTACTATCGACAGGCTCCTTCCCATCCTTCCCGACCCCCATCTCAAATGGCCTCCGACAGCCGGTACATCTACCACCCCCAAGAGGTCCCCCCTGCTCACCCTTATCCTTACCCCTCTTATCCTGCGGCTCCCCCATACGAGAACGGGCAATACGCTCAAGGCTCTTCCCGCCAGCCCGTACGCTCCCCACCTCCCGCCCAGCCCGTTCAGCACGCCCCTCCCCCAGCGACCTACAACGCCCCACCTCCAACATACCCCTCCCAACCTGGATATCCCCAACAGGGCTATGCCCCACCTCCCCAGCACCCACAATGGTCAGGCGAGTGGAATCAGTATGGCGTCGCGTATCCGCCCGCTCCCCAGCAGCCCGGCCAACCATCGTACCCACCCCCTGCTGGCGCAAGGCCGGATCTCTCTCCGGGTACGCCAAACGACGATCGCCGCTACTCACAAGCACCTCCGCGGGCGGAGCCGCGAAGGACAGAAGACCGACCGCCCCCACGGCCGGAGGCGGCGCCCCCGCCATCTGCCCCAGTACGTAAAACGCGCGAAGAGCCTGCCGCCCCTCCGCCCGCCCCCGCGCCTGCCCCTCCGGGCCCCGTGCCAATACCGGCATCGCAAGGCCCGCCGCCTCCCCAGACACCTCAGGGTCCGCCTGTCGTCAGCGCACCTCCCATCGGCATCGATTTTGTGAAGGTGTGTGGTCTTGTCGTTGCTCCGCATTTGTCTGCCAATAACGTCTTTCCGCGCTTAGTTGCTGGAGTCGTACCGACTCATTATGGACACGACGACTGCCATCCAGTATGAGGCGACTCCAGCCCGACCACCTCCAACCCCAGAGGCACTGGAGCGCATGCTCCAGGCGGCGTCGTATGGCGCGCAAGTGCTAGATGCTGCCGCAAAACGTGCCGTACCCGAGCCGCCGCGGCCGCCCGTGGAACGACCTCCGGAAGAGGGTGAGGGAGACGCTGCTGCAGCCCGCGGCCGACAGGTACGTCACATCCGTCTGCCGTCTGCCTGTCGCGACGTCTGTTTCTGGGTTCTGACGTTCTACGTTTTGCATTCTACGTTCTCTTCGGGTGCCCGTGCGGACGGCGATGCAGTCCGAGAACCCGCCTGCAACCGAAGGACAGACGTGTCTGGGGTGCAGCGCCACCTCGACGCCGGAATGGCGGAGGGGCCCAATGGGTTAGTTGTCTTTGCGTCGAGATCGCGCAGCATCTGGCTGACAGGGGAGCCCCGCGCAACGCTGACACGGACGTTCTTCTCTTCGGCTCCAGGTCCGCGCACGTTGTGCAACGCGTGCGGTCTCGTGTATGCCAAACTGGTGAGTGGCATCTTCCCTCGCCGTGACGCTATGCGCTCACGCAACCTCGTCCCTTCAACGCTATCGCGTTCGTTTACGTTTTACGTTTTTGATTGTTGCGGTGCTGTCGTGGTTGCCCTCCTCTCTCCCGCCGCCCTTCTCGCGACGCGACGCTCGGGTTACCCGTGTCCTGTTGAGCAGATCAAGAAGCGTAACCGGGATGGCACCGGCCGCGGTCGCGGCAAGAACCAGAACAACGCTCAGAATGCGGGTCAAACCGCGCACCAGGCTGCCATGGACGACCCTGGTGCCCAATCGAGCAGTGACGAAGACTCTTACGGCTCCCAGCAGGATCGGAGGAGCGATGCGGGATACCATGGCGGAAGACAGTGAATGGGGCCTAGAAGCTCCAGTTCAATGGCGATTATGTCGTTTTCCTCTTGCCTTTTGTTCCCGCCCCCTTCCCGCCTTTTGTTTTTGCTGTTCGCGCTGTTTTTATGTTTTCTCCGGTTTTATGGTTAATCGGTGAGCTCCCTATCCCTATCATGTATTTTTGCCCCTCCGTCCGTCTTGCGATCCATATTCTGCTCTCCCTTCGGCCTCCTCCTCATTCCCCTCCCCTCCTTCCTTGCTTCACTTCCTCCTGCTTGTGCTCCCTAGCTTGGTCGTGGTTCTCGCTTTGTGGCTTATGCTACTTTAGTGTCTAGCCTCTCCCACGCGTGTACCGTTCACGTGTAATATCTTTACGCCTGCTGCACGCCGATGTAGGTGCCATACCTCCGCGATCGACCTCCCCGCCCACCCGGTCCGATCCATACGGTCCTTGGTCAGCCCCTCCCGCCCTGAATTTCTCCCATGCATCGGCCGAGGCCCCGTGCACGCCATGCGCTCCGCTCCCGTGAAGACGAATGAATGGACTCAATTGGAAGGTCAATGCGAGATCTGATGGATCATAGGCCGTTCTCACCCAGCCGTCCTGCCTCGTCAACGCGTCAACGTTCACCCGCGAGCAGCAATCGTCATCGTCATCGTCCCCAGGGCGGGATTCCTCGGAGGCGACGCCGCCCCTCTCATTTGATTCCTGATTCCTGATTCCTAGACGGTCGGCTGGCGGGGAGTCGCCCCCTTTCCCACTGACGTCGTGCTTCTTCTCTCCATCCCTGCAGATCATCCCATCCGAAGTGTACAGGACCCGCGTCCGCATATCGATGGCCTTCGCGGAGGTTCTGAACGGTCTGCCACGCCCGCCGTGCTCCGGTAGATCGACCTCGCGGATAGCGGACGGGCAAACACATGTTATGTTTTTCAGTTCGAGATTCGACTTTGAATTCACCACTCACAGCTGCCGTATAACTCGTGGATAGTGGGGTAGCGACCGCCGTGGGCCGTGAGGTTCGCTGATGCTTCTAGCGGCCGCGCTCCGCGCCACAAGACTTGCAACGAGCCTCAACCTTGTCTAACAGGCTATGGCGCCGGAAGAGCCCCCGCTGGGTCGTGGATGTATCGCCATTATTGTATACGCCGTCAAACCAACACCAGGGTTGAAGCGCTCTGCGCCAATTTCTGGGTGAGGTCGTATGACGTGAGTGTTTGAGTTCTGCGAATTTCTTCTGTTCGGAGTATTCACTCCTTCACTGCCTGTCCAATAGGTGCAGTGATCACCTGTTGCGGAGGCAAGGCGAAATGCTGTACGTCTATCCACCTATTGGGGACAACGCAGGCAACCCGATATTGATGCACGGATGGCCAGGTTACTGGACGTGGGCCACAGTTGGGCACCGTTGCCGCCTCAGTCGCACGGCTGCGGAATTGCGACCTGTCGCGCCTCGGACATTGCAGAGGGCCTGATTGCGTCTGCGTTCTCGCCGGTGGCCATGGCCCGTGAATGAGCCCTCCTTGGAATGTTTGGAATGTTGCAATGCATCATGGGACGTCCGCATGGTCACTGGCCCAGCGTCCAAGCGGCTGGCCACACGCTTCTCGGAAATTCACGCTCCAGCTTACCCGCGGCGCTCTGCTCGTGTTTGTGGTCGTCGACGTCAGACGCAAGTCCTAGGGGAACTTCGGCGCAGTCTGTTGGTTGCCTTCTAAGGCCGCGATATATGGGTGCCACACTGAACCACCGCCTTCATTTCCGGCATCGCCCCGCCCTACATTGCGAGGATTGGGAGGAAGAAGCCGTCGGCGCGGAAGACGCCTGCCCCGGGAGCTCACTTGTCCGTGCCGACCCGCTGCTACCGCATATAGCCGCGAGCTTCTGGCTCGGCGACGGCCTGGGACGTCTGTCACGGCACGAAGGAATCCCTGGGACGGATTTACGTATCGACGGCTTCCGGCGAACGCCAGGGGTGCTTCTCGTCTGGGCAAAATGGCAGCTCTCTTCCCGAATCTGCTTCGCGTGCGCAGCATCTTCTCGCCCCGAAGCCTCGCCATCCCACCGCCCCGCGCGTTCCACTGGTCGAGATTGAGATCCGCGCGGCGTGCCACACATGTGCCCAGGGTCCTGGTGACCACTACCACTGCGAGATAATGCGGAACCCCCCCGCTGACGCTGTAGAAGCCATTCTAGCGGGCTGTGCAGCGTCTGTCCAGGAAATCACAATGTGGTGATTACATAGCACATCACAGTACATGCAAAGAATGAGCCAGACCGTCCGTAGAAAATAACACGAAGTCCACCATCCCTCCTCCCTCTCCCATCGAGAGACATCAAAATTTTCACGACCCCTGCTGTCCGCCCTGGCCTGGTGGTTTCCCTCCAGTCCCAGGCGGCATCTGTGGATGTCCAGGCATGCCAGGCATCTGCTGGGGCGGCATCCCGCGCCCTGCGCCGGCGTGCATGCCCCAGTACGCCTGGGGCATCTGCGCCATGGGCATGCGTGCCCACGCCGCGGGGTACTGGGCCATCATCTGTGGGTTTTGCATCATCTGCGCGACCGCCTGCGCCTGCTGCTGGGGTGTCTGCTGCATCCCGCCCTGCGCCTGGGCGGCGGCAGCAGCAGCAGCGGCGGCGAGCTGCGGGTGCTGCTGCATCTGGCGCATAATGGCCAACTGGTTGGCGGCAGCGGCGGCGTAGTACTGCTGATGTTGCTGTTGGGCTTGCGCCTGTGCTTGCGTCTGGCCCTGCCCCTGCCCCTGCTGCGGGACGTGCTGGCCCGGGCCGTGATGTTGGGGATGCTGGGGATGCTGAGGGTGCTGGGGATGGGCTGGCTGCTGTCCTTGCCCCTGCTGTTGCTGTTGTTGATGTTGCTGCTGCTGTTGCTGCTGTTGTTGTTGCTGGTGCGTCTGAGCAGGGTTAGGCATTGGGGAACGTGTGACGAGCTGAGCAGCCTGGACCATGGGGCTATTGCGGGGAGCGGCCGCGGCGGCAGCAGCAGCTTGTGCCTGTGGGTTGGGCATGGGACTGCGTGGCTGCGTTGCAGGAGAGCCTGCCGCGGCTGCCGCCGCCGCTTGTTGCTGGGCTCGTTGCTGGTAGAGCATGTGTTGTTGCTGGTAGAAGTTCAGCTGCGCCTGTCCCTGAGGTGTTGCTTGGGCGTTCGGTGGCCCCGGTGGACCCGGTTTTCCACGCCCCCGCCCTGCCGCGAAGGCGAGATACGCTGAATTCGCCATCTGCGGAGGGTACCCGCCTTGCATGGACGGCGGTTGGGGGACCTGTGGATGAGCAGGGGTAGACGGCGCGGGGGAAGGCTGCAGCCGTCGCTGGACGTTCGTTTGTGTTACGGGAACCTGTTGTACAGGCTGTGCGGGAGGTGGGGGGACAACAGAGGGTGGCCTTTGCTCTGGCGCTGCAGGCGGGCTACTCGCGTGCGCGACTGGAGTCGCACGAGGAGATGGTGCTTGTGCCGGCATCGGCGTGGCACGGCCCCCTGGAGGTGGTGGATAATGCTGTTGCATATGGTGCGGAATAGCAAGGGCGGCCCCTGAAGGTGCTGGCGCAGGAGTGGCCGAAGTTCGAGGGACAAGAGGTGGTTGAGAAGCTTCCGCTTTCTTTTTCAACGGAGCCTTCTTAATGTTCTGAACGGGCATGGGTGGAGACACTGCAGTTGGTGCCGGGGATGATGCGGCCGCTGGTGGATGGAACTGTTGAGGTGGAACGGGTGTCGAAGACGGGGGGACGGGGGTAGGAGCTGGGGCGGGTGCGGGGACAGGAGTAGGAGTGGGTGCAGGTGCAGTAGTTGGTGTGGGGGCTTGCGCTGCAGCCGGAGGTGCGGTAGGCACAGGCGTGGGCCCGGCGCTTGCGTGAGGTGACGCAGTTGCAGTAGCGACCGGCATAGCTTGCCCTGATGCTGGAGGTGCATTCGCCTTGTTCTGCTTCACCCGTTGTATCGCGTCCAAAATAGAAAATTTCCTAGATTATGTCTTGTGAGTCAGGCTGCCGCACACCAGCTTGAATATGCATACCCGGGTATAACGTTTCGCTGTGGACCCATGAACTGCATGAGCTTCAAGCGGCGTGCCTTTTCCAAGTCATCTGCCTCTTGATCGAGCGCAGCGGCCTTTCGCTTAAGAGGCAGGGGTACCGGCGGCGTAGATACTCGTTGGGTAGCGTTGACAATCCGTGTAAGATGAACGTCGGGTTCTAAGCATAACGGTGGTGCAGTTGCCAGCTATAAACAAAGGATAATTAGCGACCACCGGAATCTCAACAAGACATTTAC
This sequence comes from Ganoderma sinense ZZ0214-1, assembly GCA_002760635.1. Classification (NCBI taxonomy): domain Eukaryota; kingdom Fungi; phylum Basidiomycota; class Agaricomycetes; order Polyporales; family Polyporaceae; genus Ganoderma; species Ganoderma sinense. Next base: position 1,949,479 of record AYKW01000056.1, read on the forward strand.
AGCTGGGGGGACTACTCTGACAGTCTCGCTTCCGTGCCTACGGATCAATGACGCTCAGGAGGGAGAACAATAACTCACCAGTAAGCGAGCTTCGAGCTCCAGTGCTTCAGCATCTGACCAATGAGCACCAGATTTTGCATTCATCAAGCAAATATCTGCCCAGCGCAACTCATCCGTAGGTGTCAAGACAACACGAGTCTTCTCCGGGTGCTCAAGTTCAGGCTCACTGCTCTTGGAGGGCCGGTAGTCGAGTAGCTCGACAATGAGGCAACCTACCGAAATGTTACAACATACTCGTGTAGGTGTGGTGTTCACCTTACCTTCGTAAAACACCAAATCGGCAAACTCAAAGAGCTGTAAGAAGTCTACGGGAATATGTCGAGCGCGGATATCATCTAGTATCGACTATATATTCTTCAGTGAGAAAAACCTGAAAAAACTGTTGATTGCATCGCATTTACTCACGGCGATTGGATTATTGTAGAGGAACTTGGAACTGTTGTTCAGAATCCAGTGTTCCCGGTACAGTCGAACGGTGAACGAAGCTGGCGAGTCTTCGTGGTCTTTGAGGAGACCCTGAAGGAAGCGACTGGTGTTGTATACAGCCATGCTATGATGTGAGCACTCCCCAGCGGGCTAGATCCGGGCTTGGGAGGATGTTGGTCGAGGGTGCGGTTGAGGAGACGGTGGCTGAGCGTGGCTCGAGGCGACGATGACCAAACGCGGTCCGTTATGGATATTACATAATCCGGTGCAGAGGCGTCTAAGATGGAGCAAGGTTGTGCGTGGGAAAACCATCCTTGAACCCAAGAATGTCCGACGCTCACCAGCTCGCCGAGGCAAGTCTGCCATAAAAAAATCTGTGGGACAAAACTGACGTGGAAGCTACAGCTCACGCAGTTCTTGCGGGATAAGAACCCGAACGTCCGACAGATCGCGCTCGCAAACCTCCTGGGCCAGACGCCCAAAGGGTCCCCTCACCGAGATCTTTTCTACTCTGGCCTACAGAAGGGAGGGCTTCAAGAAAAGACAGAAAATGACATTATTCGCGACATAAAAATACTATGTAGAGACCAATTGGTGTGTACATTCGACAGTCAGCCGATTGTCACTGATGTAACCCCACAGGCAACCGCACACGATGCCTTCAGGGCTCTCGTCAATTTGTCAGACAACTCCCTTCTCATTGGGACCCTATCTGAACCAGCATTCATGAAATTTATTGTGTCGTATATCCTAGTAAGCTATTTATCACCGTAAATGGACCGTGTCCTCAAGCAGAAGCTTTAGAACTTCCAATCGACGCTTTCAGATCTAGCATCGATGTTGCTATCGAATGTGACCGCCCACGGCAGCGCATGTACCGCATTGTTATCACTTAAAATTTCCGTCCTCCCAGACCCAAAGTCGCCGCTGAAGGTCTTCCCCGTCGATTCTCGCTCCATGACCTGCCCAGCGCCCGTCCCATATCCATCCGGCGATCCCAGGGAGGTACTTGCTTTGCCCCTCCTTGTCGAGGCCTTCGTCAAAGCTGCTGGTGTAGCGGACGACCAAGACCTCGAAAAACGTCCATTCAAAGGTGATCTACACTTCCTCGCCAGCACATTCGCGAATATTAGCACGGTTCGTGGAATCTGGCAAGTGTCGAAGCGCCGCTCGGTACTGATCCTGAGCTTAGGTCCCTACAGGCCGTGTGTTCTTCGTCACACCAAGATCGGCCGACCCCTTTAACGAGGACTTGGAATTGGAGTACCCTTTGTCAAAGCTGGTCGTCTTCACGGAACACAAGGACACTATCCGACGCGGTGGCGTTAGTTCGACGATCAAGTGTGTGAAATTACCTATTTGTGATCTGGTGGCGGGTTTACTGAGCAATGAGAACGACCGTAGGAATTGCGCCTTCCAGGCATCAGCCCACCACGCCCTTCTGACAGAAGACACCGAGAAGGCCACCGTACCTCCTTCAACGGTCGAAGCCCCCGGTATCAACATCCTCCCCTACGTCCTGCTTCCTCTCGCCGGGCCCGAAGAGTTTGATCTTGAGGTACGCGTGCCATTAATCAAGGGAAGAGTTCCTTCTTACCCGCGCACCCTCTCAACCAGGATCAGGAGAAGCTTCCATCCGCCCTGCAGTTCCTGCCTCCGACAAAGACGCGTGAACCTGACCCCGTGTTACGGCAGACTCACGTAGAGACCCTTCTCTTATTGTGCACGACTCATTGGGGAAGAGAGCATCTGCGCACGCACGGTGTGTATGAGATAGTCAGGGCGCTGCATGAGAAGGAGGAGGTCGTGGACGTGGGTGTCGTTTCTTCGCTGACGATGTTCCTTACGCTGACCCGGTATTCAGGTCGCCGAACACGTCTTGCGTCTCGTCAACCTGCTGAAGCGAGACGAAGGCCAAGATACCGTGCGTGACGGAACGGACCTCCATAACGCGCCGACCCGCGAGGATTCCGACGATGAAGATAGCAAGATAGAAGAGCTCTGAGTTGTATCCCTATGTCGACCTGTAGTTCGTATGAATGCTTCGTCAATGTATCGGTAACAAGCCTGTGCGCTCTATATATGAGCTCGAACCCTCTCGACATTAGTTCCCAGATATAAGATGAAATGAAGTCTCTATGAACTTGAATTGGTATCATAGATTAGCGAAGATATTAACATTCGTATGATTACCGCAAAGGAAAGTAATAGTGTACTATGGTCGGTCTATCTAGCCCGTCACGTCCCTAGAGGGTAGTGCCGTGCATGAAGCCGCAAGATAATGATAAATAGTACACGTCAATCATCATAGTACGGCTGGAAGAACTCCTGCGGGCTGCCAGCGCGCGACTGCGAGTCGTCCGAATTGAGGAGCCAACCGAACGAGTCTGTCCGCCCGGCGCCCTGCCCAAATACAGGCCCGCGATGCTTCTCAGGCTTCGCAGGACTCGACGTTGACATATGTACAGGTCCAGACGTCTCGCGGCGTGGCTGCGGTGGCTCGTCATCCGTAGAGGAATCGGCATTGCCGTCTCGCAGGCTGGCGTGCCACTGGTGCGGTCTCCTCGTCTTCGGACTCGACGAAGACGACCTGCGAAATCAGTAAGCACACCATGAACACCGACCCTCCAGCCGCCCAGAGTACCACACACCGCTCACCCGGCTGCTGCTTGCTCCTGCTCCCGCTCTCTCCGCCGCCGCTCCATCGCAACCTGTAGAGGGCACATAGATCCAACACTTGGCGCATCGCCAGTTGCATCCCCCCTAGCATCGTCATCAGCCGCAGGGGGCGAATTCGACAGGGGAAACGCAGTCAGTGTGTCAGACCTCCTCGGCTTCGCCCTAGGCGTAGTGTCGATAGTGATCTCGGTGCCCGCCCTCGTGATTTGAGTCTTTCCTTTGCGATTCCACGAGACGAATGCAGTGTCGCGCGTCGATGAGCCGGACGGAACCCTAGCCTTCTCAAAATCCAATTGCTCCTCGTCCTGTCGCACGGCCGCAGGAGCCATGACCCGAGGCACAGGTCGTGGACGCGGCTTCGAAGGGGGCTTGGGTGTCGCGTCAACACCGTCCATCTCGACATCGCTCGCCTTTGCGCTAGCCGTCCCTCGCGCCTTCCTCCGCCGCTTCGACGGCCCCACACTCTCAGCATCGGATTCGCTAGTGTCGCTAGTGAGGACGATGACGTTCTCCCCGGTGGGCTCCCTGCTCGTCGATCGTGCTCTGGACGACGCCCTACTCGGAGCCTTCCGCTTTGATTTCGGTTTCGGCTTGGACGCGCTAGTCGAGGACCATGCACCCCCGACAGACTCGCTGTCCGTCTGCGCCCCGTCACCTCCGCCGTCGGGAGTCTTAGCCTTGGCGCGCGGACGTGGACGGGGTTTCGGGCGGGCGGCCCTACGAGCAGCCTCTTCTTCCTCCTCAATCCGCTCCTCTACCTCAAGCTCCTTCCTGCGGGCCCTCGCACGCTCCATGAACATCTGCTCACCGGCCCCTAGGGTCCCGGTATCGCCAGTGCCGCCATGTGCGCCCTCGCCATCGTCGTCGGCAGGGAACATTGCAACCCCGTACTCGACGCTCTCGCGCAGCGTCTCGATCGCCTTGTCCCTGGATAATGACAGGTCTTCGATGATGAGGCGAAGCGCAGCCTCGGGGACGAGCACGAGCGTGATGAAGTCGGGTGGGGTTAGGGGGAGCGTCGCGTCGGGGTGGAAGTCCGCCGGCGGGAACATGTCGCAGAGCGTTTGGTGGATGATCACGTATCCCAGCTCCCCGTAGCTGCGAAAAATCAAGATCAGTGCCCCCGTAAGCATATATACGCCACAACCACAACCACAACCACCGACCGACAGATGGACGGACGGATGGGAGGGGAAGCAAAGCGAGAAATGGCACGCACTATCCCGGCTGCGTCTTGTTGAAGTGCTGGAACTGCCCGCGCACGCCTGCTGTCTGCCTCGAGCCCTGCTGGCGCACGTTCTTTACCGCCTCTACCCAGAACTCGTTCTCCTTCCTCGGCCTTCTGCTCCCGCCCATGTCGGCGCCCGGCACTTCCGGGGCGAACTCCTCATCGACGTCGTCGACGATCGCCTGGAGATGCCTACGGAGCCGCGTGATCCGGCCCGAGAGCGCGTCCCAGTCGATCATGGTCGGCCAGCCACGCTTCCGTGCGCGGGGGACCCAGTTGCGCTCGAAGCGGTGGCGCTGGCACACGCCGACGAACGCCGTCAGCGGCGCACGCAGACCGAGGGGATTTGTGAGGCGGTCGTCGCGGTGGGAGACACGCTTCGCGGCTGCCATGAGCGCACGGAGGTGTGGCGTTGGTTCCGAGGGCAGCGGCTCGTCGCACCACGGGCAGAGCGTCTTCGGGTCGATTGCGGGGTTGAAGAACACTGTATGCGGGTTGATGGTGATTAGGGTTAGAACCTCGGGTGCAGTAAAGTTGTTAGGGACCGCATATACGCACTGTCCTCATCGGAATCTGAGCCAAAGTCTAACGAGAACTTCTCAGAGTCTCTCCGCCGCTTCTTCTTGTATGTCCCGCTTTCACCATCCATACCGCTGTCAGAGGTGGGGCGTTTGACAGCAGGTGATGCCCGGCGGAGACTCTCCAAGTCTTGGGTGGCCATGGGAAATGGTGCGAGTGGCCGCTCGTCTTCTTCCTCCTCTTCAGAAGACATGATCACGTTCTTCCTTACACCCGAAAGCTTGTTTCGCGCATTGCTCGAAGGTAGCGGCAGAGAGGGCGACCCGCTTCTTGATGCAGGCGAAGAAAGTGGAGAGGGCGCCGGGAACGCCGTAACATCGTCCTTCTGCTTGCGGAAAGGAGACTTCAACATTGTGCCAATTGGGTCTTCACGTTGCTTTCCTTTACCCTTGCCGTGGGTTCGTTCACGTTCACGGACAGCAGTTTGCGCGGAAAGTGGAGACATGTCGGGGAAGGGCATGATGTCCCTGTCCCCTCTGGGGGCGGGTCCTTGGCGTCCCTTCCCTGTATCCCGCGCCTTTCCATTCGCCTTCCCTCGTGGCACATCGGTCTTCACGACGTCAGAGTCATCGTCGGATACGTGGATAGGGGCTGAATGCGTCCCAACAAGGTTGTGGGAGCTCTGGGACCGCGACAGTGGTTGACTCCTCTCCCTCCCCTTCTCCTGCGACCCTGAACGGAGATCGGGGACGGTCTGCGACGTTCCTAGACCGTTTCGATTACCCTTGTTGACGGGACGCGGGACGACGCGAGAGGCGCGAGGAGTCTTGTCGGCGTCCTTGTCCTGCTCTTTCCTCGCCTCGCCTTTCTCGCGCAGGGGAGGTGGAGACGGTCTGCGAGAACGGGACCTATCCTGGTTCGGGGTGCGTTCGCGAAGGGGGACTGTCTTCTTCTTCTTAGGGGTATTGGAGAGGTCGATGGTATCGCTTCGACGGGAAGGAGCGTGGGCAGGACGAGAGGAAGACGAACCGGCTGGATAGTTCTTTGGTCGCGATTCCTGGGAGCTCTCCGGGGTTTGACTGGAGGAAGGAGCGTCCGATTTCTTGTTCTTCCTGAAACTCATCTTCGTAAAGTCGATAGGCTTATAGTCAGGATTCGCCTGGTGGCGGTCGATCGCCAAGGTCACAGGAGAAGGCGAGGCTTCGATGGTGCGTGCAGTGCTGGTGGCACGTTTCCCGACCCTCTTAGGCTTCTTCGGAGACTCGGAGCCATAACGAGAAGACCCAGAAAGGAAGTCGATCTCGTCGTCGCTGGACTCATCATCGGAATTGAACGGGATGGCAACGCCTCTACTCGACAGCCCAGCACCAGGCTTCTTGGACGGGCGACGCGAGGAGGCTGCGGTGGTTTGGGATGCGCTCTTGCCAAAAGAAGTTCCAAAGTCTTCAACGGTGGCGCCTGTAGCATGAGACTGCTTTGGGCGCTGTGAGAGACGAGTGGCCGAGGACGCGTCGGTGTCGAGAGTGGTGCCTCTGCTTTTCATGCGACGAATCATGGACTCCATGTGAAGGAATATGTGGAAGCAAGCATCCAGTCCAGCTCAGAGGGCAGACAGTGGCCGTCGTCGTCGTAGTGGCCGAGAGTCGAGTCGTGATAGGCGGGGACATCCAACGCCAGAACGGACGCGTCGGGGTCACAGTCACGTTGGCGTGCTCTCCTACGTCACGCGACCCTGGGCGTCTATAGCGGACATAGATTGGCAGACCGCGACTCCAGACTCCGACGACGAGAACTCAGAACTTAGAGACACGTTGGTCTTGGGGGCACGGCGACCGTACTTATCAAGCCATCATGCAACGACCGGCCACTTGACGCTTGTATTCCTCTCGATTGACTCCGTGGCTATTTTATAATTCCCTCTTGAAACCCTCAAAGAGCGTTTCTTGGATTCCTGGAACCCCTGACCCCGTCTTGTTGCAGCATTATACTACCAACATGCCAGCTCTCGCCTCGCAATCGGCGGGACCTGAACATTCAGAACAGTCCTATGGAATCTTTGACCTCCCAGACGAAGTATTGCTTCAAATTGTGCGGTTCTTGGGATTCGAGGATATAACTACCCTCCGGAAGGTCTGTCGTCTAAGCAATTTGCCGCCTTACATTCGGAATCATCTGAATTTTGTCCCTGTCGGCGTTCTGAGCTTAGACATCCACTCGACTTTCCGTGGTCACTCAAGATCGCTCTGCGTGGCTCCAGATGTTGCGCGCACAAAGCCGATCCCTTCCCCTCCCGTACCACCTCAAGAACCCTTCCTCATGGATGCCCCTAGCCTCCGAGCAGATTCAGAGGACTGTCCGCCGGCTGCACATCGTCGATCACACCTGGCTTCTCCCACGTTCAACCTACTTTGTCCCTGGGCATTCCTCTTCCTGCGCACTAGACCCTCTTTTTATGAACGAAGATGGCTCGCGCACGATTTATTCCATCGACATCTTCCTAGACCGTTGGTTGCTGTGCATTTATCACGAGAAATTGGTCGAGCTATGGGACCTCGACTCCGTGCTTGATAATCCGCATAAACCCGTCCTTTGTACCAGCCAGCAACTTAAAGGTGTTGGTTCATTTTCATCCGCAATAACCCATATCGACGAACAGGGTCAAGTTTTAATCATTGCTGTCTCGTGGTAAATATTTTATCTACTTGCTAGCCGGCTAGTCAACGAAACTGATTTTTGAGTAGTCACGAGCTATGCCATGTGCTGCAAGTGGAACTTCATCCATCTTCCGCTATTCTTCGACCGCAACGCGCAGCAAACCTTCAAGATATTCAGCTCCGTGTTATTGCCCTCATCACATTTGCTTCCCCGATATTCTGCTTGCGGGCCTTGGACCCCGCCCAATCCCTGCTCCTTCTCGGTCTCCCATCGTCATTCCATCTGTTGAACTGGAATACAAACGAGCGCACTATCGTCAACATGCTCTCCGAAGAGGAGGAGGAGCTAGTAAGTCGTGTACTACGTTCACGCACTTAGTAATCACTGACCTCACATATATATACAGTGGAATGGTGTTGTGCAGGCGACTTTCCTCACCCCCCGACACATCCTAGTCCTGAAAGCCCACTCGCTCGAGGTCTGCACCCTCCTAGACAGTCCGCAAGCCCGTATGAACGACGGTGCATTCGGAGCCGACCCAGACCTCACCACTCACCACCGTCTCCCCACACAAATGTCCGCCGCAGTACACTCCCACTTCTTCCCCTCCACGACCTTCCGCGGCGTTTCCTTCTCCCGTCCCACCGTCCACCACCCCACCCTCTCCGACCCTGCAGATGAGCCCACGCGCGTCACGCTCTCCTTTCTCGCCTACGACGTCCTTCGCGGGCTCTTCCACTGCTCCGTCCTCGTCGTCATCCCCCAGCCCGACGCTACCCTCCCCTCGCACTCACGAACCCACATCTCGAACCCCCCGATCGACGTGCAAGTCCGCCTCCTCGCTGCGCACAACATGGCCATCCCGCTCGCCCCAAGCAACGAGGCGGAAGACCCCGTCGCCCGCAGCGGCTTTTCGCACGGCACGCGCGGGTTCGTCTCCGCGTGCGCGCTGGGGCCCGACGGCACGCGCGGCGTGTGGGTCGAACGGCGGCGCGGGGCCGTCCGGCGGGTCGTGTACGGATTCGGCGCCCACAACGGCAGGGGCGAAGACGACAGTGACGAAGACGACGACGATTCGGACACGGACAGCTTCCACTCCGATGGGGTCGAGTTCGAGGGGCCACGACCGGTCCCGTCCAAGAAAGTGGCGCAGAAGAAGAAGAAAGGAAGTAAGAAGAGGACGATGGAGGGCTTCCAACCGGGCACGCCCATCTCGGTGCACAACTCGGAGCTCGACATCGACCCTGCGCACGATTGGCACACGCAGGCGCCGCACGCGATTGAGGGGAAGGAGGTGTATGACGTCAACTCGTACGACCTTCGAGGTGAGCTCGCGGCTTTTGTACCGGGGGCGGGATGCTTCTTTTATGCGCGTCGGCTATGTACGAGTCGCTAACGTCGATCGCGATGCACCTCTAGACGATATCACGCACATCGCATTCTCAGAGACGACGGGACTCATCGCGCTGGGCACGCGCAAGGGCGACATCCGCGTGCTCGGCCGGGGACTCGTTCTATGCGGGGAGGCTCCTAGGACCTAGCGGAGGTTGAAACCTAGGACCTACCGGCCCGCTCGGCTCCGACTGCCTAATGCGGTAAGTGCCGGCGGCTGCCACAGTGCACGGTGCATTTCCTCCTTGAATCTTGCGTCTCCCTGCTCACTGAATGTGTACAAAAACACACAGGATTGTGGAATATAGTCGATATTATATTATGTGTGCATGTGGGGCCATAGGACTGGGAGAAGGGCCCTCAATTGTCAATAGATCACAATACAGATTAGAGCTGATCTCTATAGAAGACCAGTCCAAAACCAGGGTTCAAAACATGGCTTTAATGCTGTGAAAAATGTACTTTTTATATTCTCTACAAATTTGACTCGTTCAGTAAGCCCAGAGAACCACAGACCGAGGGGAAAAGGTCACTGAGCTCAGAATAAGCGCCCTAAAGATGGGTGCACGGTGCGCACCACCAAAGGGCATTGAAACATACTAGTACGCTTTGACCCGTGGCTTTGCCACGATGCTTCGCCTCCGGCTCAATACATACTGTGTGCCATAGTGTTTTCTTTTTCACCCGTGGCGTGGCTTCGCCTTCGGCTCAGCGGAATGAACTTCGCCACTCAGCCTCAAGCCTGATCAAATTCACCACATTTTTAAGCAGGACACCTAAGTAACCCGGCGATAAACTGCGTCTATCATGAGTTGACTATAAGACGTGCTTGTCAGTGGGCTCCGTTGCCACGCACCTCAGCTTGCACCCAGGTATTGTTATACCTATTAGGCTGCCCCGAGTCTACTACTCAGGCTCACTGTGCACCCGTGATGTACCGTGACCGTGATGTACCCTAGCACGTCTTGCCTCAACATCCCAGACTGTCCTTGATCCTCCTTGTACACCCGAGTATTCTCTTTCTCTGTATGGACCAATGTTGACTACTCCAAGTTCACAGCTGTCTTACGTAGTATTAGACAGTGGCAACTTTGGCCGTACCAGCCTCCATACCACTATAAACAAATGAATGAATCTATCTATCTATCTACCCGTGATGTACCCGTTGTAGGTATTTGTACTGAGGCTCACCAACTGGCTCGTCAATAACACTATCGAGCCTGTTTACATGCTACTACCCGTAGCATTTGAACATGGGCCTACTTCAGGTAAAATTCTCACAGCACACCTGTTGAAGCTCCCAGTATGAGTAGGAAATTTCAACAATAAACTGACTATACGACCTACAAAGCCAAATTTTGTCTATTGACCTGTTACCCGTTCGTGTTAGTACTGGTCCGAACGGGACCTTCAGCATACTGGCTCGCGCTGCGCGCGTCGCGCCTACTTACGAAAAAGCGCTTGCGCTCGCGCTGCGCGCTTCACCTCAGTAGCCGGCCCACATGGCAAAACCACATGGCACCATGTGGCAAAGACGCCCCCACGTCCCATTCTTTTATGATTTCAGGAATTCAAACGAGCCGGTCCTCTTTTTCAAGACCAATTTCACACTATATTAAATTTTCACAGCCGTGCAGCCAGTCGCTGGTCATGAAATAAAAAATCTATCTAGTCCTCCTCCGGCGCGTTAGCGCCGGCCGAAAACAATTAAATCCGACCAATTTCTCACCACTCGGAGGCTTGTTCTGTCGAGCTCGAACACGGGAGACAGCTTTCCCATGTGCCCCATTGAAACATCTTGAAACATCTCTAAAGTTGCTCCCCTCCCTCTCGATTTAATTTTCTCCCTTCGATTTAATTTTATTTAATTTATTTAATTTTCCGGCCGACCCACCCCACATAGGTCGAGTCCCCTCGGCCGAGCCAGCTGACGCGCGCTTGAGCTCTCTGGCGCGCGGCCGAACGGACTTGTGGGTGGGTTTGAAGCTCGCCCGAATAACGATAAGCGCTCACTAGTAGGAGTACACAGCACCAGCACGCTACGGTCTTTGCAGACTTCGGAGTACTTGCATGCCGAGTAGACTCATCGGGACAGTGTAATGCGCATTGCCGTCTGTTCGGCACGTTCTTTGGACGTTCTATTGGAACGGCGGCTGTGCACCTTGGGGTTTGTTTGATGGTGAGTGGCAACGCGAACCTCTGCGACCCACAAAGGTGTCCGCAACCAAGGCCATTCGTTCTGAGGGAGAGAGCGTATGAGTGGAGGTACACTGAAGCCCCTGCGAGATAAGTATAAAAGCGTGAGCTTGCACCGATTCTTGGGCATAACCATACGCACGCTGCGCTCCCGACCATCCTCGAATACTCCTCATACTCAAACATCACTCTCACAGAGATGTCTGGCGGTCATTGTGATAACTGTTTCCAAGGTTTGTTTCTGGAGGGTAGCATAATTCGCGAACGTTGGTATTGACACATTCGTTGGATCAGGTGTCCGTCACGAAGGCACACCAGAAGGTTAGTAGGACTTCAATTTCGGACAGTAATACAATGCTCTACTGACCGGATAGTTATCTAGGCAAAATTGAAACAATCGCGGGGATAGAGTGTTATGTCGCGACGCCCTCCGGAGTCTACCCGAAGGAAAAGGTCGTCCTCTTCCTTACCGATGTCTTTGGTATTCCTCTCATCAACAACAAGGTCCGCGAATATTTTCTCTCTGCGCCTACCCCCCCCGCCCCGCCCCTTCCTACCTCTCCTCTCTCACCAAACTTATACTTTGAACTGCACAGCTGCTCGCGGACGACTTCGCCCGGAACGGTTACCGTACGATCATGCCCGACATCCTTGAGGGCGACCCGCGCAGCCTCGATCCCCCTTCCGACTTTGACCGTGAGGGATGGCTCGCCAAGCACGGCGTCGACTCCTGGGGCCCCATCGTCGACAAGGTCGTCCAGGCCCTCAAGGCGGATGGCATCACCTGGATTGGCACCACCGGCTATTGTTTCGGAACTCAGCCCGTGTGGCGTCTCGCGCTGAAGGGCTGGAGTCAGGTCTCTGTCGCCGCTCACGTCGCCGGAGTCCGTGTCCCAGAGGATCTCCAGGTGCGCGCGTCCCGTCACGTTCGGCTGACCAACGAGAATTTTGAACGTCTCGTGTAGGAGTACTTCGACAAGGCTAAGGCGCCGCTGCTGCTCAACACGTCCGAGATCGATCCGACATTCCCGCCGGAGGCCCAGAAGGTCGCGGACGAGATCTTTAGCGGGAAGTTTGCGCCCGGCTATGAGCGCACCTACTGGGAGGGCTGTACACACGGCTTCGCTGTTCGTGGAGACCTGGTACGGCCATGATAAGATTCATTTTAAAAATATGGCTAATACTGAGCCGGTAACAGAGCGACCCGAAGGTTAAGGCCGGAAAGGAGGGCGCGTTCGAGGCGACTGTCAAGTTTTTCAACAAATACAAGGATCTGTAGAACGGATCATTGGGCATGTGCACAAGAGCGAGCTGTACTCTGAGTCTTGGCGTCAAGAGGAATACCATTCGATTGATTACTCTCGATTGGAAAGCGAGCGCTTTGTCAGACAAGTCGAGATGGTGTCAACGAAGATCGTCGGCTACAGTTGATGTTTTAGGACGGTGAATATTTTATCTATAAACAGATACTTCCACATTAACTATGATTTCTCAGCAATTGGCAGCTATTCCATGCAGCCTTATTGAAACTTTGTTTCTCAGCTCATGGTCTTCGCCTGAACAAGCCCTGAAGATGTAGAAAATCGCTTTACTATCGCCCTCGTCGCGTTTGCTTCCTTTTCGGGCTTCGAACCTCCGTATACTATGGAGATTGCGCCCGAATCAAGCTGATCTGAAGGCATTCTAGTCGGAGAGGGACCTGCGTTGCATATGGATGAGTTGCTAACCTTGACTATCGCAATGCTCTAGAATAATGACACCACCACCGCGCACCGTGACCTTGCCGTTATATGACCGTCCTCCCTCCAGACCACAAGGTCATCTATCGCCTGTCTTTGAAATTGGAGACAACTTGAACCCGACTTGAACCTCGTGCCGCCTTCGAACAGCATTCGGGCGCTCGGCCGAGACCATTGACGCCCAACCTGGCGTTCGGCCGTGGCGCAGAGGTGGCCGAACGGACTTGTGAGTGGGTTGTAAGAAGCAAGGATTGTCCGAAAACTCCAAGCTGGTGTATTGCACTAAGTACAGTACACTTGTTGTAGCTCTCGGCGCACTGACACACCGAGCGGGCAAATCTGAGGAGCGTAAGGTGGCGCCGTGTTCTTGCGCATGTTCCATTGGAACAGCGGCGATGCATCAGAGGATGATTCGCCTTGATTCGCTCGATAATTTATACATATGGCTCGCCGCGACCCACGGCGATCTAAAGATAGGGTGACATGGGAGAACCTATCAGAGACAGTGCTTGGGACCTGGCTGAGTGGCAGGATAAGTATAAAAGCGCTAGCGGCCCCCGACTTTAAACCATACCCGCGCCGTCTCGAAGTCGTACACGAGTATTATTCCTAACGTGATGTCCGGAGATCTCTGCGATAACTGTTTTCAGGGTAAGTTACTGTGTAGCACGCTGCGACAATCTGCGAATGTTAACACATTGATGAACCAGGCGTTCGCCACGAAGGCACGCCCGAAGGTTAGTCAATCAGTTACAACTTCGATGCTACACTGTGCTCATCAGATCGTTATCTAGGCAAGATGGAGACTATCGCGGGAGTTGAATGTTACGTCGCAACACCCTCAGGCGACTACCCCAAAGAGAAGGTCGTCCTCTTCCTCACGGACGTGTTCGGCATCCCTCTTATCAACAACCAGGTCCGTCAACTTTCCTAAATCTATATCCTCACCTTATTTACTCACAGTAACTTCTCCGCGCACTGAACCTTTCCACCACGCAGCTCCTCGCCGATGACTTTGCACGCAATGGCTACCGGACGGTCATGCCAGACATCCTCGTGGGCGATCCACGCGGCCTCGACACTCCCAAGGACTTCGACCGAGCAGCATGGGCCGCTAAGCACGGCCCCGACTCCTGGGGCCCCGTTGTCGACTCCGTCGTCCAATCCCTCAAGGCCGAGGGCGTGACCTGGATCGGTACAACGGGCTACTGCTTTGGGGCCCCACCCGTGTGGCACCTCGCGCTCAAGGGCTGGAGCAACGTCTCCGTCGTCACGCACCCGTCCCGCCTCCGAGCACCGGAGGACCTCCAGGTGGCATCGATGTTCGTTCAGGGGCAATGATGGAGACTAATCAGACGAAACTCTTGACTATTTTCTGTAGGAATATTTTGAGAAGTCGAAGGCCCCGCTGCTGATCAACTCATGTGAGACCGACCCGGCGTTCCCCCAAGAGGCGCAAAAACTCGCGGACGAGATATTCATCGGGAAATTTGCGCCTGGCTACGAGCGCACGTATTGGGACGGGTGCACGCACGGCTTCGCCGTCCGTGGAGACATGGTGCGGTTGACACATGCCATAGTGTTGTCGTGTGCGGTGGTCACTGACACGTCATTTACAGAGCAACCCTAAGATCAAGGCCGGGAAGGAAGGCGCCTTCGAGGCGACCGTGAAGTTTTTCAACAAGTATAAAGACTTGTAGGAGGGATGGACGTACGAGCGCGCCGGAATATCATGGAGTGTAAGATCAGGAAGAATTGTATCAATTTCAAAAGTTGCTTGCAGGACGATCGTAATTCAGACACGCACGGGAGTGCATTGCGGTACAAAACGTTTGAGTTACAATTGTGACATGATTACAAGGAGTACGGCGTGAGGGCACCCGACTAACTAGGCCGTCTAGTGGTCAGAACCGTGACGTCGCCCCCACCTCCTAGTTCCACTGGGCGATGATGAAGTCTGCGTCGGTGTCGGGGTCGATAACGAACACCTGGATGGTGTTCGTGTCCGCGATGCCGTAGCCCTGGTTGTACTCGAGGAAGTTGACCTTCTGCGAGCCATCACTCCCCACCGCGTACGAGGGGCGCACGCCAAGGTCCCGACCAGACACAACAACGCGGTACGTGTACGCCTTGTCGGCCAGGACCTGCGGGAAGGTGACGTTGTCGACGAACCTGCTGGGGTTGCCACGGCCCCAGGTCGGGGTGTAGTCGAACGATAGCTTTTTCACGTCCCAGGCCAGCCTGAAGATGAGCGCGGTGTCGGACATGATGCTGCAGAGGAGAGGTCAGAGGGATATTGAAGGGGCGGGTCGGAGAGGACATCGGCAAACCTTGGGTTGCCAGTTAAAGAGCTGCGGCTAGACACCTATCAGTAAGCTCGTCGGCTTTAAGTGCGATAGCATGCGACTCACCAGGAGGGATTGTAGGAGGGGATCCTGGGGTCCACTGGCTGCCTTTGCTTCCCTTTATACAGGCAATTAGGCCTCCTTTTCGATGGTGCACACCCGGGCGCATACAACGTGCGAGAGATCCCAAGTTCCAGGGAACCGAATTGCACGGCTTACCGACCTGGATGCACCCCCTGCTGACCATCACAGGTGATACGGCAGCACGTTCTCCGTCGCGACTTTGACAGAATAGCCCCGAACGTCATCCTTGTAATCGCCGCAGGATTGAAATTACCGGAGGACCGCCATAATCATTACCTTCAGATGACGTTCATCTCGGGGTGGGACGGTGGTTATGAATGATTGTATCCCAAGGTAGTATCGTGCTTCCTATGCTGAAAGATGTGTCCCGCTGCGAATCCACGAACCAATGCGATGCAAACTTACATATTTCACAGAGCTTGCGGCCCTGAGAGACCTGATTAAACCGTTTTTGAAACGGCTGTCAGTCTTAAAAACGGGGGATAACGTATTGGCAGGAGGAATGGGTGAACTTATGTCATCTTGCACCACCTGGATGAGAACACCCTGAAAAGACGAAAAGCATTCCAAAAGACTCGCAATCCACGGAGTTGAATACCACCGGTCCAAATACGGTGACGGAGGTGCCAAGTCTACGAATCTCAGACTGCGAAGGGAGAGTTGACAGGAATCGAAACGGGGAGTATAACGCACCGGTGACACCGCGCTGTGACTATTACCTACAGTCTGGTCCGACTCGTCTGTTAACGTTGACAATCCAGCGCATGCGAAACTAGCCATGTGTTCCAGAAGACCCCAGGTGCCTAGACCGTCGGACATTGCCTGAACGTGCTAGGAAGAGAGAGAGGTCAATACACGTTTAGGCTGACGATATCGGACTCACACTATATTGCCAAGAAGCAGCAAATGTGCCAGGTGGCATGGAGCCATGGACCTTGTAAGGTATGGAGAGGGAAACGATGTAAGCCAGCCCTGCCACCGGCAGAACTCGTCTGTTGTGCCAAGTACAAGATGCAATTCTATGGTCGTACAAGTGGATGGCAATAGGTCGAGTTGGGACTTTGGCTGAGCCCTTCTGGAGCTCACTTGTGCGAGGCTGGAAATGCGGAGGTAATGACCAATTTCAGAGGCCTCGTGATCATTGGACTTACCGATCACCATACTTCAGCGACAACTCCAGTCCACGATTTGACAGCCTGGTCTGCGGCTTCCAGGATACCGGTGGCAGGCGATACCTCCGGACAATGACTTAGGCCTTCCATCCGCACCCCGAAACTAAAAGCCAAACTGATTTCCCTCTCCACAGCAGAGAGAACCTACCACACGACCTCAGGAGGATCAAAACGGTCCCGAGATGCAAACGAGATACTAACATCCAAAAGTCAGAAAGCAATGATACACACAATACACACTTCCATGAAAAAGTACAAAACGACACCTGCAAAACGTCCGCACATCTCCCGCTGCCACTCTCACACTCCCCTCACATGTCATCGTCGTCGACCATCTCATCCGCCCACACCTCCGAATCCGTGTTGTCGTACTCCTCGACCTCTTCGGCCGGGATGAGCCTCCACGCGCTCCACGTCCCCTGGCGGTGGTCGTTCTCGACCCGCCAGCGCTCTGGCCGTCCATAGATGTCCGCGAGGACCCAGTCGATGTACTCCTCGCCTGTCTCGTCGTCGGGGTGCAGCTCGATGTTGAACCCGAGGTGCACCTCGTTCTCCCCGTCGACCATCGCGCACAGACCCGTGTTGTGGCAGTACGACATCTGGAAGAGCTCGATCATCTGCAGCGTCACGCCGCGACGGAGCATCGAGAACTCCTCCGCGTCCTCCTCGAGGAATGGGTACTCCTCCTGCGACACGGGCACCGTCGGCGGCGCCCACTGCGCGCGCACGTACGGGCCGTCATAGCGCTCGTCTTCCTCGGCTGTCCCATACCCGTCGAACGACCAGTAACCGTCCTCGTCGTCGTACCCCTCACCGTCTTCGCCATCCTCGTCTTCGTCGTCCTCGTCCTCTTCATCCTCGTCGTCCTCGTCGTGATCGGTGCTCCAGTAGTCGTCGGCTTCGGTATGATCGCGGAAAATCCCCGCCCAAGGATCCTCGTCATCGGGCGGGGGTGACGGGCGCGCGGCGCCCGCAGGCGCCTTGGACTTGTCCAAGGCAGATGCAATCGACTTGACGAGGTATAGGGGTATCGGGCGGCTGCGTACAACCGCGCGACAGCAGGGACACGTCTTCTTTCTGTAGAGTAGCGCGTCCGGGTAGTCGTCGTCCATCATGTCATCGTCGCCAGCAGGCGCATTCTTGAACCATCCCTGCAGGCAGGTCACACACAGCACGTGGCCGCATGGGGACAAGCTGCCTGACGTGAGTACGTGCAGCGCCTCACCAGTACGTTCTGACGTACCCATATGGCTTGAGGAGAATCTCCATGCAGATTTGGCACGTGAGATTAGTTTCCATGGTCGCAATAAGCTGGCCGTTACGTCAATGAGTGAACATGCACGCGCAGCGACAGACACATACGTCATCGGACTTCTTCGTGATCCTCTTCAGCTTCTCCATCTCGACACGTTGCGAGCGGTGTAACTGTTGCACTCGGGATTGGTACCATGCACAAAGGGTACCAACAAGACATCAAACGTACCTCATCCGTGGTCGAGAGCTCTGACCGAAGTTCATCAATCACCTACAAGAAACGTCAGCACATGTAATGACACGATGAAGAGATAATGCACCTTGCTCTGCCGACCGATGGTCTTCTTGGCCATGGCCACTTGCTGAAGTCCTCCTTCAGCCACCTCGAACCAGAAGAAACGCACCCGAGACACACCTTCCGCATAGTCTCAACCTCCTGCTTCATTCGAGTATACTCCGCCTGGGCTAGCGGTCCAGTATACATAGGATCATCCTCGTCCTCCGTAGACTCATTAGGGGTCGCAGCCTTCCTCGAGTTTCTATGCGGAGCATCGCGTGAACGGGAACGCTCCTTGCGCTTCGACCTCGCGTTCTGCGCATTGCTCGACCTTCCATTATCATGCACAATGTTCGTAACAATGTCGTCGTCTTCGTCATCCACCCACATGAGAGCCTTCGACCTCGGCTTCGGCTTGATCCGCCCCCTGTCCCCCGAGTCGTCAAGGACGGACGTACGCACCAGAGCCATGTTCGCGGCATTGGACGAGGGGGTTCCCCCTCCATTAGCGTGCGAGGACCGCTTCTTCCGGCGCAGAACGATATCCAGCTGCGGAGGGGCCTCGTCGATTGCACGTGCATCTGGGGAACGGGACCTGCGACGTCGAGTGGACCCAGTACCAGCGGGAACGAGTGCCCTGTTTTCTCGCTGCCGTATGGAGCCGGTTGAGCGGCGGTTCGAGGAGCTGGTGTTCTGGGTGACAACGGGTGGCATTGCTGGATAATATCAATACAAGGGACGTCTCCTGTACTAAAATGGACGTGATCCGAGCTCGTGTCAGAGGATGCTTATCAGCTTCTGCATTGGGGTAGCAGCAACTTACAGGGTATGTTCTATGGATGCAAGTCTGAGTGGTGTGTTGCGGATGCAACGAGAGCGAAAGATACGAGTCGATGGACAAGACAAAGGACTCCGGTGGACGGACCCTTTGTGTGTAGGCCGCTTATGTAACCTCACTGCTCCGTCACTCGAGCGCCAACACAGCCTGTGGATGAACTCAACCACAGATGGCGTGGCCAAGTGCAGCATACATGGTTGTTGCGATGCTTGATATTTACGGTTCTGGACAGAGGCAGAGCGCGGCAGACCATAGGGATCAGCGAAACCACCGTTGCCGTTGTGCTGGACCTGTAGATCCCGAATTGCGATTCAGGGTGATATTCGGAAGCGCTTGAAGCGCCCGAGCCCACAGGCGACTCATCCTGACTTGGACCTGGATCATGTATTTATGAAAGACATCCTCACAACTGGCTCTCAATCCCCTTCGCCCTTTAATTTCCGCCAGAAGGCTCGCGTACGCTTGCTGTCGACCGTCATTTCGAAATCAGGCTATATTCAGAATGTCCTCCACCGACGCAGACATGCTGCAAGATCGACAGGAGCGCCGCCAAGCGAAGAAGGATCGTAAAAGACAAGAGCCCCGACAGCACACAAGTGGCCATTCCAAAGGAGAGGGTGGAAGAGGAGGAGGTTCAGCAAAGTTGAGGGGACTGCCAAAGGATTCTCATGATGTTCGCATCTCGAAGACCTTATCCTGGATCCTTCGCCACGGTTCGCAGTCGGAGGGGCTCGCCATGCGCCCCGACGGTTATGTTCGCGTGGATGAGCTTGTGTGTTTTCCTGCTGATGTCTTCTTCGGCTTTCTGGCACTAACCGAGGATGTCTGGAGGTAGTTAGCCCGCCCTAAACTGCGCGAGCTCAGCCTGGCCGCGCTTCAGAAGATTGTGGAGAGCGACTCCAAAAACAGATACAACTTGGTGTTTGAAGCGGATCCGAAAGGTGGTCATGAAACTTGGTGGATACGTGCCAACCAAGGCCATTCAATAAAGGTAAGCTGAATATGAGTTCCATCAGCTCGTCACGCTAAATGTAGGTGCAGTCGGTGGCACTTGACCTTGAGCCTATCGGGTGTCACGCCGATATCCCTAGTGGCATTGCGGTACACGGGACGAATAAACACGCATGGCAAAGCATTGGTTCGTGTTCTACCAGACGAAAGGAGGGCTTGGGTTAACATTCTTTCTATTGACAGAGCACCAAGGTCTCAGTAAAATGACTCGAAACCACATCCATTTGGCGCAAGGCGTCGCAGGTTCTGGCATCATTAGTGGTGCGTTTGAGTTTCTTACATTCAGATATTCGCTTTACTGACAATGGGCTTCAGGCATGCGCAGTTCCTCCCAGATATTGATATTCATCAACGTTCAAAAGGCGCTTGACGCAGGGATTAAGTTCTACCTATCCGACAACGGGGTGGTGCTTACGGCGGGAAACGATCAAGGATTCCTACCCCCAGAGTTCTTCTCTCGCGTGGAAACTGCCGACCGCAAACCGCTGTCCGGATGGGACGGGCCAGAGGGCGTTCCAGCGACTTCATCGGATGCGAAACCACCAATGACTGACGACACTATCAGCTCTCAATCGGCTGCGGGAGGCACAGCTGGGACGGATGGGGGACTGCAAAGCGCCATTGCGGCTAATGTAGACGGCGTAGAGGGGCTAGAGAAGAAGGTAAAGGCAACCACTTTATGATACTAGTAGATTTTATATTTTCAACATATACATGGATACTGGATTCAAAGGATCTGGAAGTTGTTCATTTGAAGATAGTAGCTGCCTCTTCAACGTCGGGCTGAGTGTACATCTCAACTTTGCCCCGTAAACCGTTTCTTAACCCCATATTTTCTACCAACACGAGCCTAGACCGAGTCGATGGAGAGTCCCAAATATGGGAATAGTCACAGCGTTACGTTGCGTCACGACTTCCAAGTCGGCTCGAGTCCCGCTCCCCGTGGAATCTCCCGCCCTTCGCCCGTCCCGCCCCAGGCTCATTTCCTCGCCGTCCTGCGCCCGTCCTCTCTCAACCGCAGCGATCTTCGGCGGCGAGCAGAGCTCCGACTGCGCTTCTCAGGTTCGACGCTTTCATTGATCGGCCGACTCTCGACCTGGACGCTCCCTCACCCTCAGCCACACTGACGACCAATTATTAACGACTTCGACGACACTTACGACTATCTCCTCTTGTGAAACACTGTATCTTGTTTTGATATCCTTATTCTTGTATTTTTGAAGACTCTACTTCTGTTCCGTTCTGGTTCTCGTCGGAAACTACTTCAAGATGGCGGACATCGAGAACGGGAGATGCCATCCGGAGCGTGCACCCTTCAACAGCCCACCCCTCGTTCAGCACGGCAAGATCATACTTCAAGGTGCGCTTGTTATCCTGTGGTCTCTCCTCTGCATGATTAATAAGACGCCTTGCGGTCTCTAGCTCATCACGTACGCTCTTCAATCCGGAATGCCGCTCTCCGGTGCCGTACTAACACCATGGAAACAGATTGGGTGGATCGTCTGCTCGGCCTTGACTTTGATATCTATCGGTGTGTCGTTCTGGCTCATTGACAAACATCTGCGAAACTATACGAGCGTACGCATTCCAAATTGTCAGTCTACCTTGCTTCATTCTGACGTTCCCTGGTCGATTAGAAATATGAGCAACGTTGTATGTATCCAAGCTCCTTAACCCCACAACGCCTCTCTCAGTCTCATCCACTTCAGATATCGTTCGTATTTTGTTCATGGTCCCCTTATATGCGGTGGTCAGCACAGCGTCCTATTTCTTCTGGGTGAGTGTCGCGTTCCCACCCTGAACTGTCGGGCACAGACAGTTGATCGTGGTTGCCAGAACCACTCCACGCCACTCCTCCTTATTCGGGATTGCTATGAGTCCACGGTCTTGACAGCGTTCTTCTATCTCTTACTCTTGTACATCTCGCCGGATGTGAACGAGCAGAAGGAGATATTTCGGAAGGTATGTGCTTAACAGAAGCCCTTAGCGATGTTATTTATGCTGATATATTTGCCACTCAGAACGGTCTCTCGCGACAGAATGACAAGGAGAGGCGCAGGCGAGGAGAGCCCTTGCAGAAATGGGTGATGCCGCTCGGTTTCGTGCGCAAGAAGCCGGAGGTATATCAGTTCATGCATCTACATAAGACCCCTCGCTAAATCATGGAGTACTCTTTTCTAGGACGGGCTTTATTTCTTGCAGCTTATGAAGTGGGGCGTGCTCCAGTACTGTGTAGTCCGACCAGGGTAGGCGCGACAGCTTATTTTACCGCTCGGGACTAATGTTTGACCCGTCACAGGACGACATTGGCTGCTGTGATCCTCGATTACGTCGGTCTCTATTGTGAGGATTCTTGGAGTCTAGGTTGGGGTCACATTTATGTATGTTCAGCTCGGTAGAGTCTGCTGTTCCTCTTTTTTCTGACGCACTCCGTGCAGATCACTTTGGTTGTATCGGTATCGGTCTCCGTCGCCATGTACTGCCTGATCCAAGTGTACATGGTTGTGAAAGTCGAACTCAAGCCACATAGCCCTTTGCTGAAACTGTTTGCTATCAAAGCAGTTGGTGAGCTACATTCGCGCGACCATGACAACGTCTCCCGCTCACCACCATCGCAGTGTTCTTAACGTTCTGGCAAGCAACGGGCCTATCTCTACTAACCCTGTTTGGACTTGTGAAAAATGTAAGTTACAGAACACCGAGTGTTTGCACTGCCTAACCTATTATTCATAGACTCCCTATATGACTGCCAACAACATAAACATCGGTATTGGCGCGTTGCTGGAAACATTTGAGATGGCGTATGTCCCTTTCAAGTTTTCCCACCCTCTACGTTCTGATTGTGTTTGCAGACTATTTGCCTGCCTCCATATCAGGGCCTTCTCGTACAAGCCGTACGTCACCGATGACACCCGCACCTACCCGACACCCCGGTGGCGCTCCCTCGGGCACGCAATGAACTTCAAGGAGACCGGCCGCGAGATCTGGCACGGCTGGGTCTACATGCTCCGCAAGAGCCGCGGGCACGAGGTCGACGCGCAAGCACGCCGCGAGGCCGTCCTCGAGGACGTGTTCGGGCGCTCAAGGTTCACTATCGCCCGCGACGCGAACGGCTCGACTGCCGGCAAGGGCCATGGGTCGGAGAAGGATGTGAGCGTGAACGTGCATGTGGAGAAGGAGGTGCGTGTCGACGACGAGCGGCTGTGGCTCGGGGCCGGGGACGACTACGTCTATGGGATTGGGTATCAGGCGAGGAGGCAGAAGGAGCCCAGTGAGGGGCTGGAATTGCAGATTGAGAGGGAGCTTGCGCTGAGGGGATATGCTCTGCGAGGTGAGTACTTTTTTCTGTGATCTACATAGAGCCAGGCTGATGTTAAGGATGCATAGGCGAAGAGAGTGGAGCATACTCTCCCATTGTTGATGCTGAGGCTATGCCCGTTCCTGGGCACCAGCGTGTTCAATCTTGGTGGCGCCGGATATACAACCGTCTCTCGCAAACCGGGGCCGAACCGGAGCTTGACAGGACCAGCAGTCGTCATCGCAAGCATCGCACTTCTTCGCGCCGGCAGTCAAGGGAGGTCCTTGGAGAGGTGGGAGCTTCTCGGCTTCTGGCAGACGTTCGAGAGGACGACTACAACGACCCTCCGCCGCCCTCCGCCATCCGCACGTACCGCGAGACCAAGAGCAAGAAGCCGCCAAAGCGCAAGGCCCCTCCGCCGATGCAGCCGCCTCTCCTTTCCGCCTCCTTCGGTGACATCCCTAGTCCCCTGAGCTCCCCCGAGATGCGAGACGGCAGTCGCCTAATCATTCCTCAGTCTCCTCCAAATCATGACTCTGCTTTGCACCCAGATAGCCCTGGCCATCTTCCGCCGCCTCCGTTGTCTCCGAGCGTCCAGTCCGTCCACGTCGACAGCTTCCTTGAACGAGCATTTGCCGGTTCTGTCGGGCATGACTCCTCCGCGGAAGTGATGTCTGCTGGACCATCGTCCTCTCAGTCTCACCAGCATCGTATCGCCCTTGGATCGGTGCCCAGGGTATCCACCGCGGTGAAAGTTTTACCTCAAACTCCAGTCATAGTACATCCCTCGACCACCCGCCCGATGAGCCCGCTTGTGCCAGTAAGCCCTCCTCCTGCGCTTCCGGCGCGCAATCCTCTACGGGCACAGGCTGTTTCCCCACAGCGTACGCCCGACGTGCAGGACCCGTTCGCATCTCCCCGCTCTCCTCCACCTGTCGCATCCCCCCAACGCAACGTTCCCTCCACGTGGGCGGAAGACCCACCCAGAGGGAGACGCCCATCACATAGGCGGGACTCCGCCCAGTACCTCCCCGAACCCGAGGCCAGCTCGCCAACGCAGTACTCCCCCTCACCCTTCTCTCCCGTCCAGCAATCTCCAACGTCGTCCGCGCGCCTGCACCGAAATAGCGTCGGGTACTCGAGAGGCACGCGGCGGAATTCTGGGCCACCCCCACAACAACCACAGTACACGCCGATGAACCGCTTCACCCCGACCAGGGACCGGATCGTCCTCCCCACTCCCCTCGCGACCAGCTCGTCAGGCAGCCAGGGGAACGCCGCGAGCCCACCGCGACAAACGTTCTCGCCGTCGCGGTACACGCCGCCCGGGCTGGCGTCGTCACCGTCCTCGACGTATCGGCGTTCGAGTGCACCATATTCCCCGCCATACCCACCCACTGCTAAGTAGCTGTTCGCTCGATGCTCGATTCCAGTTTTTGTGTCGCATGGTATCAGGCGTATACCCGTCTTGCTGTTGCTGTGTTGTTGCGCTGTTCCTCTTGGTGCGAGTTTGCTCAACTTATGACCTATCTAGTGTACTGATATCTTGACGACCTGTCACGACCCGCTAATGAATTAATGACTGTCTCTTGTGCGAATTTGTCGTCGAGGTCTGATAATTCGTTCGGTGTGTGGGTCCCTAGGGTCTAGGCAGCCTGAGGTTGCTTGATCGGTCATACGGAGTTGAGCGCGGGAGGAGCGGTGGCAGTGCCCGGGGAGCGGCGGTTTGGCGCCCATTGTATTATGAGCCACGTGGGCAGCAAGACAATGAGAAAGATAGACGCCGGGGAAGGCGGTGGTTCCAAGGCGTGCTTTTTGTTGTGGTTTTCAGGTTTATTATTATTATTATTATTATTATGTTCTAGCCATACTGTGATTATCTAAGCAGCGTAGACCCGATCGTTGCACGGGTTGCCGTAGTTCTTCCCTACGCTGACGCTAACTAGGACACAACACAGCAGGCCGGTATCCACCGTTCGATTGGCGCACGTCACCGTGAAGCGACGGGGTGGCCCACGTCTCGAAGACAGCGTGTGGGAAGGACCCGCAACTTACCATCCACTCGTCATCTACGTTCCGGCCTCCTCCGCGCCGAGCGTAGCCTCATGAAGGGAGGGAGAGGACGACACCACCGAGGGCGTCGGGGAGGGAGAGAGGCGGCCGTTGGGAGGCGCGTGTGGGTAGTGAGTGATGCTGTGCCGGACAGGCCGAAGGGTAGCCCGGTCATCGTGGAAAGAGTATTCGAAAAGAGGGTAGACGTGGCCGCGGGCCCGGTATGCGAGGGAGTGTCGGTTGACTTGAGAGTGAAGGACGACCTCATGGCCCAGCGGGATGAGGGGGAGGACGTCGAGAGGGAGGGGACGTTGGTGGGCGTGGAGGAGGAAGCGGTCGGCGGCACGCTCGCGGTCAGGGATGGGCCAGCCCGGGAAACGGAGTTGGGAGGCGACAGAGGAGTGGCACCGAGCGAGGTCGGCGACGCGATGGAGGCTGTTAGAAAGGAGTGGAGGGAGGTCGTCGGCGTCCCAGTCTGTGGTATCAGGAGGGCCGTCGTCGAACGTGAACGCAGAAGGGTTGAGATGGAGGAAGGAAAGGATGATGGGGAAGGGGTCGAGGTTGTCGAGGTGTGCGGGGCGAAGGAGGCCCCGATAGTAGCAGGGGCATTCGAAAAGAATGTGGTGGCGGTCCTGGAGGGGGCCACGGGGGTGGTAGGAGCAAGGACAGGCAGTGGGCTGGGCAGCCCTGGGGCGGAATTTGGCACGGTAGGCACCGATGGGGGCGTGCCCGGTGATGACGCGCATCAAGCGCGAGAAGGTGGTGATGGACAAGTCGCCGAACCGCCGGATGATGGACCTGGAATCGGTGGGGTGGTGGCGGCGGGTGTCTAGGGACTGGAGGTAGTCGTGACCCCAGTAGGCAGGGTTGGGGACGACTTGGCCGGACTCGGGGTCGTCGGGCTTGGGGACTTTGGTTAGGGCATCCCAGCGGCGTTGGGCGTCCAAGCCAAGGGACCGGCGGATATATGCGAAAGAACTAAAATCGTGATGGCGCCCAGAACCATCGCGGTCGCGAAGAGCCCCAGAGACCAGGGAATCCACGGCCTCATTCTGGGGTACACCCGCATGGGACG
Source organism: Ganoderma sinense ZZ0214-1 (assembly GCA_002760635.1). Classification (NCBI taxonomy): domain Eukaryota; kingdom Fungi; phylum Basidiomycota; class Agaricomycetes; order Polyporales; family Polyporaceae; genus Ganoderma; species Ganoderma sinense. Next base: position 1,975,779 of record AYKW01000056.1, read on the forward strand.
GACAGTAGTGGATCTCCACCGTGTGGGCTGGAGAGCGCTCAAACCAAGCCTGGAGGGAGGCCTGGAGTTCGAGGAGTTCGTGGCGGCCGGAGCGGGGATTGAGGAGGATTTTCGCAGTACCTTCGGCATCCATGAAGAGGGCAAGGCGAGTGACGGTGGGTAGGAGTGGAGTGAGGGCGTACGCGGCGGCGTCGGTGGCGGCGTATAGCTCTGCATCCGGTGCAAAGCCATGACCGCGGGTCTCGGCGGCTGAATGAAGGACGGTAGTATCGGGGTAGTAGGCGATGAAGCCCGAGGCGCAAGAGGATCCGTCTGGATAAGCAGAACCATCAGTGAAGAGGACGAGCGATGCAGGATCGGCGTTGGCGTTCGCAATGCGGGGAGTGAGGGACGTGCGGATCCAAAGTTCGATGGCGTCGGCGTCCTTCTTCTTGGGGTGGTCGAGGAAGAAGGTGAGACGGTCCCCGAAGCGGTCGATGACACGGTTACCAGGCTGACAAAGCGGGTGCAGGGGGTCGTACGATGTGTGGACCCGGGGCCGGAGATAGCCGGGGGTGGTCACGTTGGAGCGAAGGCGCCTGTCATATTCGGTGATGTCGGGCAAGTGGTGGAGCGAGTCGAGAGACGCGACAGCGGAGTGGTAGAGTGAGGCGCGAGGACTGGTGGGAGGGGGATAGAAGGGAGTGTGGGGAGATGAGCGGCAGGGGCGTAGAGAGCGGGAAAGTAGGGGAGCGGATGGGGTGGGGAAAGCAAGGAGGGTGTGTATGCGTAGACGGTATGACTGTTGTAGTTTTGTGGCAGTAGATAGAGACAGGAGGGATGCCCGTCATGGACTGGAGGGCGCCGATGGCACACGACCGGAATTGGCCAGAGACCCAACGGAGGGCGACATTCTGGGCGACCTCTAGGCGTTTGAGGAGATGTTTCGCGCCAGGGGGGCGGAACCAGACCTGGCAGCCGTAGGTGAGGAGAGGAAGGATGCAGGACACGTACAGTCGGCGGCGTTGAGAGGGGTTGAGCCCACGGATAGAGGAGCCAAGGATGCGTGTAGCGATGGCAGTAGTGGAAGCACGGGTGGCGTAGTAGTCGACAGGGGCGCGCAAGGAGAGGTGACAGTCCACATAGCGGTCGACAGGAGGGGGTCGCCGGACGGAGAGCGGAGGCCGAGGTAGTCGGGAAGGGCACGCGGGCGGGTCCAGGGCATGAGGTCCCAGACACGTTTGGATTCGGTAGCGACTGCGTGGATGCGTCGTTCGAAGTGGCGTTGCTTGGCAGTGCGGATCGCGTGGTAGTACGCTCGGCGGGCTTCCTTGCGGCGGAGGTCGTCGATAGTGGAGAGGGGTTCGTCACGGAACCGGGAAGGATCGAACCGGCGGCCAGGGTCAAGGCGGCGGCGGGTGTGCTTCTTCTGCCAGGAGGGGGTGGTGTCGAGCAGGACGTTGGAGAGGTGGCGGCGGGCAGCGGTAAGATCGTCCGTCCACCAGGGCTTGGATCGTGGGGAATAACGGCCGGGATTGGCGAACCGGTCCCAGGTGGCAGTGAAGGTGGCGTAGAGAGCGGACGTGTGGTCGAGGACTTCGACAGGCGAGGAAGGAGGGGGAGTAACGGTAAAGAGCGTTTTGAGTTGGTCAGCGAGGTCAGAAACGAAGGAAGGGAGGTCGGTTTCAGAGATCGTGGGGGGGCGGAGGAGGGAGAACTCGGAGGTGGTGAGGGAGACACGAATGAGGGCGTGGTCAGAGAGGCCGCGGTTAACGTCATCGACTTCGATAGTAGCGGATGAGGCCGGAGTATCGTCAGGGACCCAGGCAAGGTCGAGGACGGACCCTCGGAGCGCGCGGTTGTGGGGGAAGTGGGTGGGGACGTTCGGTGGGGAGAGGAGGCGGAGACCCCAGGCGCCCATAAGGGAGTCCAGGGTGGCGAGTTCGGTACGGGAAGACGGCGAACCCCAAGCGGGGTCCCATTGGGGGGAGTGGAGGTTGAAGTCGCCCCCGACGAGGTGGACCGTGGCAGGGAGAGCATGGAGGAGGCCGTGGAGGTCGGCAAGGAGCGTGGAGTTGGAGCGAGCGTCGTTGTAGATGTTGAGAATAAAGACCGTGTGGTGGGGACCGAGGTCGAGTCCAAGAAGCATTGCATCGCGGTGGATGAGGGCGGGGTGGAGGAAGGCGCGTTTACAGCCGAGGCGGCGGTTGACGTAACAGACAACACGGGGATGGGGGCGGTTCTCGCCTTTGACGGGGGGTTCGAGCAGGTTCCAGTTGGTGGAATCCGCAGTGGTGCCAAAGTAGTGGTGGTCAGCGGTGCGATCGCCGGGGCCGGTGTTGTTGGTCTTGCCGCCAGGGGCAGGGATGGGTTTAAGGGCACCATAGTAGGGTTCTTGGATGCAGAGAACATCGGCATCCAGGCGTAAGGACTGGAGGAGGGCGGAGACATGGCCGGGGTTGCGGTTGGCATTGTGGAAGAGGACCCGGAGCGTGGAGGACGTGGACGGGAGGGGCGGCATTTACGTTCGGCCAGCCCCAAGAGCCGGGGGCGGACGGCGAGGGTTGGGGACGGCGATGAAGCCGTCAGCGTCGGGCTGAGCGCGGCCAGAGGAGCCGGTGGGTGGCGGGCACATGGGGACAGCACGGACATGTTGGCCGAAGGGGTGAGGGGTGCCGCAAGCGCGGCAGAAAGGTTGTGGGGGGCGGACGTGCTGGCCTTCGGGATGGGCGACGTTGCAGGAACGACAGAAGCGGCCTTCGCGGGGGACGTGCTTGCCGGCGACGTGTGAGGTCTGGCACTGGCGGCAGTGGTAGGGGAGGCCACGTTGGCGGGCCTGGGTCGCGCTGACGGAAGGGTCATTGCGAGCTTTGAGAGCAGCCTTGCGTGCAGGGCAGGCAGGGTCGGTGGCGGGGTGGTGTCCCTGGCAGTTGACGCAGGAGGTGGAGGCCTCAGGGGCGGCGGCAGTGTGATCGCATGAGCGGTGGGGACCGGAGCAGACAGCACAGCAGGGTGGGCGGCGGCAGGTTGAGGCAGGGTGGCCATAGACCAGGCAGTTGGCGCATTGCAAGGCGGGGGAGGAAACGGGGCAAGCGTGGACCTGGCGGATGCCGGAGAAGTTGCCGAATTCGAGAGAGGAGCCGTGGAGGGAGCGGAGGGTAGCAAAGAGTGGGGTGTCAAGGAGGTCGATAAAGAGGGTGGTGGAAGTGGAGTGTGGGTTGCCCCAGCGGGCCGCGAGGACCGTCGAGGGGTCAAGGGCGTGCCAGGCGGGAATGGGGGAGCGGCGGGCAGCAGTGAGGAGGAGCGCGCGGGGATCGATGGGGCGGGTGTCTCCACCAGGGAGGCATTCATAGCTCTGGAGGTTGGGGACAGAAAGTTGGGACTTGTAGAGGTAGGGGGTGCTGGTAATGCCGGGTTGGGCGAGGAGGGTGCGGACACGGTCATCGAGACGGTGGACGTCAGCGGCGGAGAGGGTGGAGGTGGGGACGACGAGAAAGGACACGGCCAGACGTGCCCCAGTGGACGTCCCGGACAGGAAAGGAGGAGGCCAGGGAGGTGGTCTTTGAGGGCGGTGGTAGCAGGGCGGAGGTGGAGGGGGACAGGGTCCGGCAGGCGGTATTGACGACAGGTGTCATGACCGGTGGGGAGGCGGGAGACTAAGACATTGATTATTTCATTGATGCGGGGTTTTGGGGGCAGTGCGGGGGTTACCCCATGGTCGGGGGCCATTGTGAGGGAGGAGGGTGTCGGCCCAGCGTAGACCCGATCGTTGCACGGGTTGCCGTAGTTCTTCCCTACGCTGGGGTTGGGGGGCGGGGTCGGGGTTCGTGGGTGCCGGGCAGGCGGGCACGGCTGCAGGAGCGGGTAGGGGGGCAGGTGGAGAGGGAGCGGGGGCAGGATCGGAGGTCGTAGAAGGCTCAGCGGCCTTGGCGGCGGCCTTCGCCGCTTTCTTGGCTTTCCTGTTGGCAACAGCGAGGTGCTTGGTGGTCGGATGGGGGTCGCGGCAGATGTCGCAGACAATGCCGGTGGAGGTAGCGTGACGAGTGGCGGGAGGGGGACATGCAGGAGGTTGGGACAGTGGGACGAGTCGACCAGCGGCGTCGCGGCGGGGAGATGGAGGGGGAAAGGGAGGTGGGGACGGGGGGGCGTTGTGGGGTGCATGCATGGAACCGAGGAGTCCGGGGGGCCAGTGGGGATGGGAACATTGACGACGCCCTCCATGCGGGACGGAGGGCGGGGCGAGGGGGTCGGGAGGGCTCAAGCGGGGGGAGAGGGGGTGGAGCCTGGATGAAGGGGGAAGGGAATGGGAATTGCTCATGAAGAGGAGGGATGCGGTCCTGGATGTCACGGACATCAGAGATGATGACGGCGCGGAGGGTACGAGCGCGTTCAATGAGGAAGGGGTTAGCCAGGATTAGGGACTCGACGCCAACGCGGATGGGTTCGAGGTCGAGTAGGTAGGTGACAATGTCGATGAGTTGAGAGTCGGATACATAGGTAGGGGAGCAGAGGGTGGCTTGAACGATGTGACTAAAAAGGAGGCACGTATCGACAGGGGACAAGTTAGGGGAGAGGCGTACAGATGGAGGGACGGATGGTGCAGAGGGGGCGGTGGGAGCGCCGGTAGTGGCCCGTGATGCCGGATCACGGGGAAGGTGACGGATGGCATGATGGAGTACAGCCACAGCTTCGGAGACGGCAAGTGGCGGTGCGAGAGAAGCATGAGAAGCAAGGAAGACTTCTTGGACGTCGGCAATAACGTCGTGGTATGGGGAGGGAAAGGCGCTGATGGGAGGGAGAGATTGGAGGAGAATAGATAAGTAGGAGGCCGGATAGATATCAGGAGTGGGCAGTAACGTGGGGGGAGACAGGGAGGGGCGTGCCGTAGTCGTAGCGAGGCCGGAAAGCGGACCCGGCAGCCGTGGATTGCATGAACGAGGTAAAGTGCGGGAGGCCAGGAGGAGGCGCAGTAGGAGTGGGGCCAGCCACGGACGGTGAGGCAGAGGGGCCGGTAGCAACAGGGGGAGGGGAGAGGAAGAGTTCTTCAGGAGCGAAGGGTTCAGAGGTGGAGAAGAAGGCAGAGGAGCGGAGTTGGGTGTGGGGTTCAGTCACTTGGACCGGAGGGAATGAGTAGAGTGGGGTGAGAGGGCGGGAAGGAGGCTCAGTGAAAGAGTATGAGAGGGAGCGGGATTGGAGCGGAAAACGAGGTGCGCCACCAGTGGCGGGACCAGATGAAGGATCAGGCATAGCAACGGAAGCAGAGGGGGGTAGACCGAGGTAGGGAACAGGGAAAGGGGAAGGGTTTGCGGAGGGATGTGTGGGCGCTAGAGTTGATGGTGGTGGTGAGAGGTCAAGGAGCAGCGGTGGTTTTCAGGTGACAGTCGCTATCAGCAGCTCCCTTTGTTCTCCAGAGTCTATCCTTGCTGCGTTTATGTCTCGTCTCAGTACCCCCTATCATCGCCGTGCTTCTCCACCCACGCCGCGATAACTGTCCATTGTACTGCGTCCGGAAATCAAGCCTTACGTTTCTTCCGCAAGCGCGAAGTCAAACACGAGCTGAAAGGTATAAGAATTGTCCTCCCTGCCCCCCGAGTCCTTCGTGCTCCTCCTTGCACTCTCCAAAAGCTCGAGTTCCCTTCCTATAATCTTCTTCACTTGTCACGCACTATCGTCTGCGACGATCCTAATCCTTTGCGCTTCCACGTGCACGCCTGTTATTTTCTGTTACCTCGACCTCCCTCCCAAACCCTACTCGGGACCGTTCACTGCCTACGCTCCTCACAACCCAAATGCCCGTCATGTTCGCGTCCCAGGAGCCCTCTCGGTGTGTTGCCTTTCGCCATCTTTTGCTTACCCTGGGCAATCGCTGACCTACCCGTCCATCTCTCTAGCATGTCCTTCAGCAAGCACATCGAGCGCCGCATCGTCTGCGCCTGGAAGGCCCTCAGCCGCCGCGGCCGCAGGCACTACCGCGCCTCCATCCTCCCCGAGGACTTCGTCCTCCTTACCTCCCGCCGCCGCAGCGTGCGCTACGTCTAAGCGCGTCGCGACTCGCACCACGCCCCAGGGCACCGCGCCGCCCCCTCCGGACATCCTATTCCGACTTATGACCCCGCCACGCACTGTACGCCTTGCAGGATGGACCTTTAAGAAGTTCCTATGATCATGCCCGTCAACAAACGAACACATGCACATATGAACAGCCGGACCTTTACGGTGTCGTACTACGCTATGCCTCATGCCACTTTAATACCCGCGCCGGACTCGGACACGCTCTCGTATACTATACCACCATCATTGGATACCACCCGTAATTACCTTCCCTCACATCGCTCACAGTCTGTATCATTTAGCTGGACTTTGTAGTCTCAGTAGCATTGGGTTTTTGTATTGTTGGCTGTAGTTGTAACTTATTATATACCACTACGTGTTTTTCTCTCTTCTTTGCGGCGCCCACCGCGATGCACAACCATGCGCACATCCGAGTAACTTGCAAGGCATTAAGTAGACCTCATACCCAGTATCTGCGTCGCACCGTACCCGCGTTGTACCCAATCGACGACCAAGGCGACGATGAGTCGAAACAAGACGCGTTCCCTGATTAAAAACACGGATGACGATTACATGCACTAGTACACTAAGACTTAGAGAAAATGGAACAACTGCAGCTTCTGGCGACCCTCCAAGACCTCTCTCCTGTCGCCCACGCTCGAAACGAGGTAGCAGAACGTGCCTCGCGATCAATCCATGCCACCAATGAGCCTTACACCGCCTCGCCCGCCATAGCGCCCACATTGGAGGCGTTGTGCTCATTGACCACCGCCGTGGCCTCGGCCGCGAGACCATTGAGGGCCCCTGTCAACGTCCCCACGCGAGTGTGCAGGTCATTATACTGCGCGACAAGGGCCTGGTGCTCCTGTGTCTCCGTGCGGCGCTGCGCCTGGAGCGTCTCCAGCTGTTCGCGGACCTGGACACAGGGGACGGGGGTGCGTGGTGCAGAGCATCAGCATCAGCAGGACGTTGAGCAAGGGCCAGCCACTGGGCAACATGTCGAACTAACCTTCGCGAGCTCCTCCTCTTTCATACGGCGCGCGTTCGTCAACGCCAGGACGCGCTGCTCGTGGTCGTCGCGCTCGGCGCGTGCCTTGCAGAGGTGTTCAGTATCCGTGTCAGCGACGCCCCTGGGGAATCCGGAGACCCAAGACACATCCAGAAGCGCAAGCTCACCTTCTGCTCGACCTGTTCTTTCACCCGCTTTATGTGGGCGCGGTGCTCGTCGCATCGGCGCTGCGCATCACGGTCGAGATCATCGAACAGAGCCCCAACTTCGCCTTCGCCGCGCGGAGGCGCGCGAGGCAAGTCCGAGCCGGATGGAGCCTGGTCCAAGTTCTATCCATCGCAACAAGAGTGAGTTGTTTGCGAGGCCGTCAGTGCAATGGGCCAGCGTTTTGCAGGAAGAAGACGGACCTGAATCGAAAGCTGCCTCAAAGGCCGCGAGCGCCGCTGCGGACGGCGACTGGGGCTCCCTGGGGTCGCGCCGCGCACCGACGCAGCTCCGGGGGTGTTCTCCCTGAACGACTCGGAACGGCGCGAGCTGAAGCTTTCACGGGACCCGCTGCGCGACGGCCGAGGGCCCAGAGGGCGCCTCGCGTCGGTGGTGGGCGGCGTAGGAAGGCCGCTGGGACTCCTGCTGATGGTAGCTCGTGGTGGGGTGACGGGTGGGATAATCTCCCTGTGGACGTGCACGATGTGCCGGTCAGCGATACTGTACTCAAGAATCAGGGGTGTGAGGGACCACTGACGTTGGGACACGGGTGAGAGTGCTGGGGGGCTGCTGGGGCCCGGGGCCGAGCTGAGGAGACGAGGGAGCGGTGTGAAAACTGTCGGCGGTCGGGCTTGTGCTCTCAGGAGTTGGGGTCACACTGCCACCCCTCGAAGCTGCTTGTAACTCAACGAGGCGCGCTCGTAGACTGGCGTTCTCAGCCCCGAGATGGCTGTTCTCATTCTGCGACTCATCTCGCTCTTCTCGCACCATGTTGTAGTCGACCTGGAGCTCTTCGTGCTCCTTCTTCAAGGCGTTATTCTCGGCGCGCAAGGCGTCGTTCTCATCTAACTGCTCGAGAACCGTATCCCGGAGCTGGAAGCTGGTGAGGGAAACCTGGAGGAAACTGTGACTAACCAAGCACGTACCTCTCTGGCAGTGAGATTCTTCATCCTGCCGACGGCAGCGCGGAGCAGCAAAGAGATCCGCGCGATGTCCGCGTCGTCAGTATCCACCTCGCTCTCTCTGATTCTCTCGATCCTGAATGACAGGCGTTGGGTGACCCAAGCATTATGGCATGGAGAAAGAGGAAGATGGTACATACGCTTGTCGGAACTTCTCGCTCGGCTGGACCAATCCTTCGAGCGACGGGTGTTTCCATAGCTTTCTCTGGATGCTCTGAATGACAGGCGTGTCAGTCAGCACAGGCGGGTCGACAAGGAACGAACACTTACGAGGTTCTTGAAATAGGTACGCATGTGTCCTCGAGCGCACCTCGACACAGGCTCCCCACGAGCCTCCATTTCCTGCACGACTACCAAATAGACAGGGTAAGCCCATGTGCTCAGCAGACTGGTAACGATCGTGACACAACGTACTTTCCTCGACCACGTCATTGGGGTTGAAAGCATTCAAGTTGGTCTTCTTACAAAGATGGTAGTTGACACCTAGCGAGGCCGTCTTGTTAGCTGTGATAACTGGAATCACTCTGGGGGGTGCTCACGATCCGCGTACGTAACCCTCGGGGCCCTGGGCATGGTCGCACAGCGACAAGCTCGACAAGAACAGAAGGAAGCTTAAAAGTGCGTCGAGAAGGAGCGACGACAGTGGAGGAGGGATGGAAGCCGGTGTATATCTGGGGGAACAGCGCCAGGCTGCTATATAGGCTGCGAGGGGACGGGCTCAGTCGGTGTCCAGCACAAAGAGACAAAGAGTGAGGCCGGGGGTCGGGTCGCATGCTGCACGCCACTCGGAAGCTTATACATATACGTGCTGGCGGCCTTCCGGGGGGCTATAGCATCGTCGTTTGGGGTCTTGCACTGACGAGATCCAAGTCCAAGGAGTCAACAAACCTCATTGACCGTCATGCGCATGGTTTCGTTTCATTGCCCGTTTGGGGTTCCCTGAGACAAAAGACGCCAAGGTTCGCATCCCACGCTGAACACGCGTCCTGAGGTCCTGAGGCCTGAACAATAGAGAAGCACTTGACCGGCGTTCAAACGTGATTGAGCGACTCCAGTTACCTGGATGCATCCTCGAAATCGCAGATTTTGGCGGTGCCGACCCTTGAAACGTGGGGCTGAGGGAACCTGATGCGGAAATCGTCAGCAAAACGCCGATTCAGGACGGGACATATTGAAACTTCGACATGGAGACAAAGGCAAGCATTCCAGGATGGACTCCGTTGAAGTCCGTTGATCGAAAGAAGCCTGGCGGTTCCTCCCACCCCGACTGAAGCGAGCTCGAAGCGAATGCCCTGCGGGTATCGAGCTGTATGGCGACGGGTATGAGCAGGACAGCAACTGCGCCAAGGCACGGCGGCGAAGGGGCGTGGGTATGATAAAAGCAGATGAATAAGATAGTCACTACACTAAAACATGTCCGTATTCGATAGTCCTAAAACAAAAGTAAGACCATCAGACTGACTGCGAAAACACACGAGGAAGTTCAAGCATTTAACAAACGGACCTGCCGCCCATGAAGCCCTAGATGATAAAGTGGTCCGCCCAGTGGCGGATGACTCCCTCGCCCTGCTTGTGACTCGGGAAGCGCTTCACGTCCCGCGAGATGATGACCGCATGCGAGTTCCGCACGGGGTGGATGAACGCCAGCTCCTTCTTCAGCCCCGGCAGCGTGTTCAGCCACGCCACGATCTTCTTCTGCGCATCCGAGAGCACGAGGTCCTGCTTCTGCTCCGCCTGCGCCTTCGACGCCGCGTCGAGGTCCGCCTTCGCCGCCGACACGGGCAAAGACAGCGAGGGCTGGGACGACCCCGCGTCGGACAGGCCCGGGCTGTCGAACATGTCGACAACGGCATCCTCCATCTCGCGCTCGAGGCGGGCGATGACGTGCACCAGGCGCTCCCGGCTAGACTCCTCCTTCTCGAGCAGCTTGATCCGGACACGGGATGCGCGCGAAGCCAGCGCGAGGCGGGTAATAATGAGGGAAAGCACCAAGGGAACGAGAATTGGGGTCGAAAGGAGAATTATCTGCGCAGCAAGCGTTAGCACACAGACGTATAGAGCAGAGACGAAGTGGTACGGACCACGTTCCAGGGGAAACCAAACTGGAGTGCAGGAGGAAGGAGAGGACGGTCCGGCTTGAAGCTCTTGAGCCAATTCTTGGTGAAGACACGCGGTTTCGGGGGAGGCTGGAATCCTCCTGCCTGAGGTGGGGTATACGACTTGATTATAGGAGAGTATTCTTCGTCTAATTCTCTGCGAACATTTAACGAATGAGATTGGCGCATGCAGCCAACCCTTCATGGACTTACATCTCTATGCCATTTATTTTGTGTTTCAGGAATATGTCTTCAAGCTCTATAGCGGCAGTTACATAGGGTACTGTGACGTCATTGACTGCGTTGGCATAGAAGCGAACTTGTTCGAAGCGCGTCAAAGCCTTGTAGAATATGCGGTCTGTTCAATATGGTGCGCATCAGCACATATGCTAGATGGAACTAAGTTGGTGGACGCACCGGGGTCGGCCATAACCTCGAGCAACGGTCGCCCGTGCTCAGACCACTTATCTACCTAAAAAACGCAAGTGTGAACGCCGAGTATAGTAGGGAAAACATACAACACGCACAACATAGAACTGCTCTCCCGTTCTGGATAGCAGCTTGGGGCCGAAAAACGCAAACACCTTCGACATGAAACCGCGGTATCTTGGCAGGCCAATGTGGGGCGTCGCGACGGTATTGAAGTTAACGGGTATCACGTCCTCGAAGAAGCCTCGCTGGTGCAGGATGCTTCACGCACACTCAGCAACACAATGACGGACAGGTAGAGAGGTCAACGCACCCGACGACATATCTCGAAATCAACCCTCCGAGGCTGTATCCAGTCACGGAGAACCTCGTAACCTTCTTCCCCTTGTCCTTGAGCTTCTGCACCTCGTCGTGTATCTACCCGCGCCGGCACACATCGCGGACCGTAACCGATAATCCAGTTGAGGACCCCGAGCAGCTCAGCATGCACATTTGAGAGGGACACTCACCTCCTCGGCCACACGTTCTCCTCCCCAGTCGATGCCGTCGTACGTCCCGTCGTCCTTGTTGGTCTCCGCGACGAGGACATGTAACCGCTCGCCGTTCGGACCCCTCTCCGACTCCTCCTGAGCGCGTCTCTCCTCCATGATCCGGCGCATCTCCGAGAGATGGACGGGGTTCCCCCACATTCCGTGGATCAGGACGAGGAGGTGGACGCTCTGCGAGTCGTCAGAGTCGCATTGTGTGCCGGACATAGTAGAAGTCGGAGTTCGTGAAGGGTTGCGCAAGGTATTCGAGTAGAGGATATGGATAGTCTAGAAGAACCCAAGAGAGCTAGGACAGGTAAGAGAGTGTGCGGAAGGAGTGGTGAAGCATATATGGATGCGGTGAGAGCGCAGCGTGCATGGTGCGAGATAAGTACGTTAGTGGATCCCAGCCTCCAGGGCACAAACGCGGGCTCGGGAGTGACGCGTCCCGATGGCATCACCCGGAACAGTCTCGAGCTCGCAGAGGGCCTGACTAACCGCACCCACTCGGCCAGCTCGCCCCACTGTTATGTCCGGTCGGTATCTATCCGCCGCAGCCCACGGAGCGGATACAATATTCAATAACATTTTCCGGGTCGTCGAAACAGCACCCTACCGAATCCGGCTACTCCGGCGTCGGACAACGCACGAAACGCGCGGTGATTGCAGTGCACATCATGGCATTATAGATCCAATGAGGTGGGCGAAAGGTCGTGGGCCTATGCGTAAGTACATCGTGGTATACATCTAATAAGATCGTCAAAATGTCAAGACAACAAATCCAAAGTCTTCAACGAGACTCATGCTTGGAACTGGGGAGCAACCTAGTGAGCGAGAGGGTCAACAGCTGGACAAGGGATCCACATACCTGGAAAAGCATGGATGTCGCCCAAGGCTGCAGGTGCTGATCGGGACCAAGGTACGACCACGCGCTCGTCTTCGACATCGTCTCCTTATACCTAATGCACAAAAACCATGGCTCGTAAGCCGAGTTCGAAGTACTTGTGAGAGACGACATGACGTACCGCTTGAGTGTACCGGACACGCCAGGGCCGCGCGTCGCACCCTTGAAGCTGTATATGGCACGAACAATCTGGCCGATCATCTGCGCAGTTTCATTCAGCGTTCTGCCAAGAACCCCCAAGAAGCCTAAATGAAAGGCAAATTCACCTTGGAGGACAAGTCCAATCCGATACACTTTCCGGCACCATCGATTACCAAATACTTATCGAAGCCCCGCGAAGGGTTGACTTCCTTGGGGTCAGTGAAGATATGGCCCTGTATCCAGAGGATGAATCAGAATGACGTTTCGTTAAGTCAGCCAGGCAAAGGACATACGCTGATATTCGCGGCTGAGATATCAACGAGAACGTGCGTCTTCGCCTTGAGCTCGCCTTGGCTAACCTTGACGTCATGCAGGACTTCGCGGTAAACGCCTCGGAACGTCGGGTCAAGACCTGATCAACCATTAGAGCCTCATCGAAGGTCCGAAAGGAACACAGAACATACGGAGCGCCTCAAGAACAAAGCCTTGCAGCGTCGCCTCGTCCTTCGGGTTCAACGAAGCCGACTTTGAAACCAGGGTCTGGACGTCCGTCGGACGGTTGGGGTCGAGGTAGTAGTTGACAACGTTCACCGCAGCTGTGGTGCCAATACCCCATCAGCCGCCGTACACTAATTCGCCATATACGAGGTACACACCTTGTGACAGTTCGACGGTCGTGCCGACCAACAACGCGAGGACGAGGTTGGTCTGTGTCTCGATGTCGTGGCCCAAGCCGCGCAGGCGCTGTGCGAAGGAGTCACTCTCCCCCTTCGACTTGCCAAACACCGAGTTGAACAAGTTGACGATAGAAAGCTACAAAAACGGTGTCAGCACGAGCCTCAGACGTCAATGCAACAGGATAGACATACGCGGGAGCCGCCACCAATATGCCGGCGGATGATGCCAGACAGCTTCACCATGTTGCTCGTAGCGGCCAGACGGAGCGCGTGCAAGCGCGCAGGCTCGACGTCCAGGAACAGGTAGCTGTAGACCTCCGCGAGGACATCGAACAGCTCCGCGGGCGTGTAGTCGCCATCGTCATCTGCACTCTCCTTCAGCCGGATACCAGCCTATTGAACACCCCAACCTCAGCTCTTCGCACGCAAAGCCACAATAGTAGTAGCGCCAGACGTTTACGCACCAGCTCGGCAGCCCAGTAGACAGGGACGCGCTTGAGGACATCCCTTACGAGGTCGACAGTGTGTGTAGACGTGCCGACGCTGCTGCACGACTCGCGCTGGATGAGCTCGCGCGTCTTCTCGTAGAAGAAGCTCTTGATGCTCGCTTCCGCGTCCGGCGCGCCCGTCAGCGCACTGAGCAGCGCGCGCTGCTCCCGCGCCGCCCTGGCGGGGTCGTCCGAAGCGATGAAGAACCTTCATGTTGTCCGATCCGAAGCCGAGTAAAGAGCCCCGAGTAAAACGATCAGCCGACCACCCCGCATACCCGGAACCGAACAGAAGCAAAGACAGAGCGGAGATGAAGATGGAGCGGGAAGTGCCACTCACCCTTCTCCATGGACGACGTTCTTGACGCGCTCCGCGAAGCTCGTCCGGAAGCTCTTCTCGTCGTGCAGCACGGCGCGGACGTCCTCGTACCCCGCGAGCACCGTTGGGTCCGCGATCCGCGTCGGCTTCGCCAGGCTGTACACGCCCGTCTGGCCGAGCTTCGTCAGGATCTTCTCCATCGCGTCGGGGGTCATCAGCGGGAACCACGCATAGGTGCTGTCGGGGGAGAACTGGTCGGGCAGCGTGCGGTAGAGCAGGCGGCCGAGCATCGAGCCGCACCCGGGGCCTGCAGGGTCGCGCTGGCAGTCCGCAAAGCCCCACGCGGTCAGGTTGAAGGGAGTAAAATCGGCGGTGTAGAAACGGTCTCCGCGCGTGAGGGCGATCGCGTCGCTCAGGATCGCACGCGAAATGGTGTAGGCTGTTCGAGGAATAGAACATCAACATACAGTCTGATTGAGTATGGGAGATGGCTTACATGGGCAAAGGCCGGCACCCTCGACGACAGGCTTGGCTTCCTCGGCCTGCAACCCGACGTAGAGCTCGAGGCGGTCAATGTGACCATAGAGCTTCTCAGCCGCCGCAGCGATCTCAGCATTCGAGTTCCATTCCAGGAAGCTCGAGTACGCTGTCGGGTTGTTAACGTTAGGTTCACGCCACGAGTTTCGTAAGACTCACTTTTCAAGCCCAGGAACTACAGCAGCAAAGAGAGTTAACTGGCTGCGATCGGTGAGTGGGGAGGGACCCTACCTTGCGGAAGTCGTTTAGGGAGCAGACACCCCATTGACGGTTCGACTCGATACCCATGATCTCGTGAAGGCGCATACAGTGCGGCGTGCCACGAGCCTTGAATGCGCCGGCCGGCTGTTCGGTACTATCTCCGCCGTCCAATTAGAAACCCCACGAGGCCCCATGAGGCAGAGGGACTTACGCTGCGATGATGACACCTGCAAGCTCGTCATCGCTGAACTTGTTCGTTTTCAGGTCGCGCTGCAGGCTGCGGGTAACCAGTCAGCGGACAGGAGGAAGGGAACAGTGGCGGCTCTGCCAAACCTTCCAAAGGTCCAGTGCGACACGTCGGGCTCGGTGGCTTGAACCTTCTGTGCGAGTTCCTTGAAGTCTTGAATCGTGAGCTGGATATACGAGGAGCAGCTCAGCGTCAGGAAGAGGCCCTCGGACACTAACAAGGCATCGGCACCGACCTGCTCCACAGTCTTATCGGGGAAGAACTTCTCGCCCATCTTCGCAACCCACTCTTCGTCCGCCTGCGACGTCGTCGCATGCCACCTGTACAGGCAGTTGAACTGCGCAACGAAACCATCAGACCCTGTTCACAAGTAGAAACCCTGCACCTATGCAGTATCCTTATTACTTACCTCTACACTGCACGAGTTGCCTCGTCCGCGCTCGAACATGGAATGGTCCGCGTTGCGCATCTCCTCGAAGGGGTTGAACGCCCAGCTGCTCCCCTGACGCACTAGGCCCAGGATCGCGGCGAAGTAGTCGGACATAACGATGCCCGCGAACCACGCACAGTTGATCAGCCGCGCCGTCTGGAAGATGTCCTCATCCTGCAAAAGAAGTGCCTTTGGGTCCGTGGGCAGCGGATCGCTATACGTCCCCCGCTCGTTCAATTCCAGGAGCCGCTTGGCGATGTACTGCAGAGGCGACACATGTCAGGTCACGGGAGAAGGAAGATAGTGGGGAGACAGGTTTACGTTGTGATTCCTGTTGAACAGGGTGAGCAGCACGCAAACTGCCGGCGGGAGGAGCAGGAGGCGATCTTCGGCGAAGGTGTCGTCGATTAGGCGACCGCGCCCGTCCTTGATACGAATCTTATCCTGCGTTTCCTGGTTGTTGCCGTACAGCGGCGCAAGATCGACATACGACGACGTTTCGTTGATGTGCACCTTGTGGTGAGACGTGCGGAAGACGCTAGTGTGCGACACTACGTGAGCCTCGCACTCTGGCTAAGGAAAGGAGGAATATTCACGTATGGATCACCAGCGCCGCAAACGCGAACATCATGCTTGAGAGACCTGCCGGGTGGGGGACGAACTGTAAACGACATGAGCTAATCTTGAATCGCTCTAGACCATGAACAAGGTGTGGTCTGACCTTCTCCCGCTTCAGCAGCGTGTCGAACACAAGTCCGGCATCGGGGAGTTCATTGCGGGGAAGCGGGTGGGTCTGTGCCACGCTGCGTGAGTATGGGGTACCAGCCTTGCCTAAGTCGGGTATGGCGGGGTTGTTGTTTCCGCCGTCTGCACTTCGGTATGCAAACTCGGGTCCAATGGAAGTGTCGGGAGGGTGAGGAAGATCTTCGTAGACTGTATGCGGAAGTCAAGGTCGTGAGAAGCATGTTGGGGTGTATGATGGACGAGATGCGTACGTAGTTTGATGAGCGCTGACTGCAACTTCCTCGCTGCGGCATGCTCAGAGTTATTTGACAGATAGACCAATGTGTGCTCCAACTGAAGACATGTTAGCACCAGCAAACATGCTCGAAAGCAATGACACTTACCAGCATCTTCCGGTCGTCAATAGAGTTGAGGTGGGTAAGGCCATCGATAATGCTATCCTGTACTCGGGGTGAATAAACGTAGTGGTTGCCTGAATCAAAATGGCACGTACGATGGTGGCGAACTCTCCAGCAAAAGGGAGGTGTTTGCGGAACTACGTGCAAGGAACCCAAATGAGGGGGCATGTCATAAACAAGATGGTGCGACCCACTTCGTCGCGGAGCTTGTCAAAGCCCTTCATAGGCTGGGAAGATATGCGTTGGAAGTCATCTCTCTCTTCTTTGGTGAACGTGCGAGAGATTCTGGAAGTGAGGGTAGACATGGCGGGAGGTGGGGAGGGTGATGAGTGCTGGGGGAAGCATTACGTTTGGACGGGCCTATATATGCGGGATAAGCAATGCGCGTCCGTACGGTAACTGTCGCAATGAGGCAGGGATCGTACAAAAACGTCATGGGGATAGCGTCCGGAGGGCGCGGCTGATCTGGATCGCATTTGGGATGCCCAAGAGGGCGAGAAGGATGCAGAGTGTGGGGAGGAATGGTATTAGCAAGCACGTTAATGGGAGTTAGCGAGCGCGAGAAGGCACAACCCACAGTCTGCAGATGGCGAACGGGGAACGGCGGACGGGATACGGAAGACTGGACAGTGCTCCGCGCGGCGACAAAACCAGCCCAAGCGATTCGCCAGCGCGGGAGGCGAGGCATGAATCTCCATCAAGTGACCGCCCCCCATGCATGGAAGCTGCTCTATCATATCCACAGCAGGCTACGCCTCCGGTAACGCTTCCTCAGCCTGCTTCCCATCCAGAAGGCCGCTCAATCCACCACACGCCGCGCTTACTCACAATCACACCCAGCCCAAACATCCGAAGGCCCAAGCTGAAGGGTGTCACCCACGTTCGGCCCTACGGGTCATCGCAAGCCGTGGAGCTTCTCGCCGACGTTCATTTGGCCGGTTCATGGGACCTTCGAGCGGACATTGAGACCATAGTCGACGGAAGCCAACTGCGCTCGTACCTGAATGCTCCGGCACCATTATGGTACAATGTTCGCCGATACGCAACAGTCGTTTAGGATACATTGATATCGGTGGATGCGTACGTCAGGATGTCAGCGTCCGTGCATTCCGAGTCGACTCGCGATGTGTTGTGCCCGGCGAAGCCATAGCGCCGCCGATTGTATACCAGCCAGGAAACGAGATGCATAATTACGTGAAGTCTGGCCACCGACACGATCGGATTGTGGGCGGGTAATGTGTGCGCGGCACCGTCGGTGACAGCAAGCAGGATGGAGTGGCTAGAAAAGGGCTCCGAATACCCGGGCGCGCAGCGCTCCGGTTACGAGGGACTCAAGCGCCTATGGCGCCTAGAAAGATATTGCACAGCTTTTGAACTTTGCTAACAAATCGCCACAGAAATTGCCACGACGCTCCACCAAGCTTCCATTCCCCACAGAAGCGTTGCATGGACTCTGGAATCGATCTCAGCCCAAACGGCCCTGTTTGGCGGTCTATACAATCATCCTGAGCGCCAAGGATTAGACGACATCCTCCGACTCTGATTTCCCTTCGTGAAGGGCGGCTGCAAGGTATGGTTTATTCCTATCTGTGCATTGTAACTGGCAGAATAATCAGACTAACGAGAGTCATTCGTAAGCTACAAATCGGGCGTTCACAAGTACTCGACTCGAGATATACAAGACATAGACCACTGAAGAAGGTCTCAACATTATTGAACTGTGACGCCGTGAGTCCGTAAAATCTATGTTAGTACATAAAGCCCCCGAGAGGTCTGACGTCAATCCTGCAGTTTTCCTACAGCGTCTTCAGTGGTTGCTAGACACAAACGCCGCGGCCGCCACGAGATCAAGTGTAGTGTACTACCCCCCGCGCGATTCTCTCCCACGTTCGGTAAAGCCACGAGCCGCGTTTCGGAGTCCCAGGACACCCCTTCAACGTTGCATGAGCCTCGCCTTCCCCCATTCGTATGGCCCGCGACTACTGCCAGGTTCCGAGCAGGATGGCTTACAGAACGCAACAGGCAGAACCATCCGAAGCAAGTTCGGTACTGGGCTGCGACTCAGATCAAGCTTCGGTCGAGGAGAGTTGTTCGTGCGTGGATGACGTTGCAGGAACTGATCGCCGTTTCAGCAACCGTCACTCACGCCCCCGTTAGACGTCACTCCCCATTGGACGTATATCGGGACCGAATCGGAAGAGAAGAGAGCCTTCGGCCTCTCCTTCTAGAAATATCTGCGGCTTCTCCCGCGCCGGCTTTCCGCTTGAACCAGTGACTGCAGGTAAGCTCTCTACGCGCTGCAGCGAGACTCCCGAATTGTGGCCTACCACCGAGTAGATAGATTGGCACCATCGCGCAACAAATGTCATGGAGGTAACGCGGGAACACTGTGCGTACCCCTTCCGACAGAGACATCCTCGTTGTCTTTACATGCGCACCGTACGTGCCTACCCTGACTCGCGCTGCAACTTCTTCAGGTACCAGGAGATCCATTCTTCTCTGGAGCCTAGGTTCCCGCCGGGTCGTTTCCGCTCTCGGGAAAGCTCGGAAAACATACAACCCGGTGAATAGGGCCAGGAAAAAGCGCCCCAGGTCTACTCTCCACCCTTGCGTTGGCGTCTTCAACAAGTGCTTTTTTTACCCGCAAAGGAAGCAAGGCGTTTCCTCTTGAAATTCTCGCCCGACAGAGCCCCATCCTTCGCGCGTGTCCCGGCACCATCATCCACGACGTCAGAACGTACGTGGCCAACCCGGGCGCCGCTTTTCGGCTCGGACGAGACCTCCAGTTTCCCTGGAACCGCCTCGATGACGTGCGGTACTTCATCCGGACTCGGAAGGAGTTTGTACATTGTCAGCCCCAAGTTCTACCTCGTCAAGGCCTACACCTCCCAGGACCGCCAGAAGTTGCGCCACACATCTGCTGCGTGCATACAGCACTCACGGGATAGCCTCATCCCGCCTCGTGCCCTGCACGCCGCCGTCGCCGTCAGCGTCGCCTTCGCGGCATGATCCACAGAAATCATATCCGTGTCGGCGGGGTCCCAAAGCGTCCGCGCCACCGCCGGGCCCCGGCCTGCCTTGTGGCTAGGACGAGCCCAGCGCGCCTCGCCGGTGCCACAACGGCATACAGACCTTCAGGCGCCACGCAGCTTCGAATTCGCGCGAAAAAGCCGAACCTTGTGGGAAGGGGCGGGGAGGGGCAAGATGACGTCTACGTTCCTGGTGACGGACTCGGACGTCCGACGTCGTCCCCTGGGGGTTCCATCCTAGTTGTCATTCAGGGTAAGTTTGTACGATATGTACACGCGCCCATAAGCGACTTGAAGGCGACCGTGCCACTGCCGTGGTTCGCCGGACGACGGACGCTGGTACCGGCCCCAGGACGGACTCCCGGACTAGCGGTCCGTCCGGATTCTCGCCAGTCCGTACGGGACCCGGAATCGGTATGCGGGAGACTCGGCGCACAACTTACTTCTTCCCGTCTCGGACGGGCATCCTAGGGCATCCTTTTGCCCGCGGCGCTCCTAGACACGGTTTTACCTCGGACTCACCACCTAGCGTAGCGCTGCGCTGCGCTGTCAGCGGAAGCACGAGGCACATGGTACTCGAAGGCGCGGTTATAAGCACTACAGTTCTTCGTAGCAGATAGCAAGGCATCCGCCCCCAAGCCCAGCGGACATGATGAATACAGGCTTCCAGAGAGTTTCTTGGAAGCACAGGCTATCCCTATCCTGCTATAGCTACGCACAGTACAAGAATATTGTATCGTTTCTGTCCCCACAATATTTTCGGACCCGTCGTCAATCCCTCCGCCAAGCAGTCCAAACCCAGACCCTTGTCCAGGTCGTAGTGAACCAGAATATCATCACATGGGCCTAAGACTCATCCCCGATCCATCCCATATGACGTTCGGCACGATCCTCCTCAGGCCTTCGAAGTCCTTCTCCTCGGAGTGCTGGCAGTTCCTGAGCTCCAGCGTCTCGAGCGGCACCCCATGCTGAACGCGCAGCGCGACCCAAGTGAGCAGGTCGTCGATGAACACCGGCTCCTCGGCTTTGTCGTCGCCCGGCCGTAGGTAGCGGAGCGTCACTTCGTTGAAGTGCACACTGCGGAGCTCCGGCAGAGGGACGAGACTCTGCCCCGACGGCAAAGTGTGGACGTCCAGGAGGGCGTCGAAGAGGTCGAACGGCGGATCGGTGTCGAACACGAGCGTGCGCAGGCGAGGCATTAGGGAGAAGAGATCGCTCCATATGAGCTTGTAGAAGATGCCGTTGTACACATTGAGGGACTCAACGTGCGAGAAGAGGGGGGATATTTCACGGATGAATGTCTGCATATAGTCTTCCTCCCCATCCCCGTATATTTGGCTGAACGCTAGGCGGACAGGCGCGTGGTCCCAGTCCTCAGACGTGTCTGTGGTTTGCCACCCGTAGATATCGATGTTATAACTTCCCCAGGATGATCCCCAACGCACAGCAAAGAGAGGCCTCCTAGTAAGGTGAGCGCAGAACATGCGTACAAGGTCCTCCATCCCCTTGTTTCCAGTTCCGATGAGGTGAATTCCGGCTTCTTGATTCATGGAGAAGTGGCTGAGCAGGTCGGCGCAGTCGTACGTAGGACCACTAAGATACAAAGAGCGCAGTGAAGGAAACGATAGGGATCGAGCGGCACAAAGAGGTCTAAGGTTCTGGTTGTCCGGAGTAGGAATTGATCCGTCCAAGTACAAGGCCTTCAGGCGCGGTGCGATACGCTCAAGGACATCCAGTAGATCCGCGGTAGTACCGATATCAGGCTGGTTGGGGTCCCAGAAGGTGGGGCTCCATGCGGGAGATATCACCTTCAGCGTGGTGAGCGACGAGCCGAAAGCGGGGTCGGTCCAGCGAAATGGGATTCTGTCCAGTTCCAAATGGGACAGGCGAGGTGTGAGCCCTTCTCCTGCAACGAACGGGACCGCGGGAGGAGGCCCGGAAAGACCAAACCAAGGGAGATGTGAAGCCAGGACAAGCTTCTCGAGTTGGTCCAGAGGCTGAGTCAATTTCCTACAGAAAGCTTGTACCGTTGTGATCTGCCCATCGACAGAGAGGAAGCGTATGCGTGATGACACCGGAGGAATAAGGTCAAGAATCGAGACGCCTCCGCGGATACTGCCGTAAAAGTTGGCGTCGCGGACGTCTATGTCCAGAGGGGTGGCCTTGGAGCGTTCAACAAACACGGCAAAAGCATCAGAGCGGGACAGATAAACATGACTCCAAAGCCGTGTGGTCCGAAGTGCGATATTTCGCCAGCGCCGGCAGACGTGGGTGAGCTTGAGCCATCGAGGGGGCTTGTGGCGACGGAAGCAGGCGTAGTCGCGCAGCGCAGACTGGGAGTAGTAAAGCTCGTCAACAAAAGTGATCAGAAGTTTGGCAATAAGTTCGTCAGAAAGTCGCCCGACTGCAGTGAGGGTGTTGAGACGAGTCTTCAAATCCAGAATTGCTTGCAGGGACACATCGATGTCGTGCAAGACGAATTTGCGGGCGTCGGCGAACTTCGCGTGCTGTTTTGCAAGTCTTGCAGCCTCTCCCGCCTCTTGAGCAAGATTAGAGGTTCTCCAATCATTTGAAAGTCGTGATTCAATTTCTTGGGTGGCATAAATGTTGTCCATGCCTCTGTATCAGGAGGAAAAATGTAAGGATCATCTCCCAGCTCGAGGCCCAATCGATACCTTATGGGTTTACGTAGACAGCCAACAAAAAGCGAAAGGATTCCGTCTTCAGGCCACAGGAGAGATCCTTTGAGTACAGACGAGGATCATAAGCTAGATCCATTCAGGTGTGAGTATGAGTACGGTTGCCTCTGGCCAGAAGGTTGAGCGCATACAGGGAGGTAGTACTACTAATGGAACGTCAGCGACACGTTTGGGAGTTATTATTAATGATTGATCGAGGGAAGTGGAGAAGTCGTTGCTGGGTCCGTCGACGGCTTCGGTTGTCGAGCAGATCTACAAGTGAAAGCTGGGAGCCACTGGCACATCGCAGAGCTGAAGCAAGATCGACCAATTGCAACTGCATCGACCGTGAAGTTAAAGTAGGTTAAAGTTAGCGCGCGGGAACGGATGCGGCCCGGACAGTCACCGTCCTCTATCATGGGCGCCTCGCAACACAGCTCAGTCGATTCGACTTGCGTTGTTGTAGTCCTTTGTAGTCTTGCCTACTCTGTGCCTGCTAGTGCTCTTAGTATAACCTCCTCACTTCTTAAAACACCCTCTGGCAGACGAGATGGAGTCCTCTGAGCTCTACCACATCAAGCAGCAGTTTCATCTTGGTCGGTGACTCCCCACTTCCCTCTTCCTCACCGTCCTAACGTTTCTCACCCTGCAGGCGCATACAAATCCCTTGTCGATCTCACCCTCCCGGACCCTTCTTCGCCAGACTACACCCCAACACTCATCTACAAAGCCCGCGCCCACATCGCACTCGGCTCCTCCTCCGCGGCAGCAGCGCTCATCCCGGCCGACACCGAAAACCTCGCACTGAAGAGCGTCGCCTCCCTCGCGCGCTATGTCGGTGCGACCGGGGACGACGCACGGGAAGCGGCGCTCGAGGAGCTGCGCGACCTGAGCGTTGAGATCGAGGGTGAAGACGGGGAGGCGACCTCATGGGAGAAGGGCGTCGTTCGGGTACTCGCGGGCACGGCGTTCGCGCGGGCAGGGGAGATCGAGGAGGCGTTGGAGGTCCTCGGTGCTGGAAACGACACGCAGAACCTCGAGGCGTGAGTTCTCTTCCATTTTGCGCCCCTTCTGGAGACATCCTCTGGCGTCCGGAGGGCGAACGGGGTGCGTGTAAGGGAGGAGGGGACTGTCTGCTGGATGTCTTCGTGCTTCTCCAGTTCGTGCAGCCCTCCCGCCGCCCCGTGGCCCCGTTCTACCCCCTCTTAAGTGAACACGAGCCTACTTACCAACGCTCCGCTCTACCTCCTACAGCGTCGCCTACGCCGTCCAGGTGTATCTCTCGATCTCCCGCCCGGACCTCGCCCGCAAGGAGCTCGAGCGCGCGAAGCGCTGGGCCGAGGACGATCTCCTCCTGCAGCGCATCGAGGCGTCCGTCGGGCTCGCGACGGGCAAGGACGCCTACGCGGACCCGCACTCCTTCTACGCCGAGCAGCTTGCGAACCCGTCCCTCTCGTCCCCGCACCTCCTCACCGCACGCGGTGTCGCGCGCCTCCTCCGTGGAGAGGTCCCCGCCGCCAAGAGCGACCTTGAGGAGGCCGTCAGCCAGCTCGGCGGGAAGCCCGACGCGGAGACCCTCGCGGCGCAGGTGGTCGCCGCGGGCTTGGGCGCGAAGAGCGGGGATGCGGACCAGTTGTTCAGGTGTGTTGTGCGAACCTTGGGAGGGACGTGGCGCTGACGTGTTTGTAGCAAACTGGCGGCGGAGTTCCCGGACCATCCGCTTGTGGTGGATTACCGGCAAAAGGAGGCTCTTTTCGACGAGCTCGCGGTCAAGTTCACTGTGCCACCCCTGGCTACAGCCTGTGCATGAGAATAATGTGTTGTTGGAGTCTATAGATATGTTGTGATACCACCGGAAGGTCGCAACCTGGGGATGAATCTCACAGAAGACATGCAATATTATATACAATAAGTCAAGGTGTGTATGCGATTATACATGGGTACGTTGGAACACTATGTCGGTGACCTCGTATGGGCACCAGCAAGACAGCATATGTACGATATGTCTACCAAAACGGGTTTCAAATCTACCACTCCAGGACACGCTTGAAATCGCGACCAGGGTGCTCGACGCGCACGGCGATCTTCTGCCCTTCGATCCCCATCCTCCCGAGTGGATGCGAGAAGTCCGTGACCGCGGATACGGTGATCGTCCCACCACATCCTGGAGGGGGTACTGGCAGTGCCTCGTCGCCGGACTTCTCTTTCGACTGCGACTTCGCGAGCCAGCCCACGAGCGTGCTCTGAGTTCGTTTCAACAGCGCGCCCGCCTGAGAGGATGCGATCGCTGCCGACGGCGACGCATCCCGCGTGGTGGGAGAAGGAGAGGGGTGCTTCTGAGGTGGAGGTGGGGAATCGCAAGCACACCAGAAGGTGCGTGCATGGCCGCCGCGTGACTTTTCGCTCTCGCGCTTGACGAGGTTACTGACAGTATGCGCGTATATAAGCACACGGTGTGGTGCAGAGGGGTGTCGAGAGCACGTACCCGAATCGTAACTTGCCAGACTGTTTGAGCTCGTCGACGACGCGCTTCACGCGTCGCTCTCCGCGGACGTCCGGGTCCATGACGATGGTGTACGACCCGTGGAAATTCACGTACCGCGCGGGGGCCGCCGTCGACGTCCGCGACGCGCGGGAGGTCTCCACGCCCCTCGAAAGCCCGTCGAAGAGGCTCTGCCCGGTCTGGTACTCCTTGGGTACCGTCGTGTGCAGTGCGGCGTCCTCGCGCAGCCGATCGCTGCCTGCAGGTGCCTCCGAGCCCATCACATTCGCCTTCCTCTTCATCGCGCGGGGGTTGGACCTGGACGGAGACGCGCTCGTGCTAGGCTCTCCCGCCGCCGCGTCCGCCATCGTCACATCCCTATCCACATGGGGGTTTGCAACATGCCTGGCAGGAGTCTCCGCCTTCATGAGAACTGGAATAAACACGGGCGCCCTGTGTGCCTGTGCGGCGTGTCCCAACTTGGATTGCCCGCCCTGCTGCTGACGACACAGTTCGCACCGCTCGATGGACAAGTGGGGAGACAGGGCTCCACGGCACCGAATGCACGACCTCGCTTGTGATGTTGTCGTTTTCGCGGGGAGCATTTGAGTCGGTGGTGGAAGTTGGGCTGGGAAGGTAGCCAAGTTGGGGACGTTGGAGTTGGAGATAGGCTTGAGGGGCGTGTGAACACTCATCATATCGGCCAGCGGAGGCGACGAGCAAAGAGAATGGCGACGAAGAAATCAAGAGTCAACGAAGGGCAGAAAACCGCGAGCGAGTCGGAGTGACGCGTGGTGCAGGCGACAGATCTAGAACAGAGTGAGAGGCTGTGGCTGAGCCCAACTCGAAAGACACGCACTAGCGCAGAACGCGTGGGGTCACGGTGTGACGCTCGCGCTCGTCACACGACAGAACGGAAACGCCCGGCGGCGGAGGGGTCGGACGGGCGGTCTAGAACCGAAGGCCTCTCCATTTCACCAACCATCCCCTAGAAATGCTCTCGACAAGGCGGCGGTCGGTGCCCATGGCCCACCCGCGCTGGGCGGCCTGGCTCAGTCCAACGAGGGTTGACTTGACGTGGCCGTGCACAGCGGAAGATGCTCCGCCCGTCGGCAGGGACAGATCCCGACAGAAAGGACTCGAAAACGAGGCTACGCTACCCCATGCACAGCCTCCCGGGGAGGACTCGGATGAGCGGAAGGACTTGGCTGAGGAGAGTTCATGCGCGCGGGCCGGGCGCGGAATGGATAGTGACGTCCTGCGCTCCAGCCCCGAATGCTCCGTCCCCAACCCGAGGCACTGACTCACTACCCCAGTTTAGAGACGTTTTGTCTCGTCCTTTCTGTGCCGGTCGTATAAAAGCTCACACTCTCCGCCCCACATCAGTCTTCTCACCTTTCACCACCGTCTCCCTTCTTTTGTCCCCATTCACTCTCAAGCTTCCTACGTCCTGGCACCACTCGCATCCCGACTCCTCATCTCTCCTCTCACTCACAACCCGCATCACTCCCAACCGCAGTGCGAGTTACGACTTACGACCCCACACGACATCCTCCATGACGCATATTCACGAGTGCCTCGTCATGCCACCCCTTGCCTCCACCTCCCTGCCCCCAACCACCCAGCTCTGCCACAGTCGGACTGGACTTGCCAGTGAGCCACTGCGCCCACCCGAGGCCAGGGACGCCCTCGTGCCCTTCCCATGCTCTGACGAGCGGATGTCCATCTCAGGAGGAGCTCCACACAAGGACGATGACTCCGCGCAGCGCCAACCACCAAACGGCACGCGCACTCGGCGACGCACCATCCGCAGGAAAAAGAGCTCTCTTGGCCTCCGCGAGGACTTCCTCAAGTCGTCCGAGGACGAGACTTCCCCCACCGCCGAGTCTCCCGAGCAGTCTCCGGTCGAGCCTGCGCCTGCCCAGTCTGAGTCCTAGACCTCAAAGCCGATACTCGTGAGTGCCTCTCCGTCACTGTGGCGGGAATGCAGCCGCGCTGACACTATCGCCGCGTTTCAGCTTACGACGTTTCACGACTTTCACGATGCCTGCAATGATGATAACCGTCGACATATCGCCGCTAGCGGGACTATGCATATGACGGATATTCCACTTTGTATTTTTGGGTGTATGCTTTTCGGTTTCTGGGACTCTGGTTGAAGTTGAAGACAGCACTGTTGTATGTGTACGTTAGTATGTATATCCGCGAATTTTTCTCTGATCATGGAATCTTACGGATGGGCTTCCAAGTGTATCAAAAATGTTTGGGCTAAGGAAATATGTGTACACCAACAATCAGTCTTCGAACAACGGCCGGAACACCTGAAACACACCACCATAAGTCAACTGATAACGTACGTCTCGAACTAGAAACGAACATACCCTGGAACCCTCATTGGGATTTTGCGTCGGGGCCATCTCAAAGTCGTCATCATCCTCCACCAGCTCCAAGCTGTCCCTCTGCTGCCCATGCCCATGCTCGCCCGTCACAAAGTCCGCACGGTCCTCCATCCGCCAGTCCTCGTCCGCATACTCCAGCGAAGACGACGGTTGCCGTGGCTGTGGTGGTGGGTTCCCATCTCCAACCCCATGATTCCCACCGAGTTCTACCTCGGCCTCGTCCATGTCCGCATCACCGTCGAGCATCATCGCGAGCTCCTCCGCAGACATGTGCTCGATCCCAAGCCCAGACTCGATGATCGCCGCCTGCGATGCGGCGGGGAGGTGTGATATCTGGGAGCTGGGCAGGAATAGCGGCTCTTTTTCCTTGTGCCGCTCTCCGGACCCGCTGCCAGACCCTCTGCCATTTCGTGAGATATGACTCCGCTGTGAGTGTTGTGACGGCCCAGCCTGTGCATCTGCATCCCCAGGGTTGAACTCGTAGTCGTAGTCGTTGTAGTCACCGTACTGATTCTGGTCTTCACCCTCTTCGTCATATTCTCCTTGCTGCTGCTCCCGTTGCTGCGCGGCGGTCAGGACGGCCCACGAAGCCGGCGGCTCCGCGGTGGGTAGCGGTGGCGGGTTCATCTCCCTCGCGATCGATTGTTTGTCCGTCCGGTGTACAACCTTCATCGGCTTCGTCGGGCGGTGCTCCCGGGGCCGGCCGCCGTCCTCTGCGACGCGCACGTTCCGCAGATTCCTGCTGTTGCCGTTGCTGCGGTTGTGATGGCTGTCCTCTTCGAGCGGGCGTTTTCGCGGGTTGCGGGAAGCAGGCTCTGCCGCCGCCTGGGAGTTCTGCTGGGAGCGCGAGAAGATCTGGCTGGTCGCGATGACGAAGAGCGTGTCGGCGTAGTCGGCGTCGACGGAGATGTAGAGTGGGTCGACCGGGTCTGTGAAGCGGAGGTTCAAGGAGACCTCGGATGCTTCTGCAAACGCAATCGTAGCCTGCAAGGGTCGGGATGAGTGTCGAGGGTTCAGGGACAGATGGCGTAGGCGCATACATACATTGAACTCACGTAGGTGGAATGCGACGGTCATCGTCCCAGCTTGCAAGTCATAGGTATCGAACTCCATCGCACTGAGCGTGAGTTCCGTGATGAGCGACGGGCGACCTGAGTGCGGGAACACCAATGAGCAGAGCTGTGGCGTATACATGAAGAAGACAACAGGCACCTTTGCCGTTCGCGCCAGACTCGAGACTCCGTAAGACGACTTGATCTTCGTGGAAGTTCCACACCAGCTGCGGGTCGGACTTGCTGCCCTTGCTGAACGGGAAGTGCTCGAGCATGCTCTTCATTGTCTTCGGGCCGACGGTGATCACCGTCTCCAGCGAGGGGTCGGGCATGCTGGGTGAGAGAGGGTCGGTCATAGGATTGAGAGAGAGGCGATGTGTCTTGACGATACCTGCGAAGACAAACGCGAGGCGGACTTCAGCGCGCGCATATATGGAGATGCGACATCCAACAGGGGTGGGGATCGGGTGACTAGAGTAGATATGTACCGTGTTTGCAGTGTAAACGCACAGTCAGCCTGCTCTCCAGAGAGTCGCGCTCCTCGTCATCGTCTAACGAAATAGTTTGACTGGGACCATCAGTGATCACGAACTCGCACTTCTCGCATGCCTTCTCGTTCGTCTTGTGTTTCAGGATGGATAGGAGACGCTATATGCGCGTGAATGACCGTTGCATTCACGCTTATTACCGCGTTTCGTTTTGCAAGGACGCACCTTAGTAACAATCTGCCCAGACACATTCGGCAACTCTTCGATCTCATCGCCCACCGGACGCGACTCGACGCGATATCTGCTGAAAAACGACCGCGGGTACTTGAACCTCCCGTACGCGGTCATAGCAGAATTAGTTGAGGAAAGCGCGAATGTCTCCGAAGTGGCGACAATGACGAGGTCGTCGCCGAACTTGGAAAGGCATGTGAGGGCTCTAGTTAAATCTGATGAGCATGAGCGGCGGGCATTGCAAAATACGGCCCGAGGGACGCACGCTTAAGACCCGTAGAGTCTAATGTGGCTTGCATGTCGCCGCCTGGGTGTCAAGGAGATAGTTTGTGTCGACTCGGATGTCGTCGAGGTCAAGGTCAAAGCAGTATTGTTTAGACGCCTTCGACTCACTGCATAAACGCGCCACACTGGGCCTTATGTACGTCACGCGTCGCGACACGTTTCCTTGGGAAACACGACTATTCGATGAATTTTATAATTGCTACCTTTCAAGTCACTACTCCCCACTTTGTAGGATAACGATTACGATGAAGCGAGAACGGTTACGTTTGGACGTAGATTGATACGTAGCAGGTATGTATCTACATATCAGCGTAGCAGGATGATGGCCGAAGCTGTAGCGGAGTTGTTAGACGTAATGGAATGTGTTGCAACATTGCAACCTTGTAGTCGTGTATCAGGGCGTCAATTGTAACATAACGGAAGCGCCTCCATTGCCGCACGGCTGGCCTACGACAGGCAGAGAATACTCAGCTTGTGGCCATGTATCCGATGGCTAAGGCACTCCCTTCGCAGCTACGTAGTCGCGGACTTGATGATGGCTAAGGCACTCCCTTCGCAGCTACGTAGTCGCGGACTTGATGACGAAGCAGCCATGCGAATACATGGATTGTGGTGTAAGCGCTCGAACTGGGCGACGACTATGTGAATACACGCCTACATGGCCAGCTACGCCCAAATGTAACCTTTCTGGATGAAGCGGGTAGTACGTTCGTGTTATTCTCTTTGTAGGGTATGTTACTATCGGCGGCCTCTGCCATTAACTTGGCAAATCGACACTCCGCATCGTTTAATTTGCTGGCTGCAAAAGAGCGAGCAGCCTTGCGCTAATGATGCCTGTGAAATGTCAAGCAAATTAGCGTTAGCCCAGACTTGCGTTTATCGAAACGCTAGGACGAACCTCTATCGTACTTAGCTCTACCACATATTGTAGGGGTCGTCGAAAAATGGATCGTAGTACAGGTCCTCCTCGAACGGATCGTACTCTTCTTCATCCGAAAACTCTTCTTCTTCTTCGTCTTCCTCCTCCTCCTCTTCAATGTCCTCCACCCCATCCCACACCACCTCGGGCACGACCCCCCGCAGACGGACTACGTCCTCGTCGAGGATGTTTCGGCACTCCGTGATGTGGACCTCCTGCACAGGGTGGTCGTAGTTGCAGCGGAAGATCATGCTGTCTATGAGCCTGTCGAAGTACTCCTCGTCCTCGTCGTAGTCGGGGCTCGCAAGGCGGACGTCGTAGAACTTGAGCACCTCCAGCCGCGGAAACATGATCGACGGGTGGCGATTCCTCTTCCCGTGACTCACGCCGGAGCACAGGACTTCGAGCATCGACTCGGGGGCGTGGCGCAGGACAAAGATCTGGCGGAGGTTCGACATCGCAGTAAAGGTGTCCTTCCACTTCCACTCGGTGCACGCGTCTACCACGAAGGTTTCGGTGTTCTGGAACATCGACGACTGCTCGAAAAGAGGCCGCTGACCAGCGCCGGAGACCAGGATGCGGGAGGATAGCTCGAGGGTGAAAGAAGGCAGTTCGACAATGCGGAAGCTGTCGGTGAATGTGACGTTCGTGGGCCAGGCGCGGAGAGTGACGTCCGTGCTGAAGCGTTGTGCAAGTTCGACAGTACGCCAGGGGCTCGAACGAGCGAGGGCGGCCTTGACGCTGAGAATGAGGTCTTGAATGCCCGTCTCCTCGCGGCACACGAGCTGCAGCTGAATATCAGCACCTAGGGATAGACGACAAAGGAAGTTGGTGCAATCGGTGGCAGACCCATGGAGACGGATATCACGCAGGTGGGGAAAAGCGATGGCACGAGAAG
Organism: Ganoderma sinense ZZ0214-1; assembly: GCA_002760635.1. Taxonomy (NCBI): domain Eukaryota; kingdom Fungi; phylum Basidiomycota; class Agaricomycetes; order Polyporales; family Polyporaceae; genus Ganoderma; species Ganoderma sinense. The sequence goes on from AYKW01000056.1 coordinate 2,006,583, forward strand.
GAGGCAGCAGATTCGCGGAGTCGGGAGAAATCGGTGGGATAGCGTTGGTGAACTCGACACTCTGCAGCCCCGACATTGATTCAAGGGTGGAGATGAATTGATCGAAGGTGCCCATGGAATCCCGGTACATGTTCTGGATTACGACGAGGTTGGTGAGGGCTGAGGACAAAAGCGGGTTGTCCCAGCGCATAACAAGCCGACGGATCTCGAGAGATCGAAGGCGCGGGAAATGGCCATTGCATAGATTCTGTGGGATGAGGTCGGAGTCGCTCCTGGTATAATTGTCTCCGCTGTCGGATAGCGCCAACGTGTGCAGCTTTTCGGCGGGTTCTGTGAGCTTTGCGCACAGTTCATAAACGTGCGAAGAAGGGCCACTGATGAACAGCTCCCTCACACGGCACATCTCTTCAGAAAAGATTGCCTCAAGAATCCTTTTCCGGTCCGCGTTATACCCGAGATGAGTTACGGCGACCGAAAGAGGAGCCTTTTTAGAGCGCACAAGGAGCTGTTCCGCGATGGATCGCTGGGTGACGGGGATGAAACTCCACAGGCGGGGAGTACTGAGCGCCATCTCTCTCCAAGCATGGCAAACGTGTGCAACCCGAACCCACTCTGGAAGGACGCGGTGGTGGCTGTAGTATGGGGTGTGTGCCTTGAGGTCTGTGTAACTTCGGAAATAGTCCTGGGCAAAGCAGACGAAAATCTCGGATAGGAGTTCGCCAGGGAGACGAGAGATTGTTGTCATCGCGTTGAGGTGATGCTTAAGCATGATGATTGCATTGCTGTGGTTCTCGATCTGGTCCTCAATCTTCTTGCGCGCAATCGCCATGTCCGGATCGAGAGGTGGAATCCTAGTTAAGGTTGTGGTTGAGATCAAAAGCCACTGGGACGGGTGAGTGCTTACGGTAAGGCGTTGTTGACATCCGTAGCAGACATTTCGTAAAGAGATGACCTGAGAAAGGGTGCATGATGTCAGCAGACGGAGAACGAATGTGGACAGTTGTGCTGCCCCGGGTGCGAGGCTTGCAATGCGTACCAGGGTTGGAGACAGAGCTAGCCTTAGATGCCAATGAGCTTCACGCTACTATAATCTTAAGTACATCAATATTTTCATGTTCAAGACATGGGGTGGGCAGGGACTTACAAGTTCTCCCCGGGATGAAGGTGTGACTTAAGATGAGAGGAAGAGACAAATCAAAAGACTGGCCGCCACAGTCGCGTCGCAGTTTAACGCTGAAAATGACAAGATTTGATCGGCTGTTGTCCGTGCCGGGCCGCATCAGCGAGCGGCCCGGGGCTGCTCGGACGGTACTCTGGGCTTGCTAGCTCACCTCGCTGTCGGTTCTAGATAGGAATTCGGTCAGCAAACAGCATCGCGTAGAGGTATGTCCATCTCCCACAACGGGGCATGAAGGAGGCAGGTGTCGGGTCGTACGTCACCAAGATTAGCATATTGACTCGGTACCATGGACCCAACTTGCCATGACACAACATTGGACGTTGACAAGTAGAATATTCAGATTTATCGACAGAGGATTTTGAGTACATCTGAATGCAAGGAAAAGGTACGCTTCACGTGCAAGAATGAGCCTCCTGATGGCAGCTATAATGGTCTCAGGGCGCATCGAGGTGGATAACGGTCGGTTTGAATCTGGACGTCTACTTGAATAATGTTACCGCAGACATCGAGGCAAAGTAATCAGTGGCAGGCTCAGATAAAAGTCATCTCAAAGATCGAGGGACGCTCACCAAGTAGTTATCAATTCTTTTCATTGCATCGCCCATCTGCGCCTCCAAAGAGTCTCCGTCCGTGTCCCACCCATCCCAGCCAACATCAGGAACGACCTCCGCCAGAACATCGACATCTTCCTCCGTGGCGTGCGCACAGTTCCCGAGCTCGAGCGTCTCCAGGGGGCAGCCGTAATTGCAGCGCAAGATAGCCCAGTCGATCAGCTCGTCGACAAACTCCCGCTCCCGTTCCACGGTGTCTGCGGGGCGTCGGAAAAGGGCGTCGATGAGGCGAAGGGTGCGGAGCTCGGGGACCGGGACACGCGGCTCTCCGGACTTCGAGTCGTCCAACTGCACGTTGCACAGCGCGTCAAAGAAGGGGCCGAACGGATGGCCGCGGCATTCCAGAGACTGCAGTCTGGGGAGCTGAGCGAAGAGGAATGCCCAGTTCAGGTCGAAGGTGTCCTCGACGATGCTGAGGTGTTGCACGTGGGCGAACATGTTGCCAGATCCTCGGAAGAGCGTCGTCACGGGCATTTCTTCACGCTCCCCGTACGAGGACGCCAACGTGAGGTCGACTGGTGGAGGACCAGACAAGTCCGCGGTCCCGTAGCAGGTGACATACCAGGTCTTGCAGAACAGTTCGATGCGCACGGAACACAAGGGTTCAGCGCGCCCGACATATTGTGAGAGACGACGGGTGATGTCTACTATTCCAGCAGTGCTGGAGTGAGTGTGAGTATCGTGAATGGAGTCCCTAGACTCGAATTTCACAGTCGAAGTCGGAGCGAGGGAAAGATGATTGAAAAGGTTGGCGGAGTCGATTAGTTTACCGGCGAGACGCAGCGATTGAAGAGAAGGAAGGGCGATATTGCGCGAAGGTGTGGGAGGGCTGGTGGTATCAAGTGGCAGCGGGGGGATAGTTTCCTTCAAAGATAGGACACGGAGCCCTGGTGCGATATTGTCTAGCACGTCTAAGAGCTGACGCATAGTGCCGACGAAGGGGACGTCGCGGAATGGGTGCGGCCGGGCCAGTACGCCATGAACGATGAGCGTAGTGAGTGAGGAGCATTTGAAGATGGGATCAGACCAATTGACGGAGAGTTTGACAATCTCGAGGTAACGGAGGCGGGGTGTAAGGCCATCCGTCGGGATGACGGTCAACGAGGGACTTGAGAAGAGGAGTTCGAGATCGCGTTTGCCAAACGAGGTCGAGAGGCGCAATCGTTCCAGGACCTGCAGCGGCTTGCACAGCTTTGTGCACACAGATTGAAGGTCAGATACCTTTCCTTCTAGACATAACTCGCGAATTCTGTGAGACTCTTCCACTATCCCGTTCAGGATTTCGGGACTGATGGGCCTTTCGAAGGGCCAAAGGTGGGGCATATAGGGAATAAATGATTTGTCCACCGGTCGTGCGACGATGTGCAGTGGAGTACTCATCGAGCGTGCAACAAGCTGTGAAAACGCTTCGGAGCTGTTCATGAAGATAAAGCTCCAGAACGTGGCCGTGGAAAGTGCAACGGTGCGCCAGCGTCGACAAACATGGGCCGGCGTGATCCAGGAAGATTGAGAGCGGAAGGGCGAACCGCGGCGGACAGATTCGTAGCAACCGATAACCAAGTGGTCGAAAATCTCCGCTAAGAGTTCGTTGGGTAGCTGTCCAACATGAGTGTGCAGGTTGAGACGAGTTTGATAGTCGCAGATGATACGGAGGATGTGCTCGCGTTCTACGCGAAACTTCGCATGCGTCTTCAAATCGGGCCGTCTCCAGCGAACATTGTAGTATTCTTCGATATCTGAGTCCGAGGAAAAGGAGGGAAATGAATCAGAGATGGTGCGTAGGCTGTCCAAAGACTCGGACATTAGGACGCTGAGGCTGGTACGTGCAAGCAACTCGGAATCAGCACCACATCAAATTGAAGTATTTAAATGCTACGACCTTCGTCTGCTGGGTTAAGAGCCTTCAGGAATACAGCCGAGGAAAAGTAGACAGTTCGTGTGTTTGACGCTAACAACAAAGAACAAAGGGGGGTGGCGTTACAACATTATTCAGTCGTATCACAAATCAAGTCATACCTGTCTGTTTGCCTTCAGAGGGCAGGCGTTCCCTGCTATGAGAATGGATGGGCACCAAGACAGAGAGATGGAATGGTCGGCAGCAGTCTCGAGATGGAGGTCAAGTGGAGAGATCTGAAAGGCGGCGTGCGTGAAGCATCTGCGGAACCTAGAATGAGCGCGCTACCACCGCGCGGCATTCGGGATGCACGCCACGTGGAAGACGGCATTATTCTAGAATAAATGTGCCGTTGCAAGTTGCCAGCTAGAAGGCCGCAAGATATAGCAATGTCTGTAGAACGTAAGACACGATGAGATGGGGACCGTGCATAAGTATGACCTGTCAAACTGGTCTCCCGCACCATCAGATCAGGACTCGACGCATTCCACAGTCCGACGACGTACGGCCCAATTTGATAGCACCCATGAGTAAAGCTGTCTTTCAATTATCGGAGTATGGGTCTTATCCTACGATCCCTCAGACGTCTGAGCAGATCTCAAAGTTCAAGGGGGCTCAGCCGCCATTCAGTGCTGCGAGTGTCATTGGTGATAACTTTAGATTGGACGAAGTCTATGCGTTCAACTACTTGAGGGTATCATGAGTTTATAAAAACAGAAAAAATAGACAAGCACACATACTGGTAGAAGAGAAGAATCTGGGTACCAACCAGCGCAGAGAGTTCATTGTGACCGAGTAAGTATCTGAGGGTGAGTCTGAGTACGAGCCAGCGCCACAATTCGAGACGCCAAACAGGAGCAAATAACGCGACTGGGTGGACGCTTGTCGGAGGGACGCGTTGTGGCTTAGCCTGAGACGCCCTCAGCTTGTCTCTCTTCCCCTCACTAGGTTCCTCAGTAACCTCCTCCCATCCTCCTGGCTCTACTCCGTGAGTTGAGTTTTTAAGCGGCCATAAAAACCACTGTCTTTGGCTGATAGGACAATTTAGTGCATGTCAAGACAAGAAGCCGGCAACTTAAACAAGACTCTAAACAATCTGAAAAGCGATAGAGTCGTTGACCGGCAACAAGGTTATAGTGCTCTCCGTGAAACCTTCGACAGGGAGTCGGCCATCCTTCATTTTGACGGCGTAGGAGATGGCAGAGCTTGGCTTGCAGTTTTCCAAGCCCTCTTCGAAGCGTTCGCGAAGGAACTCAAGTCATGCATTGCAAAAACGGGGGCTTTCCCCACGGGCACCACCAGCCGCGAGTCCACGGCTGTCCGGCGACTAGGTGAAGTGGCATCTCTCGTTCGCTGGTTGACCGAACGCAGCCTTACCAGGCTCAACTACCGCGTCCTCAAATCCCTTCTCCACCATCTTATCCATGCTCTCGTGCACCGAGGAGAGCTACTTGCACCGGTGGCTCTTCCGTACGCAAAGGCCATCAAGTCTATTCTCTCCTACAAACCACACCTTCATAATCTTCGGGATCCTGTGTGGCACGACCTGCTTGGCCTCGCGTTCAATGTTGTCGTGGGTCCCGCACCGAAGCGCACCTTGTTCGAGCAGCTCGGTTCTGAGGATAGCGATGGGATGGATGTCGACTCGGACGAGGAAGGGGACACTAGGGATGGTGGAACGCATTCTTCAGCGGAGAGTGCAGCAGGTCCGTCGACACCTAGAACGAAACGGCCTCGCCAAGCCAGTCCCCCACCCCGGACTGCTCGTCATCGCGGTACGGTACCTCGAAGCTCCCAACCTGTCTCCCTCGAACAAATCGAATTTATGTCTATCATTGCTATTCTGCTGCGTTCTCCAACCGCTCCCATTCTCGACGAACCGATCGCGAAAGACCCCCAAACTCGCGAGACGCAGTTGAAGAGAAAGGAGGAAGACCCCCACATGTTTCCTCGCCTTCTCCTGAACTATTTCTCTCATTTTCTGCGCATATACACTGGCGATACATCACTCAATCATGACTATCTCATCGCCCTCTCTGCTGCACTATCCCATTTCACCCTGAATTGTCGGCAAGTTGTTGCTATCTTCGCTAATGATAGTTGGCCTTCCCTCGTGAAGATGTGGGGAACGAAGAATCAACGCATGAAGGAGGATCTGGTCGTTGTCTTCCGCCTCCTTTTTCCTCTGCTGACCGCAGAGCCCTTGGAGGGTGAAGCAAGTGTAGACCCAACCGGTGCCCTCGCGTCCCTCTGGTCGGCCTTAGACGGTGAGGCACAAAGTCGTTGGGGAATTCACAGCCTTTCCCTGGAATGCCTGCAGCTTCGTCTATTACAAGAGCAGGACTGTGAAAGTGCCAAACGAGCCTTTTTCGCGGACACCTTTCAGTATGGCTGGCAATTTGACGGCGACCAGGCTCTCTCCTGGGCAACTCTCGAGCTCCAGGCGGATTGCGGGGAGAAGGTTGAGCTGTTGATGAATCGAAAGTGTATCCATACTGAATCGTACCCCCACAGTTATACCTACGATCCGAGTCGACGTACTCCAAGCCAGCGCCATCCGGAAAGCGACTCAAACTGGAGAACCCCGTCTTGTCCTTGCTGCAATCCATCAAGTCGCAGGCTTCTCAGCAAGTTCGAACGCACCACCTTCAGGTTCTTCTCTTCTTCGTCGACCGACACTGGGACGCCTTGCACGATGAACTGTGCCGCGAAATCATCACGACCTTGGTAGCTTTCGTCTCGTTTGAAGATGCCATCATTCAATCTTGGACTTTTCTTTGCCTGGCCGCCATCGCGCATTCCGAATGCGCATCTGCATCGAGGTCTACCGCCGATTTACCTCTTCCTAACGCAGCCGCCGTCTGGGACCCCATCTGGACGCATGCCATGCGCCGCGCCAACGTGCCCGCTGTTTCTCGAGCAGCGTGCCATACCGCCCACACCCTCTTGACCTACTCCAAGCGTCTGCTCTCGTCCCAACGAGTTCTGTTGGAGATAGAATCCTTCGCCAAAGACCTGGATGTCCAAGGACCGGCCTACCCCTACGACTCGGTGTGCGACTTCATGGTCTTATGCCTGCGTGTCGCAAACCAGGATGTCCGGCTCTATCGCCTGCAGATGGAGGAGAAGGTCCTCTCGTGGCTGACCGAATCGTGGAGGATCGGCAGCGAGCGGCGGACGTCCATGCCGCTCCATACTACCGCCCACATCCACGCCCTGCTTGAGGGCATCGTCGGCGCGTCGAGGCGGGTCAGGCTGCAATGCGGGATGATGCTTCCTCACTGTCCCATCGTCGACGCCGTTATCGAGGAGACACAGACGAAGATCATCCGCGACTTCCAGTTGCACGCCTGTCTTCCTCCCTATCGCCGACCTGTGCCCGCGTCCGAGTCCTGTTCCTCCATCGATGGCTCTCAGGACGATGCGGGGAGGACGTCGTTGCCCTTCGGCGACAGCGCCGATCTGACTCCTCCGCGGGGTCGGGAAAGGAGGATCTCTGCTTTTCTGCTGAAGTCTCTAGAGGAGCTCACTGTTACCGTGAGCCAGCGTGGACCCGGATATGGCTTCCCGACCGCAGAGAGGGTCCGCTCGTCTCTGGATTTGGCCGTCACCGCATTCTGTTTTGAGGCGTCCCTCGTGATGAACGGCACACAGTCCAATAGACGCGTCCTCCAGGCGGCTTGCAAACTTATAGGTTCCATCGTTCCTCTGCTAACCGACACGCGATGGAAGGCGGAGGAGCGAAGGCTGATATTAGACGCACTCGATCCCTTGGCGCGTGCAGACGAAGAAGGCGTTCAGGAGCTGGAGTGGGAGGCGTTGGTTCCACCGGGCGAGAGAACTGGAATTAGGACGCAGGTTTTGAGGAAGCTCCTGTCGACGGCACGGACGAAGCCTTCCGAGACTGCTCATCGTCGCGATCTGCAGCGGTTTGTCTTTCGGAGCGCTGATGTGGGTTCGCTGTTTCCTCGTGCCCTTCTCTGCGTTAGTGACCTGTCGTTTAGGTGCAAGACGCGTTCGTCGGGTTGCTCGAAGCACTCCGCAACGTGTTGCGCCTGGCAGTGGGCCAATCCCTCGACACCGGCTCGCAGGCGATGGCCTCCGTAGACGATTCCGACGGCTTCGGACCTGTTCGCAACGCGCATGCAGTCACTTCCCTTTCTACTACCCGGAATGCGCAACAGGACGAGGTCCACAATAGCAGGATCGTGGATTCCTGTATGACGGTGTTAGCTGTGGTCCCAATCTTACAGTCATCGTCCGGGGAACCCACTCGCGATCGGGTTTTAACCGACCTCGTTATGAATTCCGAACCACACCAATTCCTAGCTCTCGGACCAGCGTACTGCGAGCAAGTGGGACGTAGGACTTTGAATCTCAGCGCCGCGACCTTGAACGCGCTCCTAGACAAGCTGTTGGAACTTTCAAAGGTGTATTCTTATCAAGGCAATGAGGAGACGCTCTTGCTGGTCGTGAACGCCTTGGATAGAACATCGCACGTCTGGATGGACCCCACGGTGGCGACCAGCGGACCCGGAGGGAGGGCCAGGACCTTCTCCTGGGAGACTATCGACCGACTGACGCAAAGGAGCCAACGCTCTTGGCGGGTCACTGACGCCATCATCCGTTTTCTCGACAGGTACCTGACTAAGGATCCCAGCCAGGAGACCTGGGCGATGCCCGTTCAGGATGCTGACGGTCCGGAAGAAGACCAATTTCCGGCCGCCGTGCTTCCTACCTTGGGAAACGACGACGATATAAGGATCCGCTTCCGCATCGCCGCGACAAGTCCTCGATTGTTGACTGTCGGCCGACTCGCCCAACGCGATCTGATGCATGAAGTCTACCCGAATATCCAGCATAATTTGTCTACTCACCAGGAGAAGTGAGTAGATCCTTGTCATTGTTGCTGTTGCCGTGCTGCGGTACTGACGTTGTGTCTTCCAGTTATGAGAGTATCCTCACGCGCCTCCTGTGCTTAGGCAACATCATCATCTCCGACGCTTCCGTTCGGCGAGGCGCGTATTGGCACCTATTGGAGGTCGCCTTCTTCTCGACTATGTATCTATCCCACTTGAAGGCGGTGCTGTGGGGCGTCGTGGAACGGATGGGTATCGAGACGCTCTCCGATCTGTTCAACTGCTACGCCTCACAATTCGCCTACTCCATCCGCCGTGGTGGCATTGACCTTCTCAAGTTTCCTCCTGAGCTCCTCGGCTACCGCGATCGCAGAGAGTGTGCGGAGGCCACGTTCCACTCCTTCACACCTACGAATCTGCTGGCGGAGGGAGGCGCGGAGGAGATCGAGTACGGCAAGGAGTTGTTTGTGCGCCACTGTCAGGCAGTTCAGAAGAACGAGCAAGCGGGTCTAGACGAATGCTTTGTTCAACTCGTGGCCTGCGAGATCGTCTACTGGTTGGCCCCTACTCCCGATCTAGAGGCCGAGGCCAAACTCGACGACAAGCTTCGCGCGAAGACCCGTTATCACAAGGCCGACCCCTCGTTCCAGGAAAGGCTCAAACGAGACGCGGACGCGATCGTCATCGCCATCCTGAAGAGTTTTGGTGACCAGGACGTCTCCTTTAGCGGCCGCATATCAGATGGCATAAAGAGTGCAACTAACGAAGATATCGTGGAGGCATTCGAGTCCATCACCCGACATCGCTCTCTCGACACCGTTGAATCCCACGAGCCAAACTTGCCATTCTACTCTACAGCCGTCATCCTTCGTGCGATAGAATGGTACCGCAGCCGTGTGAATGAGGCGGACGAACCCGCCGTCACCTATCATGTGCTCCACGAGCTATTCGCTGACATCGAAGCGTCCCCTCTGGTTAACGAGCAGCTGCGCTTGCTCAACGCCGTCTCCCTCTGGATTGCCTGCCATCATGCCCACTTCAAGGACGAATGCCTGCTCCGTACCCTGACCCTCAGAGCTGTCACCATGCTTGCCCAAGTCGACCTGGCTCGTGGGGCACAGTCTTTGTTAGAGTGGTGCTTCTCCATCTACAAGGTCTCTCCTACAAAGGCGGATTACCGTCTGGCCGACGTTCTCATCCGAATCAGCACCATCGCGCACGATTTTTCCCAGTCACGGGTAGACGCGTCCGTGGCTACTCTAGGCATGGATCTTCTAACATGGGCAGAGACGCAAGCGGAAATTCTCCGGATGAACTCGCTCCTGAAGAAGCAGGTTCTTAGGGCGCTGGCTGCGTGGCCCCGAGAACTACCTGACTCTCTACAGTTGGCATGCGAGGAGGTGCAATTCTCCGACCTGACCTCTGTGCTTGTGGACCATGGAGTCTCAGCTAGTAAGTTCCGTCTAGTTCGGCGGATCCACAACCTGGCTGCACAACATGAACCGGATGATTTTAGCAAGTCCGATTTCTGGCGGCTCAAGGGTTGTATTCCCCCCGAGAAGTACTTGGTCGACAGCGACATCGACGCGTTCACCTCCCTTCTCATGCTACACCATGGCCAAGTCGACAGTATCGGTAGCGACCAATTCGAACGGGAGTCCGTTCGGGTAGTCCATGCGAAGGCGAGGGATGATTCTACATCGAATTCCGCTCGCAAGGAGCTCCCTCCTTGTGTGCCTGTGAGTGTCGCCCGTTCCGCCATCGTCGTATCACTCCGCGCCATGTTAGATTCCTCCTCCGCGGCTCAAGTGCACGTCGCCTACAAGACCTTGCGGACGCTGATGTCTGTCCCCTGCGAAGAGCCTTACCTCAACTCCTCCTGCTCCGAAGACATTCGAAATGAACTGCGGTACTTGAAGGAGTATTCGAAGCCCCTCCCGGAAGTCTCCACCCTGGATTTGCGTGGAGCTCTCATGGACGATACGATGCTGCAACTGGCAGTAGACTTTGATGCTTGGATCACGCGTCTCACAACTATCCTCTGCAACGTTCTCGGGACTCGCGATCCGTTCTTCTCTACCTTAGCGCCAGTTTTGCAATCGAACCGCGGCTTCGCCGAAGAGGTGCTTCCCGTGCTCGTCCACTCCTTGCTTCAGGAAGAACACCGTAACCACTCATATAACACGCCAGGCTCTGTACGAAGTGTGCTCACAGAGTACTTTTCCGCGGTCCTCTCCTTTAAGGACTCCACTGTTCCCTGTCATCGTGCCATCATCAGCGTCATTCTGCATCTTCGCCGCTTCCACCCTTCCAATAAGGTCAAGGACGCCCTAGCTCACAACAAGTGGCTGACCTTGGATTTCACGACTCTCGGTCGCTCAGCTATCAAATGCAATGCGTACACCACAGCTCTTCTCTTCCTTGAACTAGCAGCAGAGTACCGCCCCGTGGAGAACTCGTCCGACGAATCTGCCAGGGAACATATTCTCTTCGAGATCTATAGTCACATCGACGAGCCAGATGGATTCTATGGCATAAAAACGGATGATCTTCCCACCTTCTTCGTCAAACGTCTCCGCCACGAGAACCAATGGGAGAAGGCCTTCCGTTATCACGGCGCAATGATCGAGTCTGGGTCTACCGGTCCCTCTGAGACCGACGGCGTTGTCCATTCGATGTATGCCCTCGGCTTCAATCAACTCGCGTTGAGCACGATGCAGAACTTCTTCGCGGACACAAATAGTACCACAGAATCGAGCGCGCTGGCATATAACCTTGGCTGGCGAGCCGAGACGTGGGACCTTCCAGAGAACCTGGGCAACGACACCTCCGGGGCAACACTATACTTGGCTTTGAGGGCTGTTTACCGCGAGAGGAGTACACAGACTGTGACCATGACCTTGCGGCGGGCATTCGTCCAAGAAATGAATCGTCTTCGTGATCTCGGAAACGAGAATTTCACCGAGATTCGCCAAGTCACCCAGAATCTCATGTGTCTTAGCCAAGTGAGACAGTGGCAGGGCGAAGAGATCCAGAAGGCATTGCAGTCCAGGCGCATCGATGGGGCGGAATGGAAGCCCTTTACGCGTATAGATCCCGCATTCGAGTGAGTACTCGCGGCTCTCACAGGCGACTATCGTTTTTTTTCTCATGTCGACCTAGGTTCTCCAATATCGAGGCTATCATGGCGACTCGTATTTCCCTCGTCCGCTCCGCACGACAGAAGGAGCAGCGCCTTCAGATCGGTGATCTCACATCGCCGTTTTGTGACGCGCTCCTCGAATTGGAGAAAGCATCTCTTCTGTGTCTTTCTGAAAGAGCTCGTAATGTCCACCAATCACAGATCGCCTTGAATTCTGTGACTAGGGCTCAAAAGCTAGAGCAGTCATTTTCACCCAACGTTTCCCAAGAGTTCGCGAACGTCATGTGGTTGACCAAAGAGCCCAAAATGGCGGTGCAATCTCTGGCCGCTCTGGTTTCATCACATGGGATGACAAACATCATGGACGATGAGCACAGCAAGGCTCAGCATGCAGTACTGCTTGCTCAACTGGTATGCTGCAGGATTTCGTCTCCAATTCTGTCATTAACACTGCGAGTAGGGTACCTGGTCTGCGGAAGCCTCCGTGAAGAAGCCTTCGCTGATTATTGATGAATGCTTTGGACCCGCGGTTAACCTCGTCGCGAGGATCAACACAGAGAACTTTGTCTCCCTGGACGATGGCCACGCGACAGTCTTCCATCAATATGCAATCTTCGCAGAACGACAGTACCACTCCATCTCCAAATCACCCGATGCATTGCGATGGAAGATATACGTTGACCGGAAACGCGAGGAGATCAAGCAGCGGCAGCGACGGATGACTAGTGTGCAAGGCACCCCTGAGTACGACACTTTGAAGAAGGAGCAATCTCGCGCACATCAACTTTTGAGCCAGGACATCGAGCGCTCTAAGGAGCATTTGAGCCAGCGAACGTCGTTCCTTGCTTCTGCGGTGGAGATGCATTCACGCTGTCTCGCCGCGTCTGACAAGTTTAACGAAGATTCCCCTATTCGCCTTTGTTCGCTCTGGCTTGCCAACTTCGACAACGATGACCCAGTACTCCGTTTCGGCGAAGCGCTCGACCGCGTTCCATCTCGGAAGTTCGTTTTCCTCGCACACCAGTTGACAGCGCGACTATCGAAGTCAGACAGAGATCAGCCGACCCCAAACCAAGAAGTCCTGCAGACAGTCATTCAGCGGATGGGTTCTGAACATCCGTTCCATAGTCTCTTTCCTCTATATTGTCTCAAGGGTGATCGTCCACCTCCAAAGGTCTCTGGCATCTCGAGAAGACATTCTGTACGCCAAGGAACTCCAGGGGCGTCACAGCTGGAGCGGGTAGCGGCTGTGTCCGACGTTTTTGACAAACTTCGGTCCGATCCCGGAGCGGGCGAACGTGTCAAAGCTGTGGAACACGTCTGCGATGCTTCTCTGGAATGGGCGAAGTATCCTATCAAGCACCTCTTTGGGAAAGGGAAGCAAACCCCGCGGTCCCTTTCAGTCCCCGAGCAAGTCCTCATCCGAAAACTCAAGAACGTCCGAGTTCCGGTCATCACTGCGACGACCCCGATTGATCCTACGACTGAGTATCGAAATTGCGTCTGGATCTCGTATTTCGACGAAGTGTACACCACAGCCGGCGGAATCAATTTGCCAAAGATCATCAAGTGTCGCGGGAGCGATGGGAAGTTCTACAAACAGCTGGTAAGTCCTATCATCGGTTATTCTCCGAACGTAACATTGACCCATACACATAGTACAAGGGCGAAGGTGATGATGATCTCCGGCAGGACGCGGTCATGGAACAAGTCTTCGATTTGGTCAACGTGGTACTACGTCATGATCGTGAGACCCAGAAACGGAAGTTAGGCGTCCGTGCATACAAGGTCATACCGCTAGCGTCCCAAGCAGGTGTCTTGGAGTTCGTGGACAACACTACTCCCCTAGCCAACTGGTTGAAGCCGGCGCATATCAGGTATCGGCGCTCCTTCCGTTAGCACAAGGAAGAGTAGTTTACTCATTTTCTCAGGTATCGGCCCAATGACTGGAGCCAAGACGACGTCCATAAAGAGATGGTGGGAAGCGACAACAAGTTCTCTGGACAGTGGCGAAAAGAACCCCAAGCGGTCATCAATCGGTTCGATCGCGTACAACAGCACTTCAAACCGGTCATGCGGCATTACTTTACCGAGAAGCACAAAACGCCCATGTCGTGGTTTGCGATGCGTCTCCACTACGCACGGAGTGTCGCTACCAACTCCATCGTAGGACATATCCTGGGCCTTGGTGACCGACACACATCCAATATCCTTATCGATAACAAGACTGGGGAGGTCGTTCACATCGATCTGGGCATCGCTTTCGAACAGGTGAGCCCGTGCACCTCTGCAGATCACGCCCTACTAACGGTATATAGGGCAAACTACTCCCACAACCCGAGCGAGTTCCATTCCGGTTGACGGCCGACATGGTGGATGGGCTGGGCATTTCTGGCACGCAAGGCGTGTTCCACAGATGCGCCGAGGAAACGCTGCGTGTCCTTCGCGATGGTTCGGAGACGATCCTGACTGTCCTCGAGGTGTTCCGATATGACCCTCTTCACTCCTGGTGCGTCAATACCTCCGTGTGATCATCCCGTCTTTCAGGCTCACGTTCCTCCAGGACGGCGAGCGAGTTCAAGATCAAGCGCGCTCAGGCCACGCAGCCCGACGAGACGGCGCAACTTACTGGCGAAGCCTTCCGGTTCGCCGTCGGCATCGACATGGCTAGTGGAGCTACGGACGAAGCTGCAGACCGTGCACTTTCAGCCGTTGCCCGCAAGCTCGACAAGACGTCCAGCGTGGAGTACACCGTCAATGAACTCATCACCGAAGCGAGTGATTCCGCCAACCTTGGACTTATGTACATTGGCAAGTCTCTTCCACGCTTTACCGCTCGATCAATTTCGCTTACTCTCTCACAGGTTGGGCACCACACATGTAAGAACAGAGGAAGCGTGCTATGATCTACTGTATTCATGAACGACATCATCTCACGCTCGGACATGCACGCACATCACACATTGCACTATGACGACATCTCTAGCACGACGATCTGTATTTCCTACCCAATTACATACGTAATGACACTAATTCAGTCACTACATCTAATCCGTACACATCTTTTCGGCCATCGACATGGACAACACAGGTATTACCATCACGGGTATACACTAGGACGGGGTACATGCTACCAGACGAATGGTCCCAAACGCCACGAGCAAAACCCGGTGAGCGGCGCGAGTGGAGTACCGTAGCCCTTCCCATCCGCGTCCAAAATCAAAAGAGTTCGAAACGAGACCGTGGGGTATTCTACTGCGCCTCGGTACACCGCGTATCGGGAAGTGACGAAGAGCTAGAGGTAGACGTTTGTACTGGTACTTATGGGAGACAACAACAATCGCGACCTGTGCGCAGACTTAACGGAGACAGAAGCGGAGACGGGTCGGAGACGGACGAAACGGGTTTGCCGGGAGGCCTAATCGAACAGTAATAGCGAGGACTTTGCTGGGATCAGAGAGATGGGAACGAGCGGATAGTGATATAGATAGATCGGTGCATGACATGGGCGTGGTAAAAGGAAGCCGACCGGCGAACGGTGACGAAGCTGGGCCCGGGGTAACAGCAACAAGGTTATCATGTTTATGGTTGGGGGGGGGCGGACCACGTCTTCATTTCGGCTTTCAAGACTTGTTCTTCGCGATGTCGCGCGCAGCCTTGATGAGCGGCGTTAGTGTCCTCAGCGGCTCCGAGAGTTTGAAGAACGGATGCTAAAATTGTCGCGGAACTGTCAGTTATACGTGCGTTCTGGAAGGATGAAGCTTGACGCACCTCAAGCAGTTCTGCTGCGGTCGGACGCTTCTCCGCGTCTACCTCCAAGGTCCGTGCGAGGTATTCCCGGAACTCCGGCGTGAGCTGCTCGGGGTTTGCGATTTGCGGCGTCCCGTTGGTCGCGATGAGGTATAGGGCCTTCAAGGGGTTCTGGTTCAGATATGGCGGCTCGCCCTCGATCATCTCTGTTGATTCACCGTCAGTTGGTGTTCAATCACAAGAAGTTAGGATAACAGAGGCTACGTACCAATAGCCATGATGCCCAGACTCCAGACATCGACCTTTGGGCCGTACTCCTTGCGAGTGACGACTTCGGGGGCCATCCAGTAAGGTGTACCGACCATCGTGGTACGCTTCGCGTTTGCCTCAGAGATTTGTGCACAGAAGCCGAAATCGGCTACGAACGTGGTTACCATGACGTCAACGCGTATGACGGGATAGAGTAGACGTACTGAGTTTGACATCACCGTTCATGCTGAGCAGCACGTTGTCGGACTTGATATCACGATGGATGACGCCATGACGGTGAAGGTGCACGAGGCCCTGGCACGTCTCCCGGGACACAGCAGCAATCTGGCCGTCGGTCATGAGGTTGGCGGTGACCACGTCCGTGAGCGAGCCACCCTCCATGTACTCCATGACGACCCAGAGCTCGTTCTTGTGGAGGAACGAGTCAATGTAGTTAACGATGTTCGGGTGCCGGGATGCGCGCATGACGAGGATCTCGTTGATGATCAGGTCCTTCTTAGGCTGCTTGTCCAGGTCCATCTGCTTGATCGCCACCGACAAGTTCGTGCCGACCTGGTACGCGGTGTACACACCGCCAGACGCACTGTACAAATGCGTGAGCATTGGTACAAACATCCACATGTAACCATTCATTTGCTCCCGTGAATCTCAATAATTCAGTGAAGACGTACCCCGCACCAATCTTAACGAGGTTCCGGTAGAGCTTCGTCGGGTCCGCGTCCGTGCAGATTTGCTGCAGCCGCTTTACGATATCCGCCTCCTTCGCAATGTCCTTCTCCTTCTTCTCGCGCCTCCGCGGGGTCGCACTCGCGCCCGCGGCCGCAGCCGTCTTCTGAAGACTTGCCGCGGCCGCACTCGGCGCAGGCTGGGACCGGTCCCGCATGCTCGGTGACCCCTTGAGGGGCAGGTCGGTCTGCGAAGAACCCGGCGACACCTTCGGCGGCTTGGTAGGGGCCGCCGGGGCGCCGGGGTGGTGGACTGCGGCGTGGGCAGACTGCTGGCCGGGCGCGGGGGAGCGCCGATCGCGGGTGGTGTTCGCGCGAGCCAGCTGCTCAGCGGGTTTGGGAGGCTTGGTCTGGGGAAGACGTTGCGAGGTCGACCGATCGAGAGCAGGCGTCGCAGGAGCGGGCGGGGGAGGTGCCATGCGGTGGGACACGGGCTGGGGCTGGCTGGGGCCCGCCTGTTTCTTGGGAGGCATGGGCGCGGCGCGCTATGCGGCACTCAGGATGTGTGGTAACTACAGAGACACAAAAAAACGTACCGGGTTGGCGAAGCCATCGTCAAACGGCTTCGGCGGGGCGGGCGCAACAGGCGTCGGGGGTGTCGGTGCAGCGATGGAACCCATCTTATCCCACACAGACGCGTCCCCGCGGTTGTTCTCCTGGTAGAACTTGACGATCTCCATAACTGCCTGCGGGTTTTTCTCCTGCTCCGACTTGGATATCCCACTCTCCTGCAGCAATTGTTGCCACTCCTTTGGCAGGCCAGTAAACTCACCCGTCGACGTGTTGAAGCCGACATGAGTGAGGTGGACGGGGTCGTAGGGCGTACTGATCTCCGGCCGCTTCGACGGGTTCACGATGTCTGTGATGAACCCGAACATACCTTTCTTCGATTTCGCCGCCGTACCGCTCCGCGATCGTCCTCCTGCAGCGCTGATAGTCGACGGCGTACTAGGAGTGTATGCTGCGGGCGGAAGGGGTGGCATGTCGTAGTTGGCGGCATATCCACCCTGAGCGAGCTGCGACTGCTGTTGCCCGGGGTATTGCTGTTGGTCAGCGGGATCGATGTAGTACGGGACGTCCTGAGGAGAAATGACGGGATCGGAGAGGCGGTGCCTTGCAAGGGCAGCCTGGGTCGGGTAGATATCGTTGAGGGTGGCCGTATTGGCCCTGGATGGGCGCGGGGGCGGAGAGGTGGTCGTCATGGGCTGGTCGTTGCGGAAAGGATCGCGGTCGACGCTGTGGGATGGCCTGCGGTGTGGAGGTCTCTGAAGAGAGTTGCGGACCTTCGGGGGGGTGGCGGCAGTCCTAGGCGGACCAGGTGGGGGCGGTGCGGTGCGGGAAGGGACAAAATTGTCCGAGTAGTTGTTGGCGGCGGATGCGTGGAGATGGGCCTCTGCGAGGAGGTTGTTGTACTCCTGGATGGACTCTCGCGACGGGCGGTGGTATTCGACGGTGATTCGGGAGTGGCGGCTGTTGGAGGGAGAGTGGGAATGGAAAGACCTCTGGTTGACCGCGCTCTGCGAGGATGAAGACATCTTGCGGACGTAATCCGAAATGATGGGCCCAGCAAGATCACGACTCGAGAGCAAGATGAAGGAGCGGAGCGAATGTGAGCGCGAGCTCGTCGTGGCCGACAACAGAGCCTGTTGTCCGCTTTTCTCTCAGCGCACACCACACAGCAGCAGCAACAATCGCGATCGCTTCCAATCTCGCCCTCTTCCCTCGTTTTGCTCTGCTCTAAGCCTCCGGGTAGACGGCCCAAATGGGTTCAAAGCGGTCGTCGGCCAACCTGACGGCTCCCGCGCAGCCCTGAGAGTCTGAGGTCGCTGCCTACGACGGTGTCCAGCGTCTCTGGATCTGTTATCGATTTCATTTTCTCTTGCCACTTTTGTCCGCTTGTCCCCACCCGGCTTCAGTAGGAAGAGGCAAGGAAGAGGAGGTTGGAAGTCCCCTCATTTATTTCGAAGACACCCCAGCAACGCTTGGTGAGCATCAAGTACATATGTATCATATTTCGAGGCACACAGGCGTTCTAGACAAGTAGTACAGACCTGAATGCTGTGCAGCATCCACACAACTTTTTCGGCAGCTGCCAAAAATAACGGCCCTGGCAACCCTTGGAGACCGACTGTACTTATGTCTAGGCCGTGGCCGACGTGGGCCAAACGGTGGCGGAACAAAGATAAACAAACAGTGACAGGTGTCGGTGAAAAGGCGGGGCAAACTTCGGGGGTACGGCCTGTGTGTCCTCAGTTCAATGGTAATACATACTGAGGACAGTGAACACTAGACACTTGCCTCATAGCACCCTAAAGCTTGAAGCCTGAGGCCTGAGGAGGGACCTTGCATTCACGCGGAGTGTGCATTGGCGAGAGTGCAACCATATGGCAATCGATTTATTGCCCAGATCCACAATGTACTCGGAGTTCCGATAAGTAGAGGGATGTGCCGGCTACCGGATTTCGACAACTCTTCCCTTCCAATCTTCAAGCAAGCACGCTTCAACGAGCTTGTCGAGCTCGCGCGCCTTGACGACCGCAATGTCCATGATACCGAGCACCTCTTCGGCCGCGAGAGGGACGCCGCCAGCCTTCTGAACCACACACAGCTCCTTCTGTGCGTTGAGTGCGACAGAGAGGAGGCCGGCGCTGAGCGTCTGCTCAAGGCGCGAGGGGTCGAGGAGAGGTGGAGTGTCTTGGAAGAAGGCGAACGTGAGGCAGAAGGGTGTGTGGTGCATTGAAAGGGGGACGGGGGCGCGCTCGGAGGGATGATGCTAGGAGGATGCTGTTCAGCTACAATGGAATGTGTAAAATCATTCAAAGAGCAGAAAGGATGTGGTGAAGCAATATTGAGCTCATCCATGACAATCTGCTTTGCCTCGATAAGGGTAACCAGAAACTGTTCAGCTTGGGCAGATTATGGATGAACCCAATCTTCAAAGGGGCAGGAGGATGGAAGAGCGGGGAAGAACTAAAAGATATGGGCAGAGCAACGTACTATCGTGACCTCATCTCCCTCGACTTCCACTTCTGGTCTTCGAAAGTGCTTGAGCGCGACTATGCCGGCCAGACATGCGCAATCGACCATATTCCCGGCATCAGAGAGTACATGGATCGTCAGGCGAATGTGCCACACCTATACGTGGCTGAAAAATGAGAGTTTGAATCACATTGGGAATGACGTACCCTCTGTCCCGCAAGGACGCATAGGCTCTCTTTGTCGACAGCATCGCTCCGTCTGAGGACCTTGTCAAGCATTCGGGTCAAGGTGACCTCCTCCTCTGTGGGTCTTCATCCCAATCATGGGGCATGGGTGAGATGTACGGACAGCAGTGAAGAACGCACGTACCCACCGGCCGGGTTCGTACTCGTTTGAGGCCATTGGGGAGAGCTCCGAATGGATCGAGATGATCCCTTCGAGCGGCCGTTCTGACGGCGGTTTCACCATCTTGCCGTCAACCTGAGCAAGCACCCTGCCATGATACTTTAGAGAAAAAACCAGACGCTATTGTATGCGTACGCACCTAGTCTTGCCCATTGCACATTCGACCCAGCCAAGCTCTGGACCAAAAGTGAGCGTTGGCGTGCGCATGTCGAGCATCGCGCGGCCATCTAGACGTAGAGATTGCTTCAGTGCGCCAAACACGAAGTCTTTTTCAGGTATGGAGGGCGATGGAGGTCGGGGCATTGCGAGAGAGCAGACTGTATGCGGTCTGGATGAGAGACTCGGAGGAGCCTCCGGCGCCAAAACATCGCCATCAAGACTGGCGCGATCACGTGTCGAACGCGTCACGATGATTGATCAGAATCTTGGGGAAAGCGCAACAACGACCCTCTCCGCTCTACACCACCAACAGAGTCTCCACCTCCACCTCCATCCTTTCGGCGACCTCACGACGTCTCCCCCGTTGCTTCTACCATACACAAGATGTCGAAGGCCAAGCAACCCATGTCTGGACTGCGTTCTATCAAGCGGGACTTTTCCTCCGGCTCGTTGCCGTCAATCGCCAGCCAGGAGTCACTATCCTCGGATCCAGACACAATTCCATGGCAGCCTACTCCACCCAAGAAGCTTTCTGGTCTCGAACAACGCCTCAAAGATATTCAAGACGCGTTGAATGCTCAGGTTTCCTCGTCCGAGACTGTTCTAGCGTCCTCACAGTCGCAGAAACGCCCCTCGACGTCGCAGGACCCTCCGGCCAAGCGACGGCAGTTGCCCGCGTCGTGGAACGAGAAACTGCAGGCTGCTCCTCAGGCTGCACGGCCAGCATATTCCAGCGCGTCCTCGCAGCGCGCCTTCGGCAAGGCTCGTCAAACGAATACCAACGAGACCCTTGTCGTTGCGGCGAAGAGTGGCTCAGCCGCCAAGCCTTCCCCGGTCTTTCTGAGCCAGGAACAGACGCATATACTCAAGTTGGTGGAGTCGGGGTTGAGCCTTTTCTACACAGGCAGTGCTGGTGAGTTTTGTGGTATAAGCGGGAACAAGTGTTCGTCCAGATTACGCTGCATACGCCTTGTTCATTTTTCCTTCCATATGTTTTATGCGTGAGAAATAGAAGGCGCATTTACTAACTTCCAACTGTTCAACAGGTGCCGGCAAGTCTGTCTTGCTTCGAGAGATTATTCGGACTATGCGCAAGAAGCACAGAACGGCGGCTGATGCAGTAGCTGTGACTGCCTCGACAGGTTCGCTACTTGTTGCTTCCACTTCCTACTAAAACTCACAGTCCGGTAGGTATCGCTGCATGTAATGTCGGAGGCGTGACTATCCACTCCTTCGCTGGTGTAGGCATAGGTGCAGACTCTTTGGATGGCCTCGTCTCAAAGGTCCAGAAGAACAAGAAAGCCACTGCCCGGTGGCTGCGTACCAAGGTCTTAATTATAGATGAAGGTCAGATACACGGTATCTCTCTCGGTCAATCACAGCTTGACATATTTGTCTCCAGTTTCAATGGTCGACGGTGATCTCTTTGACAAACTCGCCCAGATTGGCTCTCGGATTCGGAAAAACCCTGCACCCTTCGGAGGAATACAGGTGCATATACTTACCACTCCTCACACACCACGCGTTAACATCTGCCCATCGCCATCACAGGTGGTCGTTACAGGCGATTTCTTCCAACTACCTCCAGTCACTAAGGGCAGTCAAGGCGTAAAGTTCGCATTCGAGGCTCAAATGTGGCCAGAGACGGTCAAGAAGACCTTCAACCTCACCAAGGTCTTCCGTCAGCGCGATCCTGAATTCGTCGACATGCTGAACGAGATGCGCTTCGGACGGCTGTCCGAGGAATCCATTGCCAAATTCCGCCGCCTCGAGCGGGAAATTGTCTACGAGGACGGCCTGGGTGCAACAGAACTGTAAGCACTTTCCCCGGGTCTCGTCCTCGACGCAAGTCATCAACATTCTGTACTTTGGGCCCTCCCAACAGCTTCCCACGGCGCGAAGATGTCGAACGCTCCAACGGAGTGCGCATGGGCGGCATCACAGGCAAGGAGCAACTCTACACGGCCTCCGATGGTGGGAGCATCACCGACCAGCAACAGCGCGACAAGATGCTCGGTAACTTTATGGCACCCAAACGGCTCGTCCTCAAGGAGGGCGCGCAAGTGATGCTTATCAAAAACCTCGACGACACACTCGTGAACGGCACCATGGGCAAGGTCCTCCGCTTCGTCGATCCTTCAGCGCCACTTGAGAATGAGGACGACATCCTCGGCGGCAAGCCAGTGAGCAAAGGTAAGGATGCGAAACCCAGTTTGGGCATGCGCACCCTCCTTCCCGTCGTCGAGTTCCTCCAGCCGGGCGGCGCACGGCGGACAATGATCGTCTCTGCGGATACTTGGAAGGTGGAGCTCCCGAGTGGAGAAGTGCAAGTCAGTCGGGTCCAGGTGAGTCTACGGAATTAGGTGCATGTATCGATCTGATCTGCTGACGGGTTTCGCCACGCAGCTGCCTCTCATCCTGTCATGGGCGATGTCAATCCACAAGTCTCAGGGCCAGACGCTCGAGCGGGTAAAGGTCGATCTCGCGAGGGTATTCGAGAAGGGTCAAGCGTACGTCGCCCTGTCCCGCGCGACCTCCCTGGATGGCCTCCAGGTCCTACACTTTGACCCTGCCAAGGTAAGTATTCTTCGGATCGATCGCTGACAAGTGATCTCTTAACATGTGAGTTAGGTCAACGCCCACCCGAAGGTAGTAGAGTGGAGCAGATCCCTTGAAACAATCGCGGAAAAGTGAGCATAGACCCCCGTATGTGGATGAGGAGCATCATGATGGGCTATACTGTAAGATTATACCATATCATGCGTTCCACCAGTACTATCGTCCATACCTCCTTCTAGATCTGGATTCCAGCTACCGTTCCACGTTTTGCATTGGAGACGTCGGTGGTTATTCTCGGAAGAAATATCCCTGAAAATGGGCTGACATGGGTCATTTCACAAAAGCTATATTCGTGTCCGCTCAACATAACCGTAATTCTTGCGAGCTCGGTCCGCTGTGCCCAAGGCGCTCCAATCCACGGTCTTGGTCACCTCATCGATGTCGGGAACTGAAAGAGCTGCAAGACGCACATATCCAGCGTCAGCAGGGACTGCAACCAGTACCTTCGAAGGACAGATTACTCAATACATAGTTTTGTGCTACAGCTAAAGAATATTCATGCTAGTCGACTGCTCTGCCATGTAACTCACCATGCCGCGCACGCTACCAGTCTAACTCCTAGAGAAAATCACGAGCTCGTCGACGACTAAGGACTTCCAGGCTGGCAGGTGCTCCTCAACCTCTCTCGAACGTGTCGCGGACCATTGCCTCGCAGCCACTATCACCTATTCCCCAACCTCCTCCTCAGCACGAAGGAACTGGTGCAATTGTTTTGCGCATTTCTGGACTCAAACCCTCGCTACAAGCCACTAGTCTATCGAGTCACCATCGCGATTGATCTAGACCTGTACGTCAAAACCCAGGCGGTTGTGGAAGACTGTTACTTAGCGTCCGTTGACCATTTGTCTCTTCCCATCACGGTTCAACCTTGCCTCACACCTGCTTGTATCATAGGTATGTGTTCCTCTTGAACTTGTCGCAGAAGCAATTCTTATTTGAATAAACGGTACTAAGGACAGACTGCGGTCCCCATTGGATCGCGCCACATGGCCTTCTTTTTCTGCATCCTATAACTTACTATGAGGTGCCATTGCAAAACTTGTTGGGCTATTAGTGATGATTCTGACTTTTCTTGTGTAGAAATATGGCCGCTAGTTTCTCCACACGACGCACTCGGCCACCGGTTTACGATTGGCGTGCATATTACCGCGAGAGGGAGGCCGAGGAAACTGCCGAACTCGCAAGACAGCACCAGAAGTTTGCTGCCGCGCGCGAACCTGTGGTTCATGATATCAACGTGTCTTCGAAGCCATCCTGGAACTGAAGGCCCGTTTGAATACTTTCACTGCCATCGGGCGACTTCCAGACGAACTCCTTGCCGAGATCCTGATCACCGTCGTGCGGGAGTAATACGACTCCGCGCGTCGCGATTACTCCTATATATACGGTACACCACAACCTCGATGGATTGCCCTTACCCATGTCTGCCGCCACTGGCGAAGAGTCGCGCTCGATACCGCACAGCTCTGGAGCCGTATTCATCTGACGCGGGCCGATATCCTCTCCGCATTTCTCGAGCGCTCCAAGGCCGCACTGCTCTATATAGATGTTCACTACAGGTACTACGGTAACGACATCTCCAGCCTCTCCCTTATCCCCCCGGAATCATCGCGTATCAGCCACCTCTCGATCGACACCGATGTATCGAAGCTCCAAGCTCTCTGCAAGCAATTAACCCAGCCTCTGGAATGACTCGAGAAGGCTGAGGCTCGTCTTGGCTTCCCAGCTCGGCCTGTCTTTCAGCTATGACCGGACTTCCTCCTCGTTTCCCATCATTTCAAGAGGGGGACTTACGCCTCGCCTCTGCCATTTGGAACTTCATAGGATCCCCTTCCGCTGGGATGATCCCATCTTCTGCTCGACGCTCACAACGTTAAGAGCCACAACCACGGTCAACCAGGACTCCCATCGTTCCAATCGCCCTAACGTAGGAAGTACAGAAGACCTCATGGATGTCCTCGTGCAGATCGCGCCACGCCTGGAGGTGTTGGACTTGGATGAAACACTTCCCACATATAATCGGAACCCCGGATCGTCTCCTCCCTCCCGACTCGTCTCGTTCCCGTCTCTCCGCTCTTTGCATCTTCGCGGCCCAATCTACGCCTGTGGCGACTTGCTCAGCCGATTTTCCATGAACCAGGCAGCCACCGTCCACGTTGACGGTGAAGGGAGTAGGGGGATGAAAGACGTCATCCAAAGTCTTTGTGCTCACGCCGACCCGAAACCCCTAGTCGCGGTGAATCTGGGAAGAGATGCTAGCCTCGATGTCAGACTCTCCGGATGGCAAACCCCCGACATGTCCCGCCTATCCGCCTCACCTTTTGCAGACTCTACGGGCCCGGAGAGGAGGACGCGATGCAAACATTCGTTCGTGAAATCGGCCCTCTGTTGGCGCACGTCGCGAACCTGACGGTGGTAGGCGGCGCACTATACAAGGTCAGATGGGAGGATCTCCTCGCCCTGATGCCACAGGTGCGCACGCTAGCATTCAAGGGGCACCCGTTCAGCCTCTTCGAGGCGCTCCTGGACGTCCACACTTTGCCATCGGGGCAGAGTCTCATGCTGTTGCCCGAGCTTCGCGCCGTATCTTTCGACGACATTCTGTTCCGTTATCCGAAAGATAACATGGATCAAGAGTTCATCGACGACATGATCACTTGGGTCAAGCTTCGCCACAAACACGGCATTCCGATCCAGTTGTGTGAACTCAGCGCATGTCAGTACTCCAAAGAGGCGGACATTCAACAGCTCAGGAAGATCGTCCCAACCGTCGGGTGGGATGAATGGGAGAAGGAGTCTAGCGAAGAAGAGGGCGACGGCTCTTCCGGCGACACATACTTCGGCCATCGGTTTGGATTGGTTGGCGGTGGGGTAGACGACGGATTCGATGATCCTCGGGAAGACGAAGACGATGATATGTACTCGGATTGACGTGCATGATGATCTTGTATATTTCTAGTAAGCATTCCCGTGATCTCCCTAATACCCTGAGGAGGTGAGAGACAATGCTCAAACAGGAGACGTATTATTGACTACCTCGCTAGAACACCCAGGGAACTTTGCTTAAGATTGCAAGTCGTTCATCAACTTCAAGATAAGATAGCCACATACTCTGTAGCATCCGTTACCTTTAGCTGCAGAGTCCCCTTGGTGCTTACGCCACAATACCCAAACGCCGACGCCTACCACTCCACGCCAAGTTACCGTCTCAGAGAGCGAAAAAAAAAGATATATAACCCCCAACGAAAAAGCCCATTACGCCAACTGGAGTCTAGTACTTTAGATTTCAAGATATACGACAGTACAACACCGTACAGGAGAGCGGACAGAGGGGCAATGCACAGCAAGGCAGCTAGCGTAATGTAGCGTATAACGTAGTATACCGCATCTACATCGTCCACCGCCGCCCGACGACTACGACAAGTACACATCAGTCTGACACGGCACAACCAATAAAAGCGACAGCACCACGACAAGGACACAGGAAGGGAGAGTGAAGTGGCAGCAGAGCGCCAAGCCGGGACCCCGAGCTCTACCACGACGGCGGGCGGAGCTCCGATGGAAATCAGCTATGAGGACGCCATAGCGGCCTCCCCTGCGACGATAGCCACCACCGGTTCTCCAGCGCCGGGGCCATACCCAGGAGGAGGGAGGTCGCGCCCAATCCCCTCGGCATCGGCCAACACCATAGAACTGAGCCTGTCTGCGAGACCAGCCGCCACACTGGCTCCTGTATCTGCCCTACTTCGTCCATTCTCTACACGCCCGCCGTTCCCACCAACACGGCCGGCTGCCTTGGGGTTGAAGAGCTCCGCGTTCTTCGGTGGCGGTCGTTCGAACGCCGGGTCCTGCTCGTCCAGCCTCCCGAGAGCCGCTGGGGCAGGCGCTGGCACGGCCTGCGGGCTGGATGTCTGCGAGGTGGGGTAGTGGACCAGCACCGAACTTTGAGCGTTCGTGTTCCCTTGCGGACCAGGCATCATGACACGAGACATCGACGCGTTGTTCGTCCAAGCGCCGCCGACCGCTGGCTGTCGTGTTGAGGGCCCAGAAGATAACGGCGGAAAGTCATTGGACTGGAGGACGGGTTGCGCTTGATGCTGCTGAGGCGGAAGATGCGCAGGTCCGCCGCTCATCCGTGCCGGTGACATTGTACGCGAGGCTGCATTGCTGTGGTGGTCATGATGCCTCGGATGTTGGGGCTTCAACCCGACTGCCCAGTCGGGGCGTGCTGGAAGGGGATGCTTGGACGATGTGGACGTAGAGGTAAATGTGCGCCGTGAAGAGGAAGAAGTCGTAGAAGACGACTGCAGAACGCAAAAACGCGAACGCCGAGAAGAAAATAGCGTGGAAAGCAGCAACACATCAACACCCGGCAAAAACGGAAACAACGGAGCCAACGGACGACGGGGGAAGGCGACTTACTGCTGTTGATGAAGTCTCGTCTGCGGGTGTCCTCGTGCCCGCGCTTCCGCTACTTGACGTATTGGATTGGCGTCTCATGTTGGTGCTGAGACGGGGACCGTATGCATCGTTGGCAGTCACGCCGTTGGGAGCAAGGGTGAGGTTGTAATTAAACCCGGGACTGTTAGTTCCAGGGCCATATGTCCACGGGCCGCGCGATCGAGGTCCGCCACCACGCTTCCCATTGACGCTGCTGTGCCCAGTGCTGTTTCGAGATGACGTCCTGCTTATGTTGGGACCATCGATGCCGTTGCCGGCGTTCATATGGGGGCCCATGGGATCTGGTATAGGACCTGGATGGTATATCGGGCCAGGCACCGGTGGCGGGGGAGGAGCCATTGGGACACTTGGCTGGTAAGGCTGCGGGAAGTATCCGGGCATACCGTAGCCATACGGTGACGGTCCTGGAGCATACGGTGGGTATTGCGTGGGGTTTTGCATTGGCGGTGGCATCGGGTGACCTGGAGAGTGACCGTCAAGGTGAGCCGGCGGCATTCCGGGCTGAGGAGGATGCTGTGGCTGCGGTTGTGGCTGAAGATGTGGAGGAAGCGGCTGCGGCCCAGGCGACGAAGCATTTGACCATACGTACGGGGAACCGTACGACGGTTGTTGCTGCGGAGGATTTGGCGGAGGCATATACATGACCTCTGGCCCACCTGGGGTTGTTGGATCAGAGTGTACCGCAGGCGAAGGATAGTGGTATGGCGGATAGTAGTATGGGGCCATGTACTGCTGTCCTGAAGGGGGTTGTTGGTATGGGGGATAAGGGTAATGGGCCACATATCCAGAAGGCGGTGGCGGTGGAGGTTGAGTATTGCCGTACTGTCCTTGCTCGAACTGTGGGGCGGATGCTGGATCATGGAGCGAGGGATATGAAAACGAAGGCGATGTTGCTCGGGAATTACGGGAGGAGGAACCCGAGCCATTGGTGTTGAAGGATGCACCTGAGGATCGAAGAGACCTCACCGAAGAGTTCGTCGAGCTAGGACCCCTCCGTCCATCCCTCTTGTCTCGCGTGACCGGACCAGACCACTCGCTCTCTGTGGGTGCAGAGCTCGCTGAGTCGTCGAGATCACCAATACTGCTCCCGCGCCCACCGCTCGTTGATCCCGATCCGGACACAAGGCTGAACGTCGACGAGTTCGCGCTCATGTCCTTTTCCTTCTCCTTCTTCTCCTCGAAGCCCATGAAAATTCTAGATCTAGCTTCTTTGTACTCGGCCTCGCGCTCCTGTATCGTTTTGTATCGTCTGGCGCTGGTGCTGGCAGCGCTACTGACGCCACCGACGCTCCCGGCCTCGGACGCATCTACGTCAGACGTGTCAGCATCGTCTCCGGCGGTAGAACTGGGGTGAGAGGGCTGTCGCCCGCGAGGGTTGCGATCGACCCGGCGCATAATCTGGAACGCAGGCTGTGCCGATTCCTCCACGGGGACGAGTTCGGAAAGCCGTCGTGCAGGGCTGCGGCATGCTATGCGTGAGCCACAGTGCACAACGCACAGACTGGAACAAAGAACGCACATGCGACTCTCAGAACGGCAGTACACTGTGATGGTCTTCTTTCCACCCTGATCCTTCTCCGGGGCTAGTTTGTAGTAGGTCGAGCATCGGTAGACAAGGAGGCGTTGGTACGAGGTGGTCGGCGAGAGCTCTATCCGCGCCCTGCATCGACGGCATCATCAGAACGAAAACCCTAAACCACATCGAAGCCGGCGAAAAACGGGAGCGGGGGGTCCACCCATCCACACCCACACGAAGCAGGGGCGCATCGTGGGGAATGGGTGTCGTCGTGTGACGGCAGAGGCGGGTTTCACGCAGAAATACGACCGAGACGCACCCGCGTTCCCTGATCAACGTCTCCATCTGTTCTCCAAGCTTCAGGACGTAGATTCTGTCTTTATTCCTGAGCGCCTCCAGGATCTGCGGATCGGGGGGCTCTGCGTCCCCCAGCGCGCTCGCCGTTGCGCTCGACTCCATCGCGCCCGGGACGTTCGAGGACGACGACAACAACTCCTGCTTCGCACTGAGCGACGACGTCGACGAGGCGGGGTTGTATGATGGGGATGCGGCGATAGGGCTTGCAGACAGCGACCGCTCCGTGTGGATTTCCGGCGCGCTCGCACTGGTGCTCGCAGTGGCTTGGTCGCCGGCCTCTGTAGCCATGCCTGAAATCGGCGATCTGAGTGAAGGGCCTGGTTGTGGGTTATGAGTCGCGTGTTCGGGGGCTTCTAAGGGCTGTAGGATGGGTTCTATGCGAACGCAAATGAAAAGATGCGCAGCCTCAGCGTGGAGAACGGGGATGAGGGCCTAGCTCGCTTCGCGGGTCCTAGGATGCCCTCCGTGGAAGCGAAGCGGAAGCACGCACCAGAAGACATAACCAGGGTGCAACAGACTGTCAGAAGAGGGTTTTGGCGGCTTCAGACGACGACCAGGAGCGATTGAGGATGGGGAACAAGGCGAGGTGCATCAGGTCGAAGGGTAAGTGTGTCCTATAACAACTAGCGCTCATTGTCCATGAAGCCGCCAAGCGTCTCCCGTAGAAACTCCGCTCGGCCGCTCAATCGCAGTCCAAATGCTCTCTCAATCGTACCCGTTACGGGTGCAAATAATATATTACAAAACATATGGCGCAAGCAACCCAGTACAAGCCAATTGGTATAGTCTAATGTATGGGGTCAGATGGGTGGAAAAGCCCGTATATGTTGAAGCTCAAGCTCCGGGCGCCACGCATAACCAGGATCAGCCGGACGTCGTGAAGCAGGAGAATACGTGGCTTACCAAAATACGAAGACAAACACTCCGTAAATAGCCAATCCCAGGGATGCTCTCGACAGGGTTTTGTTCGCGGTGGGATCATCTCGTGAAAGCTGTGTAGACGAGGCATCAGCAGCCTGAATGCAAAAGGCGCGATTGGGCGAGTGCTGACCTTCCACCAGAAAAGGCCGGGCAGGATGAAGGAGATGGTCGTTGACCCGGTCGAACCAACGAATGACAGCACTGATGGGCACGTAAGACAAAAGAACGCCCACCGGTATCTGCAACAGTGGACTCACCCATCTTGAGGTCGTCTACGAAGTACGCAATCGAAAAACCGCCCGCCACGATTGCAACGGTCAGTATGGTGTGTTTCAAGGGGGTCATGTCATGGCTGGCATGGTGCTCGTCCTCGGGCTCCTCTTCGTCGTCATCGCCTGCAGATCTTACTGGCTTGGACGGTTGACCGGCGTGGAACACTTTATCCAGGCAATTTCGGCACGGATGTACTTGCAGAGGGTACGAAAACATGACAAGAATCGCAATAGCGACTTGTCCGACCGCAATGAACAGAGACGTGGTTGGGTACATCGCAATGATGTTGGGACCGACCTGTTAGGCGCGGGCGGAAGTCAGTGAAGTCTCACGCATGATCCACTGTACTCTGACCTTAGAACCAAATGTCAAGTACCCAAAGACTGCGATGATCTCGTAGATCATTACGGCGGAACCAATTGACGAGCCGATTACGATGTTCATCCTCTTCTGCGTGTTCGACTGAATCTCGTTGTATATCGGAAACAGCTATGATCACAATTATTAGATGGCACCGAAACCTCGGAGAATCACCTACGTTCTGCGCGCACGTAAAAGCAAATACTTGCACAGGGAAGGTTGAAATGAAACCTGGAGTGAATTTGATGAGGTGGATGTCTCCCGGCTTCGTTGTGCCCTTGAGGGGGAAGAAATAGCAGACGATGACGATGACGACTAGGTAAACTGCAGTGTAAAGGTTTCAAGAACATGGGCCATGGTCAGTACTGAGATTTTCGTTCGTAAAACGTGTTGGACTCACATACTGAGAACAATGCGATGTAGCTGGTATGTCTAAGACTATTTAATTTTCGAAGGAAGGTGAGAGGGATGAGAGGAATCATAATGAGTGTGATCCAATTCTGTCCAGACAGCATCCAAGCGGGAGGGTTCACGTCCGGCGACGTGAGGTCGTGATACAGAGCCAAAACAACGTTCGGCATGAGAGACTTGATGATAATGAGATAACTGCAGAACACATGTAAGCTCGCAATCGAACACAAGATGTAAATGTAAAGGGCAATCAAGTCTGAAAATGTCTTGTCGAATTCCGCGTTGGCGGAGAGTAAGACAAGTGCACATCAACTCCGCCAACCCTTGGCAGGTTTCCCCCAATAAAACCCGAATTACATGGAAACCACTTGCATGATCTTCAACGGACGGGCGACCATATGGCAACCCGTAACAGCCCGCTTCCCTTGCCAGATAACATAACGGCTGCTATTAACGCACAGCGTACGGCTTTATCGCGTCTCCCAGCATTCAAAGCCTGTACGCTATTGCATATTCTTGTGCAGCTGCGGCGCCCAAAGCATCATCGGCTGCCAGAGCCTCGCTGCCATGAGATGCAAGGCACTTGATTTCTGCGACCATAGACCGTCGCGGAAACCGTCGTCGGTGCGACGCGGTCCGGTTATTTGGGCGTCATATTAAGGACACTCCCCTATGTGTCCTCTACTCCTAGGATACCGCCCCACCGAAGGTTATGTCACACTTATGTCAAGGAATAGCAACATACCTGATCGAGACTCCAAAACATTTGATAGCGATCGCAGCGTCGAAGAAGACTGCCGCCTGGGGGAATGTCATCTCCGCAACGGCGAAGAATGAGGACCTCCGATGAGGCGCCTTCGCAGCACACCGAGAGAGCAGATAGAGTCCAAATCCACCGACGGAGCCCGAGAATACGCATGTGATCATGCCCGGGATGAGGCCAGCCGAGGCCATTGCCTGCAGATAGCTTGAATGCTCGTTCGTGTGACAAGGAACAGAGGAAACTCACCAGTGGGAAGGTCAGCATGCCTTTGCCATGCGTAAGCTATACGAATGTTACCGCACAGTGCAGGAAGCCACGCACCGCTGCCAATGATTGTATTCGCCAAGTTACTCGTCGAGCTTGTCAACGACGCATGCCCGTCCTTCTTTGGCCTCCGTGCTGTCGCCTCCGCGCCGAGGAGCGCGTCCTCCTCGCGAGACGTTCGTGGGTCGTCCGCAGGGTGTGCGTCGCGGTCCGAGCGGCCATCTGCGGCGCCGTAGGCTTGGACCATCTCGTAGGAGTCGTCGCCGTCAATTGCGAGAGCCGAAAATGTGTTTGAGCGGAAACCAGGAGAGACCGAGGCAAGCGCAGTGGACTGGACGAGGTTACGGCCAGAGGAGAGGTGTGGCAGTCGTGCAGAGGCCGAACTCGGTGCACGAGTGCGGGGTGCCCGATCCGGAGCCAGATTTGTCAGCTATGACCCGGCCGTCTGAATTCTGGGGCCCGCCGGCGCCGACCGTTCCGTAGGACTTGGGTGGTCGGGTGGCCGTTGGTAGAGTGTGCAAGCGACGTGCGAGAAGAAGAGCGAAGTGAACCAGCCCCGGAAGCCTGCGACTCTTGCCAAGATGCCACAACACATGCACCGATCATGAATATTCGCTGCGTAGCCGGTTCCACAGCCTCCGAACATCCTCCGCCCCGAGCCCGGGAGTCAGACCTGCCATTCTTGGATGTGTTTGTCCATGTTAGATTCAGAAGGTGTTGCACAACAGGTACAAACAACCGCTTCTCTCCGTCCACCATGACTCTCCGCCACCGTCCCGCATACGAGGAGGAGGACGCCTCAGCTTTGAGGCTAGGATCCGGTATTTATGCTCCATGCCTGCACTGGTCTCCATGATACGAACTGTCCACCGCAGAGTTCAACAACGCTGGTTGTCTCCTCATATCCGAGGTCCGCTACCTGCTTGAACATCGTCCATCAGAGAAGGCTGCTCCGGATACTTCGTATGTCTCGCCAGAGCACTTCTCTTCACCCTCTACGGCTAATCATACCACAGCGTCTATAATAAAACTTTGGACTATGTGAAGACCTTTGCCAAGTTCGACAAGCCAGAAGCCGCTGCAGCTATCCGAGAGTGAGTGTCAGAATCCCGCTCTCCATCGCACATGTTAGTTACCAGCCCCTCTCTCTGTATTCCACAGAACTCTGCGGAGAGAATCCGCCTTGACTCAATTTGAGATTGCTCAAATAGCCAACCTCTGCCCAGTCACCGCGGAGGAAGCAAAGAGCATCGTCCCTAGGTACGTACGCCATAGTCTCTTGTGGTCATCCAACGAGCCAATCTTCCCCGGTGGTCTCCTCCCTCCCCTTCCCTCGCAGTCTCGTCAAAATCGACGACGACAAGCTTCAACCTCTCCTCGACGAAATCCAGACGATGCGGAAGTTCCAGTCATAAGATCATGCATGTCCCCCGTCGTCAATCTGCGACCACCTCCGTCACCCGCTGCATCTGTGCATGTATGCACTCACCCGACGTCCGGACACATATCGTAGAGCCACCACTGCGTTTCCTCTGCTGGACTAGATGGGTCTTTTACACTGCGGGCTTGCAGATTATCTTGACCCTGCGCCGCCTGCCATACACACATCCAATAGGGCGCTGCCACAGGACTACAACCTCATCACGGCAATGCCATGATATGCCCTGGCAAGGAGATCTGCCAAGTTTCTGTATGAGCTGCTGAAATTCGTGTTCTGTGAATCACTTCAACCACAGGAGTAACAAGAACCCCTGGAAGTCTAAGTTCCATTGCCACGTGGGCACAATGTATCGGAGTTTAGTTGCAATTGCGGGCTTGGGGCTCGCGGAGTTTGAAAGCCGCGGGATGATGTAGCCTTTGCGGGGTGACGCCATTGTGTTTATAACCGTGTGATTTATCCGCTCCGTACTTGAGCTTCTCAATTTGAACTTGAACCAGCTGCAGCTCGGCTGCAACAGTGCTTCCACCCCACCGCTTACCACCTCGCCTCGTAACCGTCCGACCCCCTCGCTCAAGCGGTGCCACACACACTACCTCCACCTTCCTGTTGACTCTGAAATACCTACTACTCACCGGAGCCACTCGTCTACTTGGAGCCTCCTTCCATCGGTGCTCCGACTGATACATCCTCTCCAACTTAACCGGACACCCATTCATCTTCGGCACAAGCAGTCTTGTTCGGGTACTGGGCACCGAGTGCTCCAGGCGTTCAACGTATGCAAAACCTCCTTTGTATCGACCAATCTCGTTCTGAACGCTGTCAGCAGGAAATGACATTACGAGTGCAGCGTAATGCTTGCCCTGACCTCGACGTCGCGGCTCATGCTCGTAAACAGCTCGAGAGCGAAGTTGCGAAGCACGTCGATGCTATCATCGACCTCAAGGGTCGGATAAATGCCATGGCTCCCATTTCCAAGCTACCACCCGAGCTTCTCTCTGCCATCTTCACCGAAGTGGCAATCACTCACTACACTGGCCGACCTCCTCGTTCCTGCTGTGGTGCTACTCTCCTCCCATACAAGTGGATCACCCTCACCCATGTCTGCCACTCCTGGCGTGCCGTTGCCCTGAACACTCCTAGGTTATGGAGCAGAATCGTCCTCACTCGCCCGGATGTCACACGGGAAGTCCTCGCCCGTTCGAAGAAAGCCCCTCTCTGGGTCACGGCCAATATGTCGTTTATGGACGAACCCCAAAAGAGCCTTCTCGACGCCATTATGAGAGAGTCTTCGCGGGTTAAGGAATTGTCGATTGCGGGACCGGCGCGCATCCTTGAGAACCTCTATCCAAGATGGACGGGCGAGGCACCTCTGCTGGAAAGCTTGTCTTTGTCCGACAATAATGTCTTCGACTTCGACCCCGTCAGCATGCCGTCCATACACGTCGGTCGTCCTTCCTTCCCCGTTGTGTTCCAGGGTGTGACGCCCAATCTCCGCAATCTGAACATCCACCATGTCTCCATCAGATGGGATAATCCCCTATTCTGCTCGACGCTCACCAGCCTTACCGTCATCTCAAGGTACGACAACTCCTTGAGATCGGGCAACTTCGGCCAGCTCCTCCTAGCGCTGGAAACTATGACCGCTCTAGAGTCTCTGGAGCTCAACGAATCAATCCCTCGTCTGGGGGAGGACCTCGCGGGCATATCCACGCCCCTCCGGAGGGTCACGCTCCCCAACTTGCGCAAGCTCTCGCTCGTCTCCGACGCAGTCAACTGCGCGAACCTTCTCAACTTCGTCACGCTCCCTCCCACCGCGCGCCTGCTCGTCACCGGGCACGCCGAGGCAGGGGTCGACGAGCTCGTGGGCTTCTTCACCGCCCACCTCACGCGCGCCCCGCCGCTCCTCTCCGCGCGCCTCGCGCCCACACACTCAGCGCAGGTCGTCGTGCGCGGCTGGTGGACGTTCGTCGCGGGCGACCTCGCCCAGAACCGCCGCTCGGTCCCGCCAGCCCCGGATACCGAGCTCATAATCGACGCGTTCCCGCACGCCCGCGCGGTGCAGCACGTCATGGCGTGCGCGCCCGCCCTCGCGCGCGTGCGCCGCCTCGAGATCCAGCCCCTGTTCAGCGCCATCGCGTGGGACTGGCGTGCGCTCTTCGCGCACACCCCCGCGCTCCGCGTGCTCTCCATCTCGGGCCACGCCGAGGCCGGCGGGTTCATCGCCGCGCTCTCGCAGGGCCAGCCTGCGCCCGCGCCGCGCGACTCGGAGGACGGTGAGCAGCGGCGGGGTGAGGGCGAGGGGACGGAGAGGGGTAAGGTGCTCCTGCCGGAGCTGCACACGCTGCGGATGGCGGACGTGCGGTTCGGGTGCTGGCACCCCGAGCACGAGGCGGCGTACCTGGAGGAGATGGTGGACTGGCTGATCGCGCGGTGCAACGAGGGCGCGCCGATCGCGACGCTCACGCTGCAGAACTGCGTCAACGCGGGGGCGGACGACGTGGAGCGGCTCCGGGAGGTCGTCGCGGACGTCGTGTGGGACGGGCTGGAGATCTGGGAGGAGGACGACGAGGCGGCGGAGCAGGAGATGCTGGACGAGATGTACGACGTGTATGGGGACGACGAGGCGGACTTGTGGCCGATCTTCCCGGCGCCGGACTGGGACGACGTGCCCGACTATGGGTATGAGGAGGACGAGTTCGAGCTCCAGTGGATGATTCCGTTTTGAGGAGTGCTAGGGTCGGATCATAGGATTTCTGTAGAGATGGGCTGCTTTGTTTGTTTCACGTTGTGTTCGACGTGCGTTGTGGATGTGCTTCAGCTCCCTCCTATTGTCCCGTTTGTAGCTCATGTTTCGTTCTTTGGATTGTGTCTGTTGTATCGCTTGCTCCGATGTACTACCACTATCTTGTACTACTATTATCGTCTCCATTTCTGGATACTTTACACCATAGTGTAACTGGGACTCACGACGATTGTCTTTTGATAGATTTGAGAGGGAATGACCTGATGATTGGGACTCTTTACAGAAAATAGCGCAGGCCAGTGACCCGCAAAACGTTCGTGCTGGAATCTGCTGGAATGCTGTAGCTTGCAAGGGATCTACGCCGCGCGGGTGGAGCGGACCGGGAATCTAGCCGACTGATGTTGTCGTACTGAGGTTCTCCTCCGTGGTGGAGCCATGAAGGACGCTGCTCGCGGCTTTGAGCTTTGCGCTACAACAGAGCTGCACTAGGTTCTACTCGCGATGTACTCTAGCTGAACTACTCTCCCTGGTGATATCCTTTGCAGCCTGCAGACGTTCTCGATACTTAACTTGAACGAGTCGCAGTCCGACTCTACCTCGGGCGGCAGCTCTGGGACGCCATGTCCTTCAATTCCCGATTGGGGTCATCTCGCGTTCACCGTGGACGGCCATCCAACAAATTTCATCGCGATCCGCAGGGTCCGCTCCGCCTCCATGAGGATGCCCAGCCGAACGAGCTGTTGAGGAAGAGAGACGTGTCCGGGCCACCTACGGTGAGATCTTCCGCTCCTCAATACCACAGATCATGGAGGGGACACCATCCATCTCGCGGGAGAGGGAACGCACCATCGCCGCGTAGATGGAGCATACAAGGTACGCAGCATGAGCTTTCTTTGAGAAGCTCACGCACCATCGTGGATACTCACAGACAATCAGGATCCTCGGCCCAAAGTCGGCCATGGGGTTCCGTGCACGAAAGGCCGTCTAGGAACACGCGTAGTCCGATCATCGCTGGTCCGCCACATGCCGCCGCTGCCAGTCAAGTAGAAGTAGTGCCGCTACACTTGCCGCTACAAGACCCTTTGCCCCCAATTCCTCCCTCCGACCCTGTTCAGGGACCTGTCTTCGGCACGGAGCGCCAGGGCCAATCCGCGGCAGAAGGGATCACAGCTACTGTACATTCTAGTGTTGAATCCCTTTCGCCTTCTGGAATGCCCGGATGTTCAAGCAGCGACGTTTGTTGGCCTCCTCGCAAACGGCGCAAGGTCGCGCCCTCCGATTCGAGTTCCCACAACCATCGACCCCGTGAGTCACCTCCAACCGCTACACCTTCCACCAACTTCCGATCGCCTTCGAACGACGGCACTACATCCAGTGACGGGCAAACAAGTGCTTACGCGGTTTGGGCGTCCGTTGCCAGTTCTTCGAACTCCCTCGCGTCCGCGTCAGACATACTACTCACAGACATCACCCTTCCCCCCGATCGAAACAGCATCACACCCCTCGTACCGATACCCAAGCGCCTCAAGACCATCCCTCCAAGTGCTGCAGCACTTGCTTGTCCTCCACCGTCCTCAACCTCGGACAATGCCGCTCCGCCACCCGCCGTCCAAGAAACATACAGCGCCCCCTCTACGGCTTCCAGTTCGACATCTTCTCCAGCGCCACCCTCAATGCAAGTCAAGCTCGAACGCAGCCCATCTCCCTCTCTCGCCCCACGCCTTGTGACGGAGGGGTGTGTACGCATCGCACCGCTTCCCCCAGAATGCAGGAACAGGCAGCCTGACTTCCAGGCCGCACGCCAGCGATTGGCCGCGGCCGAGATGAAGAAGTTGAACGCTCTGGGGCTACAGATCATTCGCGTTTTCACGCGGGAGGACGGGATGGTGATTGATTGGTGGGTGTTTCTTATCTGCTACACCGTCCATGCACTAGGTGCTGAATATTGATTGTCTGAAAGGAAGAGCCGGGTCCCCGTCTTGTGGGATACATTGCGTCCACCTCCGCCGCTGTCTTCCCCAGGTAGTGGGCCCAAAGCTGTCGGAGTCGCTCCCGACGCCAGTCTGGCTGGCGGAGCCAGGATGATGTCGCCTCCCGCTCAAAAGCTAGTACAACCTCAAACTGCCCAGACGGACACCCCTAATAACAAGCCCCAGAAGCGGAGGAAGCGGAAAGCTTCAACTTCCGGTATTCAGGGCAGCGCCGTCGTGACCAAACCTTCTGCAGGCAGCTCCGCCGAATCGACGAGCGATCCTCAGCAAATAGCGGGCCCAAGTCAATCCGCTGCCGCTTTTATCGTTTCTCCACCGGCACCGGCACTCCCCGCATCCAACAAGAGGCGAGACCCAACACCACCTCGACGTATGCCGCCTACTGCGAAGAAATCCGCCGCTCGCCCAAGTGTTCCTCGACCCTCCTCCGTAGATCTAAGAGAGGGCGGGCTATTCTCATTCGCTATCCCAGCCCCGCCCGAGCACGCCGCAGGTCCAATACACAGGATACCCCAACCTTCCGAGCTCAACCCAACCGGCAAAAGCAAAGCAATTCATCATGCTCTGCTTGCCACTGGACCGTCATCATGTCCGCCATCGAACTCGATCTGCCCTGGTTCGACGGCCACCTCGTCCGCTCTACCCTCCGTACATGCGCACATAGCACCTCCCATCCAATCACCCGTCCCTCCTCCCATCCAAGGGCCCACACCTCCCGTTCCCAGGTGCCTCCCTTCTCCCGGCCCAACACTCGCACTATCGCCCATATTTGCGCATACCCCGCCTGTCCACATCGCGCAGGAAGAATTGTCGGACGCCGCGCTCGATTTTCTCGAACGGTCCGTCTCCTATCCCTCTCTCTTTTCTCATCCAGCTCGGGAGCTTACCACCCATCCACAGGTATCTGCACGTCTTCACCGTCGCGCGCGCCTCGCTTTCCTCCGCCTACGCGCCGACCGCCCTCTTCTCCTTGCACATCCACAAGTTAGAGCCTGAGGAAACGAAACAGCACCCCCTGCGCCGTGGCCCTAACGCCATCGTCGCGGGGCTGATTGCGCTGCCCCCGAACATGACATTGTGCGAGTGGCCCACTGAGGTGGCCGGCAGTGCTGCCAAGGCGCACAAGATACAGTGGGACGTCGGGTGCGTGCCGGGGAGCGCGTCGGGGGACGTCCTCGTTGTGTGCTACGCCCTGCAAGAGCACGTCGGGGCCGGCAGGGACAAAGACAAAGGTAAAGGGAAGGAGAAGCAGAGGGAAGGGCCCGGGTTGCCAGCCCCACGGACGACCAGGTGGTCTATCCAGCAGCGCTTCGTACTGAGGCGGCGAGATCAGGATGCGGGCGGCCGCGCTGGAGAGGGCAACGAGGCTGACCGGTGAGTCGTTTTCGTCACGAGCGTCACGCCCAGAGCGAAGCGATTTCTGACCCCCTCTCCCCCCTATATTGTGTCGTATTGTGTGTGTGCCCCGTTGTTCTGAACAGAATCGCTGCAGCACTGTGGCCGCTGGTCGCAGTCTCGCACCAGATGCGGGTCCGGGAGCTTCCCTGACCGCCCGCCTGCCGCGCGCTGACCGCAGGCCTTGGAGATAGATTTCCATAGCGGGGTCCCTCTCTAAGTATAGTCTTCTGCTTGGTCGTTGCACTGCATTGCCCTGTTGCATCGTCATCGTTTTGTTGTTTGTTTGTTGATATTGGGAGGGTTCCGCTGACGTCTTGAATGTATCTCCTCGTAATCTCCACAATGTAGCATAGCCGTCTTCATTTTTGGGATAACTTCACCCTTTTCTTGATCATCATTCTACTTAAGTTTGAATGTTGTCTCCGTACCAAGGCTTCGAGGTATCGATTTGTGGATTGACCACAGGCAGAATTGAGCGCGTTGGGGCAACCGCAGTGACATGAGAAGAGACGGGTGATGATCCGAACATGCATTCCCGCGATTCTACTAGGCGTACAAACTCCGCATTACGGGAGACCAGAGGACGATGGAACGAGTGGAGGGGGAGACGGAGGGATCAGGAGGAACCGGTGGCCAGGAACCATTGGGACAATGAGGAACCAAGGAGTGTACGTGCGCGGAGATCCAGGGGCAACGGTATTCAAACAAGTCGCGTGCGAGTCCATTAATAATATACGATCCTACTCGATTAGGCGTGCGGGAGGAGAAAGGGGAGACATGTTGGAGAGTAGTGCAGGGAGAGATAAGGAGGAGAGGGAGGAAAACAGAAAGCAACACGCTCGTACACCGCACTTCTGCTGCCGCCGTTGAACGTGACACACCTGCATCGCAACTCGCACCCCGCCACGGCCATTACTCAGTCACGGATGACGGAAGACCCTCATTTCTGCGCCTTTTGCACCACAAAGGCAGCGCAATTCTTCTATTTGGCGCCTCCACCAGGATCAGTGTCATTGGTGGCGTAATGGCCAAGGCGTGGGACGTGGGCGATGTCAGTTGCTGGACGACAAACGCGAAACGACGAGCGCAAGGGCGAGCACGACGCCCCACCGCCATTTATCCCATACTATTTGCCTCAGCGAAGCGGCCCAACCTTGCGCGCCAGTGTCACCTGGCGAACTCGTCCCATTGGATGTTCGACTCACCGCCTTGTCGCTCGCCGAGGCGGTGGGGGGCTGTACAGGTTGGGGTTGCAATGAGACTGGGGTGACGGTGGTAGTAGACGGGGAGGATGATGGTGCAGGAGGTGCAGGAGCCTGAGATACACCACGCTCTTTCTCTGCCATGTTTGGCACGTCCCGAGCGGCTGGTGTACAATACTGCGAATCAAGACCGTGTCAGCGGCTCGAATTGCGTTCGTAAGAGGAAAACAATGAACGAAGCATAAAACAAAACGTCAAGGAAGGCGAACAACTTCATAAAAGTAGCAGCGAGTGAGACGATATCGAAGGTGCCACCGCACGTTCCTTGTTATGATTACGGTCGTACGATGTACCGTGGCCTCGAGGCGTTCGCATCGGCAACATCACCTTCGATCTTGTCGAGATCACCCCGCTACTGCGCTGCGATAGGGTCTTCGAGCGCACAAACAAGGAACAAAGAAGAGCAAAGAGACATGAAAGGAAACTCACCTCCGGAAACGCTTCTCGGAACCGCTTCTGCTGGATATTCCAGGCATGGCTGCGGGAGGCGTAATTGCGTTTCTCTGCATCGGTGGATGTAACGGAGCCTGTGGTCATCTCATCCGAGAGCATGAACGACAGCAGGCCGGTCAATCTGTTCGATCAGAAGCGCCGAGTCACGGGTCAGCGTGTGGGAAGGAGTGTGTGCGCGGTCGCTAAAGGGAAGATAGGACGTCATGGATAGGCAAGCACATACATTGTAGCCACACTCCAAGCTGGATTCCACTGCGTAGGTGAACGAGTAAGCGGACTCGAATTGCTGGGAAATGAGGTGACGAAGTAAGCTCACCGAGCCAGGATGGAAGTCAGACATTGAGAAGCAAATCTTCTTGTCTGGCTGAAAGCGGCCCGACGGTGTCAACATCTACCAGGCGCACCGATATTAGGAGCAGGCACCTTCATGAGTCATTCGGAGGACGCACCTTAATGCCCGGAGGCTTAAATGGATACTCCGAGGGGAACAAGAGCACGCCATGATACTCTCCGCCAGCAAAGGGGGAGTCCGGAGGTCCTCGCTGCGGTACTTCAGCACGGGGTCATGAAGATGACAGGTTTGCCGACATACAATGATGTAATTCCCTGTGGATGGGTGTCTCAACGGACGCAGAATCGGGCGTCCAGAGCGTTACTCACAATTCAAAATATTCTTCTCGTCGGGCGCGGCCCAGACGAACGGAGGAGGCTCCTTCTGCATGGCGACATACTCCTTGCTGAGCTGTGGAGGGTGTGAACAGGCGTTGAGGAACGGGAAAGGGGTGTGTGGCGGTGGACGTACTCGCTTGTATGCTGCCTTGGAAGCCATGGAGGACAAGAAAGGACGGGGTGGGAGACGAGGCGGGACGGTGGTGGTGGTCAGTGTGAAGGGGCTGATGGCGGGGGAGTGAGCGAGCCATGTGGGGCACGTGGCCCTATTAAGGCAGTCGCAGGCGGTTGGCCCAGGCTCCGAGTCTCTGCAACAAGCACACCCATTGCCATGTCCAGCACTTCTCATTCGCATACAACCCTGCATTCTGCTCACAATTCGCCATCTTTGTTCCACCTGCGGCTTCTCCATAGTACGCCGGACACCAATCTCGTGCAACTGCGAGCGAATCACCCCTGCACAGCGCCCTCTGAATCTTCTCTGGTCCCCGCCGCCACATCTGGCTCTATCTAGCTGAACAGAAGACGTCGGCTCTCTTGCATAGTCACGGTTCGGATGACAAGGAACCCGATGGTCTCCTTGTGCCTATATTTCCGCCAATCCGTCAAACGAGGGACCCACTCCCGGATTTACGTTCGGAATTGCACGTACCGCGGCTGGGAAGGCTGCTCCGCGTACTAAGAAAAGGCCGGCATCCTATCTCCTGTGCCCTTATTCCACTAGATTCCACCCGTACATTCTCCTCAGTTCACGCGATGATGTGCGTGCTGTCTATCCTGAATGCCGGCCTGACGGCAGCACCTACGGCTCCTCATCGATATCCGGACACTGCATTTGGCCATCCCGGGATCTTTTCTAAACACCTCCGCGTTGTCTAACCCCCAATAAGATCAGTGAGTGGTTCGCCCGCACAGCGTCGAGTTGAGTCGAGAGCTCATGATGTTCAGAATTATTGCCGGGTGGGCGCCGAGAGCATCGATATCTGACAACAGATCATTCACTCTTCGAGGCTGGATGCGCTCGCTGCTTTACCCTATGGCCCGAGTCGTGAGCCTCCCCACCGGTCCCACAAGGGCTTACGGCCGGTCGGTCAAATCTTGAATTACGACCGACCACGCGCGATATTCTTGCGGCTTTCTCGAACAGGTCCCTTCCTTTCATCTCGTTTTTACGGTTTGAACCCTTTGGAACCGCTGACCTTTCATCGGCAGCAGGTGACAAGCTGCGATAAACTCTACCTGTCTCCTGATCTTTAAGCTCGCTATATACACGACTCAAAAAGCCGGAACTTCTCAATCCCGTGGACTACCGCAACTTGGATGGGTAGGATCAAACCAAATCAAACATACCTTTGCGTTGGCCTCTTTCCGCTACCCCATTACCATCTGTTCCCGTTACCATCTGTTGAGACAAAAGAGAGAAATCTAGAGAGAGACGGGAGAGGTATCGTACAACGGTGCTCCGCATTGACGCTCCGGCACCGTGCTCGGGCGTTACTACTTTTTGTCCTGCCGATACGTGTACGGATGGTCACTGGTAACGGTAAGAGTAGGCGTAGGAACAGTTCTGATGGTAAAGAGAGGTCGCACCCACTCCGACGAGACTGACGGGGCGAGACGCAAAGTCACTAGATGTAGTTACACGGGTACAGGGCGATTTGTATCGTACGGTAGACTGTTGGAATATAGCGGCATATGTATCCCGACCGTCAAAAGAGAGAAAGCAAAAAAGTGTTGTTTCGAGAACATAGTGGCGACGGAGGAGATGCTCGTGAAGGTCGTGACGGTGTGGATTGACGGCATGGGTGGCGTACGTGCGGTTTGAGAGTTCGGATGGTGGGACGGGCGAACAGATGGCAGGAGACGACGACGGTATGAGCGTTTCATCGATTGTGGTAATAGTGGAAGAGACATGTGAGGGGCGCCGGGATGTCCGAGAGGAAAGAAAGGAACAGAGAACTATGCGTGCGGAAGCGCGAGTGCGGTAAATGCTGGTTGGGGATCAAAGATGCGCAAGTCAGGTATGGTAGGTGGGCGAGTATGGATGCTGATACGTAGAGAAGAAGAGAAATCTAGACACGGCGCGAACGAATTACACAACAACCGAGAGGAATACACTGGGTGATGATGACGAACGCCAGAGACAACGGGCCAGCATAACCTGGTGTAAGGTAAGCGTCCGATGGGCACACATGGAGGACTGAGGAGACATACGCAGAGCGACAGAAAGTAGCGGACAATGGAACAAAGATGCCGAGGGAACGGGGCCACTCAGAACTCCTTTCTCCGTTGTTGCTGCCATACTGCCAGCGGCATGTCCTCGTCCTCGCTCGACTGCCTCGGCGGGACTGCATGGGCACTCATCACCTTCTTAACCTTCCCGTTGATCGGGCCCATCGCCGGTGAAGGCGACGCCGTTGCCGACAGCGACCGTCCTGGCGACCTCTGCTTCTCCTGTGGGGGTGTATAACGGTTTGCTTGCGGAGGAGATCGTGGCCTGCGACCACTAGGGGAGGTCGGCGACGTAGGAGGGGATGCGTCCCTGGGCGGGGGTGATGAACCCCCGTGGTCCATCGCCGATTGCGACATCCAAGACTGTTCGACAGAGACGGGCGGCATGGCACCAGGGGGTAACTGGGGTGCGCTACTGTTGAGGGAATACTGCTGCGGGACGATCTGAGACGGCTCGCCAATCTCGAAATACTGGTTGTTCGCACTACCGGGCGAGTCAGCATGCCGTGGCTGTGGTTGCACAAGCTGCACCGAATACTGGGACTGCGGAGAATACTGTGCCTGCGGAATGGGTGGAGAGCGATTTGGTGGAGATGGAGAGGACGTCCGCGCTTGGGGAGGACCACCGTTGGCGGCCTGGCCGTACGAACCATAGCCTTGCTCCATCGCGCGGTGTTGCATCTCGTATTGCGGTCCTCTCACCGGCGTCTCCGCTCTCCTAGAGCCGTTAGGATTGGGCTTGGTGAGACTGCCCTTCCGTTGGCTCTCCTTCCGCTCCTGTTTCTCGCGTTCCTTCTCAGCCCGTTCCCTCTCCTCCCGCT
The DNA here is from genome assembly GCA_002760635.1 of Ganoderma sinense ZZ0214-1. Taxonomy (NCBI): domain Eukaryota; kingdom Fungi; phylum Basidiomycota; class Agaricomycetes; order Polyporales; family Polyporaceae; genus Ganoderma; species Ganoderma sinense. The sequence goes on from AYKW01000056.1 coordinate 2,051,512, forward strand.
CCTTCTTCTCCTTCTCCTGCTTCTCCTTGTCAGCGGAAGCTGGAGCGCCCTGCGCGTTCTGTCCCTGCCCCTGTCCTTGGTTCTGACCCGTCTTGTTGATAACGCCGAGGTACCAGAACATCAGGTTGCTGATGAGAACCTGCTCGTACAGAGGTCGTCGAGGATTCGCGAGCTTGATGTGACTGAGGCGGTATATGGCGCGCTCGACGTGGATGGGGTATCGCGCATACATCCCGAGCTGCGGTGAGGGCGGAGGCACGTAGTTCTTGGATGACTTCGATGCCCCTAAGAGGGCTGCTGCCGTCTCGCGCCCAGCGGCGTTTGAGGTGACCGACTGAGGCTCCTCCTGCTTCTTCTTCGAGCCAAAAAGAGAGCCGAAGAAGCCAGTATCTTTCTCCTTTTCCTTCTCCCGCTCGCTCTTCTCCTTGCCCTTCTTGCTGCTCTTGTCGCTGCCCCACTTGCCAAAGAGTCCTTTCCTGTCCTTCTCGCGCCGATATTCAGATGGTGTCGGTGAGGGAGGAGGATACGGGTGGCCGCCATGGGCGAGAGGAGGTCGGGCCTGCTGTACGCTTTCGGAAGTCGACGGGGAAGTGGTGAGGGAGGGCGTGGAGGGTGAAGGGGTAGATGGCGAAGGAGTTCGTTGAGGAATGGGCGACTCCCCCGGAGAATGCGGTGAAAGGGCCCGCTGGGGCTGAGGCTGATAGATGACGGGGCTGACTGTGCTTGCCAATGACTCTTGCTCTGTCTCCTCGACAATCGGATGCGAGTCGGGAACCAGCTCGGTGACAATGTCGGGGCTGCGCGAGAGAGCAGGATAGTCGATGATCGGGTCTTTCTCACCTTCCTCCCGCACATATGCTTCGTAGATAGCCGCTTCTACACTGTAGGACTCCGGGCGCGGGAGGGGTGGTACTTCAGGAATCTCGTCCTTGCTTCGAGATACCCGACGAACAGTCTCAATCTCCCCATGGTCGCTCGACGAGAGGTCACTGGAAGAGCGTGGCTCTAATGTGGCGGCACGACCGGTAAGCGATTTTCGACGACTCCGGGTGGCTGTGAAGCGATGTGCGCCTTCGCCTGTCCCCGCTTTGCGAATCTTCGTCCGGGCCGTCCGACGGAGGACCTGGCCAGGTGGGGGGACGATGATGGGAGAATCGACATCCTCCCCAGGATCCCGGAGATCGTCCATTTGGTCGATCACTAGAGCAGCAAGATTGGTACGGCTCGACGGTGTACGCATGTGAGAACGAGATACATACCGGACGGAGCGATATTTAGACTGAGGCTCCTCCTCAGCACGCTTCGTAGCTTCGTGGGATCATCGCTCTGCGACGCCTCCTCCGCCAGCTCCTCCAGCTTCTGTAGGTCGCTGATCGTCAGCTGCGGCACGTTGGCGTTCACGTAGCTCGACCGGTTCCGTCGGAGGGGCACCACCGTCTCCTCCTCCTCGCCTACGCCATCGTTTGCTGATGGCTTGTACTGCCTACTGAGCATCGACTTCTTCCGTCCTAGCGCTGAGGTCGCGGAGCCGATCGAATTCGAACGACTCGGGGGGCTATTGTCGGATCGCGCATGCTCCTTGAGGAACTCGCGAAATTCCTTCGGCGCGAGCTCTGGGTGGACCCGTGCGGGGACCCAAAAGAGGTGGAATGGATCGTCCTGCGCCTCCGCGGAGCTGTTGTCGAGAGTGCTCTCATGGGAGCTGCTGCTTGAATCATCATTGGGGGACCAGTACGCCGCTTGAGCCTGGGAGCCTTCGTTGGGGAGATCGGGGTCGAGGATGAGGGAACCGGGGCCTCCCTGGATGGTGGACCGTCGTCTGATGTCACGGAGAGCTTCGACCTCGCGCTGAATCTCGAGCTGGGAGGGCTGCATCGCGAGGCGGGCTGAGGTGTATCGGACAGGATGAGGACCGGCACACGGGCAGTATGGGGGAAAGATGGGTGCCGTGGCGGTCGTTGAGGAGAGGGTTGAGCACGCTGCGTTATGCTCAGCAGGGCACACTACTCGGCTTTCCCATTTCGGGCTCGGCACAGACATTGTTTAGACTCCGAGGGCGGAGTTTATAGTTCAATATTATTGGGGTAGATATATTTAATTCTCCGAATGAAACGGTCTGTTCGGACCTTCAACGTTTGTTTATTTATAACATCGTTAAGCACTCTGAAGTTGACTAAGACAAGAAAAAGCAATGATATTATGGTGCCTGGCCTGGACAGTGCACCGAGGTAAAAATGGCTAGTATATGAGGACAGGCAGCTACAGAGCAAATCGACCTTACTTATTGACGGCGAAGTTGTCCCACGTTGCTGTCCCAACAGCAGGGCGGAAGTAGATAAGTACTCCAAGCTCACGTCGCACACACGCTGTGTCTGGCACGGCACATCGCAGGGTGCACGTCATGACCATGAAAGAGGATGCAGTGGGCCGTGGCACGTAGTAATCGGATAGAATTGGCGTCAAGGAGGCGTGCATGACACGCAGGTCTCCTCGGGATCGCGTCAACCCTCGGGCTGACTCTCAGCGGAGGTGGGCTGGGAGGCTCTGTTTCCCGAACGCTCGTCCGACCGCCGCCGAACTGCTAACACTCAAGGACCCGTTCCGGAGGTTCGGCCGACAAGTGGGTGATCGCTGCATATGTTTCGCTGCCTTGAACCCTCGGATAGCAGTCCGCCCGCGTGGCGAGTTCTTTGATTGATAAGTGACAGGTTCGGGCTCGCAGTTATGGGATACCCGTTTTGCGGAGGACGCGGCGCAAGCTTCCCAGTGACCCATTAATCCGTGGGGCCCCCTGATCATGTGTCGCAGCTCCTTGCACAGAAGGGGTGGCGGACCGTCTTGCGGAGCCGAGAAGGAAGTGTATCAGATAAACGATAAGTATGGGCCATAAACACAACCACCGTGCTTCGTATACTTCATTCCAACAGAGGCGACTCGTCGGCGTTCAAGATGACCCACGTAAAGAACCGAATGGTCTCGATGAAGCCTTCGCCGCGGAGTGCTGTAATTCCCATGTCAGCGAGATAATCGGGCATATGTCATGCCGAGCATGCCACGTACCTTCATTGACGGTGTGGGCTCCGTTGAAGGTATCAGCATGATTCGTGTGTCCATACCGGAAAATATGCTTCGTTAGCTTCCAGTAATGCTTGGTGTCTGTAGAGCAAGCAACACGCGAGCAATGACCGATCATTATGTCGTCAGCACGGTGACAACGATCGCGTTGAAAGATGGACGGAAGAATTCTGACCTGTGTTGCCGGTAGACATCCCGGGTGCGATAAACACTTTCTTGTCATACCCCGTCCGATTCGAAGCGCCTAACACGCCGATGATGGTCCCCGACAGGAACTGGAACGGCCCACTGTCTCCCGTGGGGGTGACGGGCGCAGGCTCGAGCGCGGTGCCGAAGGCGTCAGCGATGCGCAACACGCCGGCGGCCTCGCCATCCTGCTTCACCGCAAACTCCGGCTTGCTGAACGCGTCGAGTTCAAGACCAAACCGCGCAACGACGGGCTTCACGACTCGTACAACATGCTTCTGAAGGGCGTCAACGGAACTATGGATATCGATGCGATGGTTCACGATGACTTCGGCGCGCTCTGGCAGAGCGTTGGTTTTTACGCCACCACGGATGACATCGGCCGCTTGTGTCGTGCCTGCCAGGGCAGAAAAGAGGCGATCTGTCTTCGCCAAGTGCCGCTCGAGCGCATGGAGCGCCTTGTCGGAAGAACGAGAATGGGAGATGAGCGAACGGAGATGCGGAGACAACGAAGTATCATGGGCAGCTCGGCACTGTAGGAGTGAATAATACACTCCGGAACGATTGAGCTGGGCGTCGTGCGGGTTTGCTTCAATTTGTTTAATAAGGGCCGCGAGCATACCGATGCTCTGGAGTATGTGAGGACATGCTTAACGGCTTGTTCAATGGCAGAAACTCTAAGACGTACGGTGTGTTGGGGAGGGATGCTGGAATGCCCTCCTGGAGAGGAGATCTCGAATCGCATGTCAAACTTGCCCTTCTCGGCGACTCCTGGATTGGACATGATGACATCGTCCTTGACTTCATATCCACCTGCGAAAATTTGAGCTAGTTAGGGGTTAAGTCAGTACGAACATATTAACTGAAACCTACCGCCTTCATCTACGAGGATGGAGAATGCATATTCTCCGTAAGTCGCCAGGAGATAATCTCGGATCGCTGTAGCTCCCTGTGGCACAGGATAATAAGTATAGGCTATCCTCCAATGTGAACATAAACGTACTGAAATGCCACCACGCTCCTCGTCAATGCCATATGCCAAGACAAACGTACGGGTGGGCTTGAACCCTGCTCGCAGCAGCTCTTCCACGACAGTGCTGCCTAAAATGTCAACGGAAAGACGACTGTGATCTAGTGAACATAGCATACAGGCTACCGACAAGGCCAGGCTTGTCGTCACAGCTGCCGCGTCCCCATATATACTCCCCTGCATACTTGAGTAAGCAGATTTTCACCTCCGTGACAAGTAAGCGTACCATCGAAATGCCCAGAGAATGGAGGATGATGCCACTGGTCTACTGTAGAGGGCTCAACTGGCACGACATCTATCGTTCATGGCATGAGCATTCGGTAACAACGATTGGAAGTCAGCTAACGAACCTTGATGAGCGGTCAAAAGTGCGGGCTTGAGGGTACCGTCGCTGCCCTGCCAGTGGTAAACGAGGGCATATTTGTTTACATGCGTCTTCTGGAGATTGGCATGGCTACATGATATGAAGCAGTTTGAGCGAGGACTAAAATTCAAAGATGCTGAGAGGCACTTACACCAAAGGAAAGCGTTTCTCAAGATAAGCATGCAACTGTGCGAATATCTCCCAGCGTTCGTCTGAGCCAGGGGGAGCGAGGTCGTCGTACGCGACGGTCCTGCCTATGCGCGTCGATAAAGGCAAGAAAAAAGAAATTGAAGCACGCACGGTATTCTCACCGCCCCTCCTAGAGATTCGTATGCCTTCGACTTGAAATCATCAGTCAGGTAGGTTGCCTCTAACTCGGCCAACAGGGCATCGGTCCTCTGTGGAGTGATTCCGGTTGTTTGAGAGCATGCTTCGTTTTGGGCGAGTCCGATCGTCTTTGGGAAAGGCCCAAAATGCGGGCTCCACGCAAACAGGTAGAACACAGACAAGCCAACAGCCGAGAGCAAGACCAAAGAAAAGCATGATCGAGGACCTCTTCGAGTGACAGTCGATGTCCGGTGTAATTGCACGTCGTAGGCGAAACGGACCTCAGCATCATAAGACTCCTTGAGAGTGAGCTTCTCGTTTTCGGTATGCAACGGTGCAGAAATGCTCCAAGAGGAGTTGTTGTGAGAGCGCGCCGCGACCGATGGCGTCGAAGCCTTGTTCGGCCCCAGCAGGACTCGCTGAGCGAGCTGGCGCAGCGTCCGGTCGTCCGAGCGCATCTACTCTTCTCTCTGTAGTTCGTTGAGGGTTGAATGCGGGGGAAGTTGGAGAGAAGAAGATAAACAAGTCGCGTGAGAGGACAGATAGTAAGTGCAGCCCATGGTGGCTGCTCGTCGAAGGAGTTGCGGGCCGTTCCAGTCCCGTTTCCGGCGTGACCCGTGACCCTTCGCGTCTCACGAACAGGTGGTCCGTGACCCCCTGTCACGTTCGCGTCTTCAAAGCCACTTACGTCGACGCGCCAGTCAGACTCTGTCCCCTCGATATCTCCATCTTCTGTCTGAAATATACCTCGCCATCCTCAACAGGCACAACTCTCCTAGCAGCCTCCGCCATAAAATCGTAGGGTGTGCGAATCATACCCCCTTCCGAATCGTTATAAGGTGGCCAAAAGTGAAGTTTGGCACCGATCTGAACGTAGTGGGGATAGCTGGGTCTATATATGCGCATATTATCTTGGAATATTGTGAGTAACATAAGTTCTTCACGCGAGCCTCCACTTAACCCGCCTTAGAATGGCATCAAAACCTTGCCCAAGTATCACCCGTAAGCGGAGCCAGCCATAACCCATATTGTTTCTCAGCCCCACACTGCCAGATGGAACACGTTCAAGACCTGCGAGGGCATTCTCGATGAGATTAAGGCAGATGTGATATGCTTTCAAGGTACGCTCGTAACAAACTGCAGTCCAACCCCCTAGCGCCTCAATTAGACACCAGAGATGAAATCGTCGCGGAATGCCTTACCTAGGGATGTTGCCCTGCCTGGCCCATACCATTCATTCTTCTCTTTTCCTGCAAATAAAGGCGGTTATAGCGGAGTAGCGGTTTACGTGGATTCAAGAAAGGTCACCCCACTAAAGGCTGAAGAAGGCCTCTCTGGGCAACTGCAACCCGACCCCTCACTGTCCGCCGAGGAACGAATATCACCGTCATATCCGTTCCCACACCATATCGACTTGTACGCAGACGAGGATGGGAATGTACCTTCCTCGTTTGACGTTCTCGACAGTGAAGGTCGCGGACTCGTCTTAGACTTCGGTCTCTTCGTCCTCATCAACGTCTACTGTCCCAACGAAACATCAGATGCTCGGCTGTCGTTCAAGATGAACTACCATCTGATGCTCGAGGAGCGTGTCCGCAAGCTTGTCGAGGAAGAACAGCGCGAGGTTATGGTCGTTGGGGACATCAATGTATGTGCGGCGCCCGTTGACCACTGCGACGGGCACCTCCCCAGCAACAGCGCTACGTTCTACGACCCTCCTGCCCGAGCGTGGTTTCACAAATGGATTGGTCCTGGTGGCCCAATGACGGATATCATCCGACAGTTCCATCCTGATCGCAAGGGTCTATTTACATGTATGTACATCCCCAGCTGTCCCGCAACGCTCCAGTCTTATCGACTGCTACAGGCTGGAACATGAAGCTTCAAGCCCGCGAAACAAACTATGGTACCCGCATTGACTACGTCCTGGTAACTAAGGGACTCCTTCCTTGCATCTCTGGCGGAGACATTCAAGCTTCGCTTAAGGGCTCCGACCATTGTCCTATTTATGTCGACCTCCACGACCAGATTATTCTTGAGTCTGGGGAGACAATCGCGCTGTGCGACGCTATGAAGCAATCGCCTGACTTGAAAGACCCTCCCCGAATAGCAGCCAAGTATTGGGACGAGTTCTCCGGAAAGCAGACCGTTCTCTCTGCCTTCTTCAGCAAGGGTCCCGTAGTGAAGAACGGAGATACTCCATTATCGGACACTCCCACTCCCACCCCAACTCCAGCCCCCACCGAGGCAATGACCACACCCGCGCGCACTGCCACTTCGAGCTCTCCGGAGATCGAGCGCGTTCCTACACCTCCTGCGGATCCGCCCCCCGCGAAGAAGTTCAAACCGTCTCAACCCCGCCAGCCTTCACAGTCTAACCAATCCACCAAACGCAAGACGGTCGAGACCCCCTCGTCATCGAAAAAGCGCAAGTCAGCGCCCGCTAAAGGCCAGTCGAGCATCGCGTCCTTCTTTTCCAAGCCTTCCGCCTCTGCGTCCACTTCAGCCTCCGCGTCCGCGTCTTCCTCGGCTCAGAAAGCCCAAGAGGTCATTGACGTCGACGGCGATGACGGCGATGCCGGCGCTGTCCCCACAGCACCTGACGAACCCATGCCCGGCATCAGCGCATCTCACTCCGAATGCACGACCGAGGCAAGCACAGAAGACCAACTCGACGCCGACTACCGCCTCGCCTTAGCCCTCGCTGCCTCCCCCTCTGAGTCTTCGTCCTCCTCTCAGCCCTCAGGCACCTCCAGCGCGAGCACGGCTGCGGCATGGTCGAATCTCTTCGCGCCCGTCGAAGCACCGCGCTGCGCGGTGCACGACGAGCCCGCGCGGCTGTACACGGTGAACAAGCAGGGCCCTAACAAGGGCAAGACGTTCTATCTCTGCGCGCGCCCAGTCGGGCCAGGGTGGGACAAGGGCCGCCAGGAGCGCCTGCGCGAGGAGGTCGATCACCGCTATCGGTGCAACTTCTTCCGGTGGGCGAGCGAGGTGCGCAGGGAGGCGATGCGCGGGCGGGAGAGGGCTGCGAATGGAGGTGGGAACGGGAATGGAAATGAGGACGGGAGTGGGAGCGGGAGCGGGAAGGGGCGGACGTGAATTCAAGTTGGTCTTGGGGTTTTTTGTATAATGATAGGACGATGTCGTACCGCATTGGTGTTGGGATCTTGATCTTGCAGCTTTCGAGCATTGTTTTGTACGCTGTATTACCTTGAACCTGTCTCGCATTATGCGGATGGGATAATCTGCTTGTATACAACTGGAATGGGAATGCACAGAGTACTAGAATGAAGGAGTCCGTCTGGCAGGAACACGAGGAAAGCAAGATGTGCAGTGTGTAGGAGAGGAAGAACAGATAGGATGATGCCTGGACTCAATAAGATTAGGACGGCGCATGCTTGGCGGTCTGCTTCTTTGCCGTGCCAATCGAGGTGTTGTTGACCTGAGGAAGAAATTGGTGACTTAAGCTTATGCAATTAGGATGATACGGATAAGCATACAGACCTTGGTAGCGAAGCGCAACGAGCACAGAGACTCGTTCAGGTGTGTCGCGAGAGGCGAGAGGTTGAGGAACATCAGAGTCTTCGAGTTCCCGCTCAGCGAGTTTTGCAGCAAGTACGTGAGCTACACCGTATGATCAGTTAGTCCTATGCCTCGCATACAACAAAACAACGCGGAGCACATACCTTCGAGTTCCGGTAGGGGATGTGCTTGTCGCCCTTGCCCTCGCCCTTCTCGCCGAGGGCAGCAATGACGTCCCCGAGCGCGCTCAAACTCTTGTTAATGCTCTGGGTCTCCTTCAGCCGGTCCTTATCGCTCGCGGCCCCGCTCTTCTCCAGTCGCTCACTACCCGCGAGGTCGACGAGGTTCAGGCTGCCCTCGCACGACTCGCCCGTGAGCGCGTTCTCGCCTCGGATGCGAAGTGTGAAGACTGAGTGCGAGCGCGAAGACCGCTCGTTCATGAGCGTCGCTGCGACCGTGCGCCGTCCCTGAGCGAGCTGGAGGAGAGTGCGGACCTGGGTAGGCGACGAGAGCGGGACGACATTGACGTCGGTGACCGTGGTGCGGCCGGTCTTTGCCTCGTGCTTGATTTCGTGTTTCTTCTTGTCGAACTCGCCCTTGCCGAGGAGGTCGTTGATGGTCTCGTTATACTACGGGCAGAAGGGTTAGCGATGTCTGGGAACGAGAAACGGTTCACGGGAGACTTACGATCTCGAGGAACTGGCCCTCCATCTTGTATTGCCAACCCTTGGTCTTGAGCTCGTCCGCGACGCGGAAGACTTGCTCAACCGCGCGGGGAATCATGCCGGCGGTCGCTTCAGTCTGTTCCCAGGTCAGTCTTCCTGCATATATCCAGGCATTTGGAGAAAAAACACACCTGACCACCCTCCATCGTGAAAGACTTGCCGGAGCCTGTCTGGCCATACGCGAACACACAGACATTGTAACCGTCCGTGCAACTCTGCGCAAGCTGAGAGATCTCCTCGAAAACCTCCGACTGGGTGGAATGGGGTTCAAAGACCTAGCCAATTGACCCTCAATAAGCAGAAGTGATTTCAGGTGACCGTGTGGCACATACCTTGTCGAAAGTGAACTGCCACTCGCCCTTGCGCTCCTGCCCAGTCGCGCTCTCGCTCGACGAGCAGACCACGATCTCCTTGCGGTCCAACCGATCAGGATAAGCCAGCTGCGCCATCGCCTCCTCGCGCATCTTCGCCTCCTGCTCCGGGTCAGGACTCGCCGTCCCATCCGTTATTTCCTCAACTAACGACGTCGACGCGACCAGCGCCGCATTGGAGATGATGTCGGACCGCAACACAGGCCGCACGCGACAGAACACGCGGATGTTCCCTTTGAGCTCCTGCACCATATTATGCAGCTTCCGCCGCACGGTCTCGCCCTCCCGAGCTTCGCGTTCAAGCTCCTCGCACCGCCTCAAGGTGCGCTCCAGCTGCAGCGCCAGGTCCGCCCGCGAGCCCGCCGTGCGGTCGTACTCGGCCTGGAACGCCGTCTTTTCCGCCTGCATAGCGGTGATCTGCGCGGTCAAGCTGAGCTGCGCGGTAGCCTGCTGAGCAATCGTCGCCTTCAGGCCCTTGACTGTCTCGCGCTCGCGCTCGAGGTCGCCCTGATACATCCTAAGGTCCTCGTTGAGCTCGCGCAGCTCGCGGTCCTTCTTGCGGAGGTCTGCTTGGAGCTCGGACACCTCGCGCTCATGGCGCTGGCGGACGGCAGAGAGCTCGTCCGAGGCGAGGAAGAGCTCCTTACGTTGCGCGAGCTCCTGCGACTTGGCGGCCGTAAGCTCGCGAGAGAGCGCTTCGTGTGAGGCCTGGAGGTCGGAACGCTTGGCTCGCTCTTGGGCAAGCTCGGAGTCTAGGCGCGCAGCGTCGGCGGCGCGGGCAGTCTCGATGTTGGATATTTGTTCTTGGAGGGATTGAAAGCGGTCGTCGGTTGCAGCGGTAGTGGTGGTACGTGATCTGAATGATTGAAGTTAGACCAAGAGCACAATCAACGGAGAGCGTAGCCTTTCATCTCAATCTTGAACGTGGGCATGCCATGTAATGGTTGTAGCACATCGGCACGCTCACAAAAAGCACAGGTAAGCCAATGACCCGACTGCAGGTCTTCAGCAATATAGCCCCTCCGGCAGGGTATATGCGCCATAGAAGATCATCCCGTCTCCACCTCTCTTCAACCACCGAACCACCGCAGCGCAGCTTAAATACAAAGGAGATGGCGGGGGTACCGCGTATAGATGAGTCCGACAACGAAGACATGAAACGGAGCGTTGGGGCACGCAAGAGGGACAGCGTGCTGGGCCGGAGCACGAACAGGTCGAGGGGAGGGTGGCTGACACGGCGGGAGGGACCGTCGAGGTAGCTAGCTGGTGTGGCACGCAGGATCCGGGCAGGAGTTGTGATGCGAGAGAGCACCGGGCTGGTCGCGTGGGGGTAGCTCGATGTTGAGGTGACCATGGTTATGTCGCGGAGTGGCGGTGGGGAGGTCGCGAGGTCGAGGTTGGGATGGTCTCGAGGTCGGTCTCGAGGTCGTGATCACGGTGTGCTCGAGGTCGTAGCTGCCGGGAGTGCTCGAATGCGGTGGGCTACGCGTGCATCCGCACGCGATGCACATCACCGTCCGTGCAACTCTGCGCAAGCTGAGAGATCTCCTCGAAAACCTCCGACTGGGTGGAATGGGGTTCAAAGACCTAGCCAATTGACCCTCAATAAGCAGAAGTGATTTCAGGTGACCGTGTGGCACATACCTTGTCGAAAGTGAACTGCCACTCGCCCTTGCGCTCCTGCCCAGTCGCGCTCTCGCTCGACGAGCAGACCACGATCTCCTTGCGGTCCAACCGATCAGGATAAGCCAGCTGCGCCATCGCCTCCTCGCGCATCTTCGCCTCCTGCTCCGGGTCAGGACTCGCCGTCCCATCCGTTATTTCCTCAACTAACGACGTCGACGCGACCAGCGCCGCATTGGAGATGATGTCGGACCGCAACACAGGCCGCACGCGACAGAACACGCGGATGTTCCCTTTGAGCTCCTGCACCATATTATGCAGCTTCCGCCGCACGGTCTCGCCCTCCCGAGCTTCGCGTTCAAGCTCCTCGCACCGCCTCAAGGTGCGCTCCAGCTGCAGCGCCAGGTCCGCCCGCGAGCCCGCCGTGCGGTCGTACTCGGCCTGGAACGCCGTCTTTTCCGCCTGCATAGCGGTGATCTGCGCGGTCAAGCTGAGCTGCGCGGTAGCCTGCTGAGCAATCGTCGCCTTCAGGCCCTTGACTGTCTCGCGCTCGCGCTCGAGGTCGCCCTGATACATCCTAAGGTCCTCGTTGAGCTCGCGCAGCTCGCGGTCCTTCTTGCGGAGGTCTGCTTGGAGCTCGGACACCTCGCGCTCATGGCGCTGGCGGACGGCAGAGAGCTCGTCCGAGGCGAGGAAGAGCTCCTTACGTTGCGCGAGCTCCTGCGACTTGGCGGCCGTAAGCTCGCGAGAGAGCGCTTCGTGTGAGGCCTGGAGGTCGGAACGCTTGGCTCGCTCTTGGGCAAGCTCGGAGTCTAGGCGCGCAGCGTCGGCGGCGCGGGCAGTCTCGATGTTGGATATTTGTTCTTGGAGGGATTGAAAGCGGTCGTCGGTTGCAGCGGTAGTGGTGGTACGTGATCTGAATGATTGAAGTTAGACCAAGAGCACAATCAGCGGAGAGCGTAGCCTTTCATCTCAATCTTGAACGTGGGCATGCCATGTAATGGTTGTAGCACGTCGGCACGCTCACAAAAAGCACAGGTAAGCCAATGACCCGACTGCAGGTCTTCAGCAATATAGCCCCTCCGGCAGGGTATATGATCATCCCATCTCCACCTCTCTTCAACCACCGAACCACCGCAGCGCAGAGAAAGGATGATAGGGACTCACGTTACTCTTGAAGTAGGTCTTGCAGGGGGTCGTACAGGGGCAGTCTTCGGTGGTGCACTCGTCGCCCGAGTCGTTCTCCTCGCGGCTGTCGTAGTCGAGGTAGACAGAGCGGGTGCTCTGGGCTTCGTGAGCGGCGGGGGACCCTTCCCCAGCCGATTCGCGGTGTTTCCATTCGGGAGGGCCTTGACGGGGCGGAGGGGCTGGTTGGTTTCGCCTTCTGCAATAGCGGCGAGCTTGCGGGGTTGGAGGTCGATGCCGATGTTCTCTTGTGCCTTGCGCTTGAGGGAGTTGGTTGAGGATGCCATGGAGGGGCCTGAGCGGGAGGCCATGGTGGGTGCCGAGGATTGACCTGGACGGTCTGGAGAGGAAGAGCGCAACCGTGGGAGACGCGACATGGCGCGGCAATGGATGGAGTGAACTTAGCGAGATCTACCCGCGGGGCGCGCTCAAACCGCCTTCAGTGCTGGCGTCAAACATGGCGACGCGTATGTCATGTGACCGTATCTTGCCCTGGCGCTTACGCCGACGCGAGTTTGAATTTCAGACAGGATGAACCGTCCATATGCGTCCATGCCCCAAAGTTCTCACTATATCATAGAGCGAGCAGCTGCGATACGAAAACAAATGCAGCCCCTCAAACGGCTCCCCTCCCCGGGTCGGCTTACAGTAGGCCTCTTCGTCGGGCCATGGTCCATCTGAGCCGGTGTGCATTAGGATTATATCGGTATTGATGTAGGGATTCTAGAGCGGCACTCTCTAAGCCTGGGTCCGAACTACATCGTAACGGTCTGCAACAGGCTCTTCTTCACGAACTCCCGTGCGTTCCCGCCAGCCTCGGTGTACTTCGACAGGAACACTTCGTCCCCACGTGCTGCACAATCAACCTGTGTCAGAGACCAAAAAATACGCTGCAGCACCAACTCGAGTTGGCAGTAAGAAGTGACACTCACCGACATGCGGCGCCTTCGAGTTCTGCCAGACTTCGAAGATCGACGCGGCCTCGTCAATGGTAAGTTGGTCGGGAACCGGGAAGTTCCGCAAGCCTTTAGCGTACCCGACGAGCTCAGGCTCGCGACGAACGTAAGGATTTGACGGGACGTCGGGCACGAGGCCGAGCGCCTCCGTCAACTCGAGGGGCGGGCGGAACGTCGTGTTTTGTGTGGAGAGCGCACCGAGGACAGCGCCTCGTGCCTGGAAGCGTGTTAGCCTCATGCTACGAGATCATATCATGAGTTGCGTACGAATGACTGCTTCCCGCTCGCGAACTCGAGGAGTGTACGCGGAAGAGCTAGGTGGTATGCCTTGACCATCTTGAAGTACGGGTCGCGGTACGTGGATAGGTTGTATAGGGCCTGGAAGTCATCAATGGCAAGCAATACCGGGAACCTGGGAGAAGACGGATGGTCAGTGAAGACGCATCACCAAAGCATAGGCGAGGACTTACTCCTTCTGCTTAGACAGTTCAGTGAACAGGACGCTGAGAACCGCCGGAGCTGACTCCTGAGATTCGAGCCCGATGTTAATCAGGTCAAGCAGTGACGAAGAGCTTCCGATCGTGGCGTCCTTGAAAGGATACGACCCCTGGACCCTCAAGTCCTTGATCAGTTTCTCATTGACGTCCACAAAACGCCGTAGCAGCTGCTGCGCAAACGCTGGCTGGCCGTACGTCTGTGTTCGTGCGTCATAGACGTAGGGTGTCGACGAGTTGACGAGGTTGATCCCTGCAGGTTGGCGTACACGAAGGTTCAGGATCCGTGAAGGAGAAGGCTGCGCATACAAATCACCGACCTCGAGGGATGTACAAGGTGATCCAGTCTTTCTGAATGGCATACTGGACTGCCTGGACGAGTAGGTAGCTCTTGCCGCAGCCAGACTTGCCGGCTATCGACACCGGGAGTCGTTAATCGCGGCGTTCCATGATGTGGTTCGGGGTGCACTCACTGAAGACGACCCGAGTCTGCGCGCTCGACGATCCAGCGGCCTTGTCTAGCTGGTCAAGTACCTCCACAGTGGATTCCCGTACTACCGAACACGGCCTCGATAGGAGCATGTACTGTTGCGCGTCTTGTTAGCACATATACTCGGTTGCGCATATGCATGTACTGACGTCAACCAGCACGTTAGTGGGTAGACCGTAAGCCTTGAGTGCTTTCGAGTCTCCGGTAGGGAATGCCATTGCCGTATTTGCTGCTTCGGCAGTGAGTGCCTCCTTTGATAGGCGGTCAAAAAGGAAACGCGTGGGGTATTAAGAATGCGAACTGACCGGACGGAAGACAGGTAGTTGCAGCGTTCCTCGCAGATCGCTCTGGAAGACGGGGTGTGCCAGATTGTTGACCGACATTGGACGGAAAAGCTATTCCCCACCATCCGGCAGATACGTGAGTTCTTGCACGCATGAGTTAGAGTCAAAGTTGACGCACCCCAGTATCGCGCGGACCCCGCTTCTTCCTCTCGTTCTTCGCATTAGGTCGGAACTTCGCTACATGCGCAGATGTTCTTCAGCGCAAACCGCGCAAATGGCTTACACTTGACGAAGATATACGCACAGGCGACCTTCTTCGTTGGTTTTGCGGGTGCAGCGTATCCACGAGTCTGGAAACCAAGAGTAGGTGTGACAGCGGACGGGCTTAGATACACGCCGTAAGCCGAGCGTCCTGCGCGGAGAGCGGAGACCAAAGACATATTGTGACGTGAAGCCCAGCGCAGCTCACGCCGCGAAGCCAAGTCCAGACACCAGAGAGAAGGGGAGGAGGGAACCAGACAGTAGGTTCAGATCTAAGGCGGAGTCGACCGTCGAGCTGCACCTGGGCGTTTATTTCGCTGGACGGAAATGTCGCGTAGGCGCCCGCAATCCATCCTGTTTTGGGAAGGCGATTATTATGTAATGTGAAGGGGGGACGTGAAGAACATTTTGCAGCGGCATGGAGCCTGCACGGCTCGGAGAAGACGGTGCGCTACCACTTTTTCTTTCCCGTGTCCATCATCTTTGTCGTCATGGGTCGTCTTCGGCGTTCTCGGACGCATCATGCACAACGGGACGTGCACAGGGCGGCGCGAACGAGGGTACGCCTACCACCTGTTGTGATGCGAGAGGCAGGACATTGAAGGACTTCCTCACCTCATTTGCAGGCACGGACACGGGATCTTGACCAGATTCAATTGATTGACTTGGACCCGAAGGTGCGTGACCCGTCTTACCCTGAGAGCCCGTCTCCCGGTAAATGAATCCACCTCGCGACAGAATCGCGCCAAACTCGAAGCGCAACCCCTAGACTATGAAAAGCCTGGCCTGGCACAACATTACTGCGTAGAATGCGCAAAGTGAGTCCAAATGCCGAACCCGCTGCCGCATATACCCACCGTATTGAGTGCTTCTCCTCATAAATCAGATACTTCGAGACGGATCACGCCCTCCGATCTCACTGGAAAAGCAAGGTGCACAAACGCCGCTGCAAGGCTCTCAAGGAGCCTGCATACACCATCGAGGAGTCAGAGCGTGCGGCTGGACTCGGCAAGGAAGGCAAACGCCAAACGACGACCACCGCCGACACTCCTATGGAGCAGGGGATGACTCCGTGAACATGAGTTCTCGGTGTGGACGGGGCTGGGCTCCGCTGCATTGCCTGGTGCGATTAAGTTATTGACTTCAGATGTACTATGCCGATTCATTTCCATTGTAATACTGGTCAGATTTCTATCAGGGATTTCCACGTTCCATGCGGAAGGGCCCTTACTCGTGGCGCAAGCATGGTCATGTCGTTATACTCCCCCCAGCTAGGGATAACGACGCAGACCACCGTACAGCGGGTCCTGAAGTTGACGCGGACATTAGATGTGAGTCATTGTGCGGACGAGGGCACAGAGTCACCGCAGCAGCCCAAGGGCATACATCCTGCATTATCAGAACACAGACCAGATCGACAGCAAGATACAAAACATACGAACATATGACATACGAGAATAATACAGGAATACTTTACCGTGCGTGATACGCGTGCTTTTTGTTCGTCGGGATTCGTGAATACATCTCAATCGTCACTCATCCAAAGGCGGAGACCCCTCAACCTCGCCGTCCGGTAACCACGTTCCCGAACCTCCCACCGTGCCCGGCTCTGATCGTCTCCTCCGCCACGATGTCCTACCTCTACCTGTGCGTGCAGTCCCCCGTCCCTACTCAGTCGTCGCCCGCCTCCCACGCCCTCCGCCCTTCATCCAGCCCCTTGTACACCGGTTCCTTCCCGTAGATTGGGATGTCAAGGTGGTGCGCCTTGAGGCGCCTCAACGCAAGGAAGGTCCAGTTAGGGCCGTCGGTCAGGTCGGTGCTCGCCAACGCGTTGTAGAACAGCTTGAGCTCATGCGACTTGATGTTCCCAACATGGGTCCTGCCCCGGTAGCCACGGATTCTTGTGATGGCGAGGTTGGGCTCAACGGCGAAGCGGTAGCCCTGCGCCGCGCACCCGTCCGCGTAGTAGACGTCCCCGATGGGGACCGGCACGTGCGGGTTCCGTCGGTCCCAGTGCGTCACAATGGCGATGCAGAGCCGCATCGCCTGCGTGGAAGGGACCGCGAGTTGGATCACATATACGGGATGAATGGACATGTTCGTCTTTTAAATGGGGTTTGGTGTTGGCGTAAGAATGTGGTTGGGCTGTGGACCACACGATCACATGGTCAGTTTCGCGTTCGAATCGTTGGGGTTCCCTAACCACCACCGCGCAAGAGGGAGGATGCTCACCCGGGTCTGACTGCCCAGTTTCGATCACAAAGTATGGACAAGAATGAAGGGTATGTACAAGAATGAAGGAAGGATCACGTCGAGCGTGCGTAAGGCCGACTTAGAGGTGGTTGGCAGACGTCGAGGGTAGGGATGCAGTGGGTGTGGATGTCGTGGTTGGGGATGAGGAGCGAGTCGGTGCGTCCACCCCGGCGACTTTATACTTCCCCACGTCGCTAACGATTTGCAAGCTTGATTGTGCGCTGGAGTTCAAGCTTCACCTCGCTTGTACCATAGATTGGGGGACCCCTGTGCAATCTGGATTGAGTAGGACGCTATTCCTTGTTGATTTCGGCATGCGTTCCCACGTTCATTCGTACTCATCCCACATGTTTCTCCTCGCAAGGAAGCGTCGGCTAGGTGATGTCTCTGGCCCTGCTTCTGAATTTTCATTGTCAGGCGTTCCCATGCCTTGCATCAACCAGTTGAACGCCCAATGGCTTCTTCTCTGAACCGTGAAGTCCACGAGGTAACCTTTCGCTCCCCGGTGCCGTTGTTAGGAGGCTGATTGAGTGCAATCTAGTTTCAGGCCATGTATTCGCAATGCTCCCTTCCACACTTCACCAATGAAATTGGCCTCGCTCCAGGACTTGCAAGGGCCGCCTCAGGTGGTTCCCGGTAGTTGAGACTACCAGTGCCGGCCTCTTCTGTAAAAGCGCCTCCGAGCTGGCTTGGAGACGGCACGTATTGCATGTACGTTCCAAGCTTTGCGTACTATTCGTCTCAATGCTGACTCTCGCCCCATGGGAAGCGTCGCCCTCCAATGAGATTGTTACAATAAGACGCCCGGGCCGAAACTCGTGTTGATACTGAACGCCTTTGTGACGCGTTCCCACATTAACTTCATCGGCTCGGCTTCGTAATCGAGCCCCGTTACAAGCGCTTTCATTTGCAGCCTGGTCCGCCGGTCGGTTGACGCGTCCATCAGAGGCCGGGTCTGGAGATCTAATCACCCGCTCGACATCCGCAAGACAAATCAGTTCCGTCGAAAGCATTCGAATGCAGAAGGAGTTCTGTGCAGACGGGGGTGTCCGCGTATTCCTTGCGCCAATCATTACACGTTGTCACTGCTGCAGCACTAGCCAGACCCCCTGCCCATGGGCTCCCACCATTCGGCGTTTCCCCATCGCCCCGTCGCACCCAAACTGCGTTCTCGTTCAACCGGCTTCCAGACGACACGCTTCCATTGCATCCCTCTCTCGTGTGAAGGAAGCAGGACGCCTAGGCCACCTCCTTTGCAGACTGCGATGAGTCCGTCGGCAAGATCTGTGGTTAAGATGCGTACCGGGGTGGCGGAGTAAAGGCTTATCGCCAAAGGAGTCCCCGTGACAGATTCTCTCCCATGTTTGGTTCCGATAGGTCCTGCTCCCCTGAGTACAAACTCCGATTGGAAGCGACCAGGGCAGTCAGTCAAGATCAGTCCACTGTCAGAGACTGTCAGTCCCGACCTTTGCTTTGTTCGACCGCTTACCGCAGGCGCTAACCACCTCGTGGTTGATGCAGGATTGATGTCCCCTGGCTAAAGCAGAGTCTAGAGCCAGCCGGTCAAAGAGGTTGCCAACTCTGGAAATTTCGAGTACCAGGACCCCGGCCTCTGGGGAGGATAGGCAAGACGGACCGAACGAGAAGCATGGGCCTAGTCGATGGCGAGAGCAGACCCTGCTTCTGGATGCCAGTAGGAAAGACACCGGCGCATCCTTTCTGCATGATCATAGGACAAGGTTTTTCATCTTCATCCACCCTACATGCTTGAACTCATCTAGTGTATCATCATACATAAGGTTCCCAGTGTTGTTGACGCCCAAGTTTTCAGGCAACTTCCCATGAAGAACAGCATGCGTGTGAGTCACGCCTTTGTTCCTGGGTACCAGGTAGGTACCCACTAGTAAGTAGCTGTATACCGGGGTTCACGAAGGCGGTCTATTCTTGATTTCATCCCAGGGCTATGTCGGGGAAGCACTCACAGTGCAGCCGGACCTCATTGCGTCCTGCACGCCGTTCCAAGCCTCAGCCCACTTTCATTTGCCCGCTCATGTAGGGCGCAATTGGCCTTCGATCCGTACTAGTGCGACATATTCCTAATGTGACATACACCGATCAGCTTGCCGACCGGCAACCCGTCCGAGCCACAACATAGCCTCGCTTACCCCAGGTCCTTCTGTCCAGCATTAATGTGGCCGGGTGTTCGTTGATACCCCCTGGTATGAATCCAGCCAAAAACATATCGGCGCCCCGCTGTGCACTTAGGGTTTCCGCGCAGCACCACGACGAGTCCGACCCGGTGGGACCCTCGAGCTCTTCAAGTGCCACTTAGTGGATGTAAAACTTCGACTCGAACAACCCTGCTCCTTCACGATTGGGCTCCTTAACACACAGCCTCAGAACGTTGCTCCAGTTACCGCCCCGAGCCTACGGCTTCCAATCCTCGCCGACTCGAGCAGACTCGGATGTGATTGGCCACCAACGCTGGGCGGCCATACTAGCAGACTGAGTCCGTCGGAGTCGTCGGCGGAATGCGCGCGGACCCACACCTCTGTTCGCTCCGAATCAAAGTCCTACCATGCCCCTAAGGTCACTCTAACTCGCATCTTACTTAAGCCTGAGAAGTTTTGCGATGACCAGTTGACCTACGTGTGACCCAGTGTCCATGTGCTACCATACTCACAGCAAGTGTCTCCCGATCGCACCTCGAAGATCATATCTACATGGTGCAAACTCACCAAGTGCGCCACTTCCAGAACGACTAGTTCTGTTCGCATCGCCGGCACGGGCAGTGGGGGATCTCAGCTAGGAGCCTCTAGGTGTTCGCTCCAGGGGTTCTTAGATCGTGTGGCCATCACGAGCGATCGTGGCCTAGTTTGTGGGCGGATGTGGCGGCATATGTACGCTCGGTTCGCGCGCACGCTGCCGAAGCAGCTCAGGTCTCTGTTTGGTCGGGAAATACGTGCCACTGTCCTCGGAGCAAAAGATAACGATGGACAACGCGCATGTTTGACCAGTAAGGAGTTTCACAAGCATGCAAGTAGATGCGTACTAAATGAGATGTGGTAGCCTGCGAGAACCAGTATGGGGGGAGTGGGAGTGGGATGGGATGGGATGGTGGGGTATATACAACACCGAAAGCAGACAGAAAAATAGACTATACATGCAGGGAGTGATAGCGATATTAGGGCGTCGTCGTTCTGGTCCACACTACACCGTCAAAACCCGAGGAAGAAATGTTCGCGTCATCAGAAACGGAGCAAAAAAGAAGCAGCGATAAAAACACACGCACATATTAGTTCTAAACCCAAGCAAAGAAAGACCGGATGGGGGTAACGAAGCGGGCGCGAGACCCCGCGCGCCATTCGTGTCACAATCACAACCGCGCTCTACGCGTCGGAGTAGTACGAGTCGAAAAACGACTCGTCCTCCCGCACCTCGTGCTCGTGGGCCGCAGAGTCGTCGGACATGAGCCGCGACTCCGCCTGCCCGAGATGCAGGGTCCCGCCCGCCCGCGCGCTGCGCTCGAGCAGGTCCTCCCACTTGTCTGCCTTTTCTTTCTCCGTCAGCACCCGCCGTGGGCTCTCCATCCCGCGGTACGTCAGTGGCGAGCGCTGCTGCGACACAGCGGACGTCGGTGCGGATGCGGACGCCGAGACCGGCGGCGGCGGATGGGGAGACGTTGCGGATGTCGCTGAGGGCTGCCGAGAGGCGGTGTAGCTCAACGCGCCAGTGGACGGGCGCCGGAGCAAGTTCATGTCCACGCGCATCTGCGGAGGACCGCGCGGTGTCTGCGGGGTGGGGGGCATGGCGGTTGACATGGACTGCGAGCGCGAGGGCACTTCAACATTGGGCGGCGCCCCGCGGCGGGCACTGCGCCTGGGGCGAGGGGGAGGCTCGTTCAAACCAAACTCGCCGAGAGGGGGTGGGATGGCGGCTTGGGAGGGCGTGCCGCCTTTCAAAGCGTCATCCATATTGAACGACGTGGAGACGGGCGAGCCGGTGGCGCCCGTGGTCGCGCGGCGAGGGGGAAGGGGTAATGAGGGGAACCTGCTGTCTTCGAAGGACGAATGAACGATCTCGAACGAAGGGTCCTCTGATGGCGCGGTTTGCGAGCGACTCCGTGTGCGCAGATGGGGCCGCTGTTGTGCAGGCAGAGACGCAGAACGGACATTCTCCGACGACTTGGTCATCAGGGACAGTTCGCTGGGCGAGATGATGTATTGACCGACTGGCTTCGGTACCGGCGGGATTTCTTCGCCGTAGGACGAAAAGGACGATCGCGTTGATGAAGTAGGGTTGTGGTTCGACATGCTGGATGTGGCCATATCAGAGGACCCTGGCGAAGACGAGCGGGTCGCTATGCTTGGCCGGTGACCAGAAGTACTTGCGCGCCCCTTGATCGCGGCCGCAGCAGGCGATCGCGCTGAACTCCCGTTGGCAGTGCTCGTGCGGGGCGAGCCCCCTGACGGAGGCGTCTTCGAGGAAGGAGACAAGCTCGGACGCACCCCAGATAGCGACGAACGCGACCGCATGAACCTCTGCAACAACACCCCGTTCTCGTTGACCTCTTCCCCATTGCCCCTCCCGCTCGAGATGTCCATCGTCTTGCGCCCGACCGGCACTGTTTTGAGGTTCGCCGGAAGCGCGGGGACCGGGGGCGGCGCATCGGACGCCGTGTACTTTTCGCGAAGCCCGCCTGTGCTGATCCGTTTCATGAGCTTCCACCATTTGGAGCTAGCCGCGTCCTCCTCATGCTCGTGGGCCCTCCCCTTACCTGCCTTCGACAGCGGAAACGGCCGGGAGCCTTCGCGCGGAGACGGACTGCTCTTCGCCGCAGGGCTGAGCTTCGCCGACGGAGAAAACTCGCGCTTGCCGTCCGGTGCCGTGTCGAGGTTGATCGGCTTGAGCGACGCCTTCGACGGCGTCCGTGAGACAAGGCGAGATTGGCTCGAGGTCGACGGATCTCGTGTGGGCGCCGGCTTGGACCCGTCGTACGGCTTCCATTCGTCCCCCGAAGACGCAGGAAGCTCGCGCTGTTCTCGCTCGCCGCGCTTGATCGACCCCGCGACCTTCTTCAACGAACCCGAGACCTTCCTCGTGAGGCTTCGCGCGCCGGGGCTTGGGCTCGGCTTGGCGTTCGGCGACATCGACGCGCGGGACTCAAGGCGATAATGCCAGTCATCCTCGGGACCGCCCACAGCCACCAACCGACCTGACTCGCCTCCAAACACCGTGTAATACGGCCTGCCAGTGCCCTCGCCCGACTCCGCTCCGCTCGATGCCTGTCGTTCCGGGTGGGCAGGCTTGACCATGTTGATTGATGAAGGCTGATAAGCCTCGTTGAAAGACGCCGTCTCCGCTAACTCCTCGCGACGCTGCTCCTGCTGCTTGTATGCGAGGGCAACAGCACCCGCCGGTGTCAGCCCTGCAGGGACATGCGGAATGCTTGGTGAGCTTATGGTCTTCGTCCGTGGGGGTGTAGGGGCTTGAAGATCGCGGGTGTTAGGGGATGTCACTAAAGGAATAGGAGACGATATGAATGGTATGCCCGAATCGGGTTGCTTGATAGATGCGGAACGGGCGGGAGGGGAGAAAGTCTGTTCTGTTGCCGGGCGGAAGTTGCTGACAGTGGGCGTACTTGGGTTTGAGCGAGCGCTGGGGCGTCTGCGAAGGACGTTGCGTGAGGCTCTGCCCGTTTGGCTGTCGCCTGAGGGTTCCTTGCGCTCCGGCGAAGACGTATAACCATGACGGGGAGCAGACGATGAGCGCGAGCCCACGGTATTCACATTCAGCGGGGGCCTCTCACGAGACGCATGCGCACTCCTAGATGGTGGAGGGCGAGAGATGGCACCGTCAGTGAGATAGCGGGAGTGGTCCACACGGCTTGAGGAGGGGCCGCCAAGAGACCGTTCCGAGTCGTGCATGAGCGACGTCGAGGTCGTAGAGGTTTGCATGGCTGGTTTGCTCATCAAGCGCTTTAGGTCCAAATGGCCACCGGCGTGGACAGATGATACAGAATTTCTATGGGGACTGACCGCACCGAATGACCGGGATGAATGGAGCGTGTGGAAGGACGGTACTGGGCTGGGAGTGTGGTGGCGAGGGTGTGAGCCAGAGATGGAGAGGGTCACAGAACGCGAGGGGCTAGCAGAAAGCAGATAGTCTCGTGACGGAGGACGTTGCAATGGACGACTTGAAGACTGGCCCGAGTCCGAAAGGGAGCCTGAGCTGATGGACCCGGCTCGCAGTGACTGCCCAAAGCCGGGGAAGGGTCGTGAGAGCGAGGGTGGGGAGGTGGAAAACTCTGCTACATCGGAAAGCCATAAACTTTGCGGGAGGGACTGCGAGGTGAAGTCGGCTGGCACGCGCCGGGAGGGACTCTGATTGGACTGCGTGGGGGCGGGGCGGTAAGAGGGTGTTTGGTGAGCCATATTGCGCTGAGCGGTATCGATGGGCTCATGATAAACCCGGTTGGCAGGTCGTGCGATATTGCACTGTGTTGGCATGCTGCGGGGATGGGTCGGGAGGGACCGTGAATAAATGCGGACGGACTGCACGTGGCATGGGGATGGACTGACCGGAATGAAATAGACCAACGTCACAAGGAATAAACCAGAGGTCGTCGAGACTTGTGTAGCGCAGCTAATTAGGCCTGTGGGATGGCGGTGAGAGCTGGAGAGGGTGGGGGCGGCGAGAAAGATTACGGACATTATTAAAGGAGAAGTGAAGTTAGGAGCCAGCCAAGAGCCGCGTAGCCTAAACCGGAGGAGGCGACGGAAGATGTGTGGGGCAAGGAGAGCAGGAGGTCGTGAAAATCAGCACGTGTAGAGTGCGGGTCGCAGTAGGTAATGGCAGTGGAACCAAGGATAAGGAGCCTGAGCGCGCCTGGTGGGGTCTGAATACGGGGCGGGTGTCTGGAGCACGGAGCCTGCGGAAGAGAGGAAGGAGAGAAAATGGGGAAAGGACCGTGGAGAGAGTAGCGAGCGGAAGATTGAAAGGAGAGTCGGCAGGGCCCCGTCCGTCGTCGTCGTGTCGTCGTCGATGAGCGGTAAAACGAGGTCCGCGCCGAGCCTCGCCACCCGGCAATTTTGAATGAATTCCAATTCCTTCCCACGCCCCTCCTATGGTAATTCCCGACCCCCTTCCCTTGATGCGCCCCTCGCCTCCTCCCAATTTCGCCCGATGGTCTCGCCTCCGTTCCCACGGCGTTTCTATGCACCCACACCCGGTCGCGCTCATCATCCGTCTTCGTCCAAACTTTCCTGCTGCGTCGCAAAACCGCTGATAATCTCTGACAATCCCCGCATTTGTAGAGCCCGAGGGCATCATGGGGCCCGGATACGTAAACGTGAACGGCTATCGGCCGCTCGGCGCTCGCCTCGCACCCTGAGCGCGATTTCATTTTTCTCTGAGACACGGGTATCGAGCCGGTAGGATCAAAATCCAAGCGGATGAGCGATGACTCGGAGTCTCGGACTCTCTCCAGTTCCGACCCGTTGCGTCGTAAAAATGCTTTGCCGTCTCAGATTGGACCTGCAGCAGCCTACAACTAAGTAGTCTCGTCCCCATCCGTTTTGAGAAATTTCCTGTCGCTACTCAACACCGCCTTCCCTGATGGATTTGTGAGTGTCGGGGAGAGAGCCCTGTAACGTCTGGAACCGAGACTAGCCTACAACGTATTACAACGCAAAGTTTCAGTCTTTCACGTGCACTGGTTCTTCGCATCGACCTCTGCTACTTATGTAGTTACGACAAGCAACAGTATCGCAGTAACCAACACAGAGACGAACAAAGGAATTCATGCCCCTAGAACTAGAAGGATGGTTAGCTTTGGCAAGCCATTACGTATTACAAGACCACACGCAGATCCCACCTACCTGTTACTGCTGAAACAAATGCTTTGAGGAGTAATCGAGGTGTGGTGGCACATGCTCGTATGCGTGGCCGATTTGAGCCTGAGGCAATCACGACGGGCATGGCGGTATTCCCCCCGAGTGAAAAGTCGATGAAAATCCGATACACGTGTTTAACTTTTCTCTGGGTGGGACAAAGACGAGTAAAAGTGGGGAGAAAGGTTTCCTTTCCGGAGACTTTCGCTCAACTTTTACCCACTTTGTCACGTGCAGAGAAAAGTCTTTCACTGGTCACGACTTTTTATCGACTTTTGTCCAGAAGAAAGTAGCGCCATGCCCGTCGTGAATGCTCTGGTTGGACGTCCGCATAAGCCGGGTACAGGTTCTCGACATGACGACAGGTCCCGGTCAATCCTTGGCGAAACATGCAAGATACATCTCACCTGTTTCACTTTCTGTCTCCACACCAACTGACCATCACCGTCCTCGACTCCCCCAGACTGAGACATAGCTAGTACTTACACCGACATCGACGTCCAAGGCGAGCAAATTAGGAGCGTGCTTCGAGTGGCTACGCGTACAAAATACATCGTACAACCATTCGTCACGAAGAATGTGCATACACATCTTCATGTTCCCGTCATGCACTAGCGTTCCAGTTGAGAACTCGACGACGGATACGGAAGAATAAAAAACAGTCCATACCATAGCAACAAGCCAAGACATACGCCCCATGCCAATCTGCCTCCCGCCGCCCGCCGCCCGATCCCGCCGCGCCGCATCACCGTTCCCCCGTCACGCCTCCTTCGTCCCCCTGCTCAGCTCATCCAGCCCCTCGTCGTGCTCCCAGAACGCCGTCGGCTCGCCCCCCACATCCGCCGTCACCGGCGTGGCGGCGGCCGCGGCGGCGACCATGCCCTTTTCGTCCGCACTAACCACGTCCGCGACGCCGAGGCTCCTGAGGTACTGCTCCTTCACGACCGTCTCCGCGCGCTCCGCCTCCGTCTCCTCCCTGCTCCCGCGCCACAGCATGCGCTCCAGCCCGTGCCGCACCGCCGCGCGCACGACGATGTACCCATGCGACGCCCCGAGCGCGATCAGCACCGCCGCCGTCAGCAGCCCCTCGCGCCCCGTCGACGCCGCCTCGCGCTGCGCGTGCGGGTGCGAGAGGGACGTCCCGAGCGGCCGGCACTGCTCGTTCTTGCCCGGGCGGAAGAGGAAGACGAGCGCCGAGTTCGTGAGCGCCGCGAGCCAGGTGAGGAACTGCAGCGTGTCGAGCCAGGGCCCGATCGTGTCCGTCCGCGTGGGGATTGGCCGCCGGACATGCACGGCGATCTTGAACGCGTCCGAGCGCAACTCGAACCAGTTATTCACTAACGACATCACTGTGACAAACCGGTCAGAGACCCCGTGTGGCGCGTGTAGATGACAGACGGAAGCCGCGAGCTCGCGCGTTGCGCTCATTGACTTGTGGAGGGGCGCACGCCGTCGAGGGCGAGCGCATACACCCCTTCACAGGTCAAGGAACAAACGCGCGTGCATGATATGCTTTGAGCAGCGGTGGAAGGGAGCGCGTACCTGGTGCAAGCGGCCATATAGCAGACCAACACGAAACGTAGCCGAACTGCGTGACCATTTCGCTGTAGTCCGTGAAAATGTCGTACGCCGGCAGCGCGACCTCGCGCTTGACGCGGTCCATGAACTCGCGCTCTTCCTGGTTCGCCGCCTGCTCTGCCTCCGAGTCCGCCGACTGGTCCTCGAACATCACCCGCTTCTTCTTCCCCCCGTTGCCGTTGCCATTCGTGGGCCCTGCCGCCGGGTTGGAGAACGAGAGGCCCTTGCCGCTCCGCACCGAGTTGACGGCACGAAGGACGAAGGGGAGGCCGATCTCTGTGAACGTGTTCACGACCTGGTTGGTCACCGTGAACGCGAACATTTGTTCCTGGAGACGCTTCGGGTTGAGCTTCGACCGCGCAGAGACGCTGTCGCGTTCCCACAACGTCTTACTGCCGGCGGGCTTAGCAGCCTTTGTTGTCGAGGTTGTATTGAATGCGGCAGTCACATTGGCGGGCAACACGGAGAGTAGCGGCCCAAGCCATGTTGACGCCGCTGAGTTGCCGTGGAAGAGGTAGTGCTGCACGACGCTCATAACTTCTTCGCCGAAGGGCACATAGACAAATGCCGACAGAGCGATTCCGAGGTACGCCACAATAGCTGACAGACTGAATGTCTTGACCGTAAGAGATGCGTCATGGGTAGACTGGTGACCATGGTTTTCCCAATTTGTGAGGGAAACGGCATATAGGTGATAGATGCCGAGGACTTGAGGGACCAGTGCTGCGAAGAGGATTGTAGGTCCAAAACCCTGCAAATGGTTAGGATTATTTTAACTGAAACGATTGTGGAACCTACTATTAGCTGGTGTCCTGGGCCTGTGTATAGGTGCGCAACGAATGCCTCCAAGACGAAAATCCCAGTGAGCAGAACCGCTAAGATCGACGCGAAAAACAAGAAAAACGGCAAACTTGCGAGCACCCGGAGGTCCCTGCGCCACCACGAAAGTGGAACATACTGTGCTCGACGTTTCTCGACGCGGAACGAACCCTTTGTGCCCCAGCCCACAGATAACTGTCGTTGTCTGATGCGCCACCATTCGACGAAGGTGATTGACCAGAGGAGGAGGAAGGAAGAGTAGAGTGTTGAATACGGCGGAGAGAAGAAGTAGAACAGGACGCCGACAGCCGAAATAAATATAAGGTGTTTGGTGTAGAACGATAGGAAATTGAAGTACAGGGCAATGCTATCGCCAAACTGCGGAGACGTCAGAAGGCAAGCAACCACACAAAGCAACGTCCAGGGCTGACCTGCTGCCGAATATCGTCAAATTTGACGAAGCCAAGTTGGCGGGTCGTCCAGGCGCGGATCCATGCCTCGTTGAACGCACGATCGTGCAAGACCATGATGGATTCGACGCGGTCCCAATCGGACGAGCCGGGGGCGACTCCCAACCCACCGTCGGCAGGAGTAGACGTCACATACGAGTGAACGAGACGCAAGCGTTCTGCGGGGCTGAGGGGTTCGGCAGACAAATCTTGGGTTCCGGTGGGGTCCACAGCAGGCAAACCACAGAGGAAGTCAGAACACCTGACGGGACTGTGATCAGGGCTATCGCCTAAGGAGTGTACAGCTTTGCGCACCTCTCTCGTTGTACCAACCGCTTCAGAGTCTGTTCTGGACAGTGCACGAGAACGAGTAGCTGACCCTCCTGCTCTCCGCATTTGCCTACAACTCGCAAGCGGCCATTCTTCAGGACATCGAGGAGTCGCGTGTATTGGTGCGTGGCTTGTCGCGCGTTCTCGCGCGCCTGGGGTTTTGAAAGGACCTTGCCCGGAGACGAGCGGAATATGAGGACCAAATCAACGTGTGGGGTCATGTTGGGAGGATGGTGTGGTTGAGAAGAGCAAATAGGAGGGTAATGGTGCAGCTGCAGCTGCTAAGAAATGACTTCACAGGCACACGAGGCCCCAATGTGTTTGCGAGAGTGGCGTCGGCTGGGCCAGAGATGAGATAAGTAGGCTAGATGAGCATGCGCCTGCTGCCTCCCGATAAGTCGAGTAGGTGAGGAGAAGCGGGATGAGTACAGGAAAGCAGACGAATCAGTGCCGCTCCGGCTCGCACCTTCAGACAACTCCGTCCCGCAAACCCCGGACAACGGGCCAGATGACGACATACCACGAATGTATGCAGCGAATTTAACCACTTTGAGGAAGACAATTCAAGCTTGGATGGCTCAGTTGGTTAGAGCGCAGGTCTCATATTTCCATATGACCACAGCAGTGGGTAATCCTGAGGTCGTGAGTTCGATCCTCACTCCGAGCATTGTTTTTATCTTCATGCCTCTTCCGAGATTTTCAAGGTGATGTCAATGACAGGCACCAGACCAGAGGTATACACCCTCTTACTCATCATTCGGGTCCAGGTATCCCGTAATCCATAGACGGACGAGGTAAAAATCAATTCAACGACGAATGTGTACATGGGTTGAGCTCTCGCATAACTACATCCTCGAATCGCTGTCCGCGCCAAGTCCCCGCTGCAACCTGTCCATAGAAATGCCTTATGCCGGTGCGCCCACCCCCTGCGGCCCGGGGGCCTGCCCGTTTTGCGGCCCACCCCCATTGATGCCCATCCCAGCAAACTGCCCCTCCAACCCGTAGTACGTCTGGCCTGTCGCGGGCGCACCCTCGCCCGTTGCGGCCGCAGAGGCGAACGGGGACGCACCATACACGCCCGACTGCGCGGCGGCGATTTGCTGCGGCTGCTCCGCGGGCTGCGCCTTGTGAACACTCAGCGGGGCGGTCTGCGAGACCGCTGTGACGCCCTGCGACGTCGTAGAGTCCATGGACGACGTGCGTACGGGGCCGGAGGCCGCTTCCTTCACGCCGGGCACGGAGATGAAGTACACGGAGCCGGTAGGGTCGATGCCGCCGTGCGCGTAGTAGTGGGCCCAGGCTTGGACGTTCGGATCCGAGTAGGTCGCGTTCGGGTCGAAGACGTATGGCGGGCCGCTCTCCTGTGACGCTGGCGCAGCTTGTTGTTGCTGCTGCTGTTGCGCAACCTGCTGCTGAGGTTGAGCCGCCTGTTGAGCTTCCTGTTGGTGTGGCTGGGCCTGAGGCTCAGGTTGGGGTTGTGGCTCGACCTGGGGTTGAGCTTGCGGCTGAGGCTGTTGTTGCTGCTGCGCCTGCACCTGGGGCTGAGGCTGCGTCTGGGGTTCGAGCTGCAATCCGGTCTGGTGCCCGGGATACCCCTGAGGCTGAGACTCCGGCTGAGCCCCGGGTTGAGGGAACCCATGCGCGTGGTAGTCCGGCAAGGCGCCCGGCTGGGGCTCGGGCTGACCCCCAGGCTGAGGGAATGCCTGAGCGTAGTAGTCTGGCGCGGCCGTAGGCTGAGGTTGACCACGAGCTGGGTCGATTGCAACCTGAGCGCCGAGCTGGGGACCAGCGCCCGGTTGGGGACCAACACCTGGCTGAAGGCCATACGAAGGTTGGGGAGCAGCCCCGGGCTGAGGACCATGAACAGGTTGAGGACCGAGGCCCGGCTGGGGGCCAAGACCAGGTTGAGGTTGAAGAGCAGCCGCAGGCTGAGTTCCTGGGCCTTGGTGAGGACCAGGGCCGGCGTGCGGCTGCTGTTGGCCAGCAGGAGGATAGCCCTGCTGCTCTGTTGGAGGTGCACCGTATGGAGCTGGGGCTTGACCGGGGTAACCTTGCGGTGGATGTTGACCGTACTGAGGCTGTGCGTGAGCTGCGTACGCGTTGGGGTCGCCGTAAGGTGGTTGGGCTGCCGGGTAGTGACTCTCTGCTCCAGGAGGATACGCAGTGGCAGTGGCAGGGTACGCGTTGTAGCCTGGCTGGTCGTACAGGGTAGGGTTCCAACCATATTGCTGCGGCCCTCCAGGGGCCATCTGGGGTCCTGTTTGGGGCATGTATTCCTGGTGAGCGCGAGAATCAGGGCGAACGATGTAACCTTGGCTGGGGTTCTGGACGTATGGGGGTCGATTGTCGTAGACTATTGGGATTTTAGTGTATGTACCACGCGGGACGAGGAGGACATACCACCAGTATGCCGAGCGAGACTTTCTTCCATCATTCTGTCGAAAATCGAACGTGCTTTCACAAACGTCTCATTCATAGACACAAGATCAGCTGCAAAACAGGAACAACTTATCAGCCACTTCGACGTTCTAGTCACGATACAGAGAACGTGCCTCGTTTCTGAGAGTATTTATCAATTAGTTTCACAATCTTGGGGCGTAACGACATGCACGACCGATACAATTCCTATGTACTGATGTAAGCGTTTGGGGACGGGAAGTAAGAGGAAGCAGAGAACAGACCTGGATCTCTTCGTTGTCTGCCAGATTGTCCTTCGCAGGATCCATGTTACGAAGCATCATCAGAAGACGGTCAACGTTAGCTGCCTGCGAAAAGACGGCCGCCTCTTGCTCGGCCTCACGAGCAATCTCTGCGGCCGTAGGTTCCGGTAGAGGTTCCTAGTAGACGACGACTGAGCGAAGAGTCGCTTGGATGAAATATGTGCACATACAACATAATTGACCGGGAAGATACCAGTCCGTCCCTTCAGCTGGCCTCTCCACCAATCTTTGTAGTTGCGGTCGACGACCTTGATAATGTCACCTTTCTCAAACGCCAGCTCTCCGGGCTCTGAAGGTTCAAAGGTGTGCAGGGCGCGGACACGAGTAACGATCGGCGCGCCGTCTTGCGCTGAATGAGTGGAAACTGGCGATGAGGGGGTAACAGCGGCGCTCGAGACGGCAGGGACAGAGACTGGGGAGTCGTTGGATTCGACGCCGGCGACAGCAGGAGTTGCCGACGAAGGGACATAGCCACCATAGGTCGGTGGTGGCTGCGAAGGCTGGGATGAAGGTGCCGGCCGCGACGAAGAGGACACCGCAGCAGGCGCAGTCGATTGTTTTGAGCTCCCTGCACCAGATCCCCCCGCACCATTGGACGATGCCAACGAGTAGGACTCCCACTGAGAACGACCGCCCTTATCGTGCATAGAAAGTTCCAGTACGCGTTGGAGTTCCTCCTCTTCACGCCGTCGGACGTCATCATCGACTTCAGGTGGAGGTGGCTCGGTTGGTGTCTCGAACTTGTATCCTGAGTGCGATGTTTGAGCATTCAGTTCCAGACCAAGTGGATTGTTCTTCTCGCACCTTTGCTCTTGAGATTCTCATAACATTCTTCCATCATACCAAGTGCTGAATCCTTCTCAAATTCGGCCGACCATACAGCCACCAATCCCAGAACGCGCTTCCGGACCTTGTCGTGCGTCGTCTGCGGGACACACGTCAGATCCATATTCACTTGGTCTGTCATTTGGAGCGAAGCACACACCCGATCTGTCACCAGCTTCTCCAAACCCTGTGTAAATGCGCGAGATGCGATCTCTCGTTGTACTTCGATGCCACAGTTCTTCGACAAAGCTTCAACCAGCGTAAGGGTATATAGTTGGACATTGGGGTTGCGATGCGTCAACCGCTTCAGCGCGGCAGCAACAACATTCCGAGCACTGTTGCGAAGGGCAGTCAGGACACCCTGAACGAAGAATGGAGAACCGGTTGGGATGGCACCGACCCTTGCTCGCCTTCCTCCTGGACCTTGTCGCATAGATTGAGGATTAGCTCCCAGTTCTCGCCCGTCAAGTTCTCGTCCGTAGTCTTCACTACACAATAGGCATAATGTGGTGAGACGCGTGGGGAACCTGCGCACGATCGGAAGTGTGACTAACCGACGATTTCATCGTATGGATTGGCCTGACCGCCCCTGAACATAGTCGTGGAAAGCGCGGGGTGTGGAAGGTGCGCGTATGGAAGGGAGTCGGAGAAGAGATGAAAGATATGGAGCGCTGCGACGACGACTGCGGGAGAGCAGTGAGAGCAGCGAGGAGCTCTTGTCGCTTCTGCCGCCCAAGGCAGTGACGGCCCGGTCTTTGCCGACGGGCATCTCGATTGGACTCGAGGCCACTCGCCGAAAGGACTCCCGTTCAGCCACCGCTTCCGAATACACTCTCTTGCTCCCCTCCACCATGGCAAAGGGTGCGTTCTGCTGCCCGCTTTCATCCCGCTCACACCGTTGACCCGCCACCACAGTCCCGCGTAACTTCCGTCTGCTCGAGGAGCTCGAGAAGGGCGAGAAGGGCATCGGCGACGGCTCCTGCTCGTATGGTCTCGAGGATGGAGACGATATCATGATGAGCCACTGGAACGGGACAATCATTGGCCCCGGACATGTTAGTATACCAACCACTCTCGTGTCTTCGCAATCGAGCCCGTCGCCACTGACTGCAAATGCTCTTCTCGCCGAATAGACCGTCCACGAGAACCGTATTTACAGTCTCAAGATCACCTGCGGCGATCACTATCCAGACCAGCCTCCCGTCGTACAGTTCATCTCCCGCGTGAACCTCCCATTCGTCAACCAAGTCGATGGCAGGGTCGACCCCACCAAGCTGCCTGTACTCTCGCATTGGAGCAGGAACAGCAGTATTGAGACCGTCCTTGTCGAGATTCGGAGGTACGTGCCAAGCTTCTGTCGTGTATTCATTCCCGTCGCCCACATCAGTTGCCATAGGGAAATGGCTTCCTTCAACAACCGCAAGCTCCCTCAACCTCCAGAGGGTAGCACTTTCCTGTGAACGAGGGGGAGGACAAGCACGATCTGGCAGTAAACGTCTTGGTGTGTTGAGCATTGTGTTCTAGTATCAGTCAAACGCAATCCATTGTGATACATATATCCCCGAATTTTGATCATATATAACGCCATCCATGCATGCTCTTCGCTGATCGTCTATTCCACATACCAGATCTGAGCTGTCCCGCACTCGTCGGACGTCTTTTGCTCGATTGCCATTGAAGCTGACGCTATTTACAGCATGTGAGATGACCTAGTACCGTACGGGGATCACAAATCAGATCCAGCGCGCACCGGTACGTGGCTCTCTCCGGGTTGTAATAACGGTCCCTAATGAACGTTGGTGCCCAACAGGACAAGATAAGGCGGGCATTGTGGTTCCCGCATTATGACCTCATCCAATTGAAAAATGTCTTAATTGATTGCAACCATACTTAGCCGAAAGCCGTGTCGAAGACAGTTGACCTTGACACCGCCACCCTCTCGGTCTTCATGACAAGCTGCTGAGACTAACGATATCGCCGACGGTCGATCTCGGGCAATGAGAAATTTCCCAAGCCCTGGCTTGACTTTTACCGCAAGTTCACTTCGTATTTACGCTTACTCTCTCCCCCAAAGTCTAGAATATCCACTCGGATGCTGTTCACAAAGTGGTTTTACGCTTCTGCATATGTGATGGATATCATGTTGTAACGATGGTAAGGAGTCAGTCCTCTCTTCCTGCTTTATTCCCGAGGGCTGAGATCGAGATCATCTCGTTCTCAGACAGTCTCAAGCTCATTTTCCAATATCTGATCTCTCTGTTCTCAGTCCCCATCATGGCATGAGACTGCTGTCCATGATGACAGGAAGCTTGGGTGGGAAGGCATTCAGCCATCCCATTTTGGTACGATTGTCGTCCATAATATCAGCAACATACATCCCCGCGCTCGTCGGGCTTTTATGCGTCGTTCCCGTAGGACGAAGCCCTTCCCGGATGAAAACAATGCCGGGTTTGCGTCGGTGAATCTCAGTCGATTCCTGCGGCGATTGCGCTCCAACCGTCATGCCGAGAGCACCACTAACCTCAAAGTGGACATATGGTGACCTTTGGCCTCTCAGGAATTTCGGCGGCCCTCTATTCGTGGCACCCCTCCCGTGCCTATAAGAACTGCTGAGGAGGAGCGGATGTATTCTTCAGCATACCGCAACTCCACTCTTTCAGTGAGTCCTGCCCACCTCCCACCCCACCGCGCCGCAACCGACTGACGGACAGAAATTCCCTTCTCCCTTCAAAGGACAGTGTTGGTCCCAGTCGTCTCAGTCGTCACCATGACCGCCTTTCCTTTCGTCCTCGTGTCCGTCCTCAGCGTCTTCACGCTCTCCCAGCACACCCTCGCCACCATCGTCGGCCCCGGTGTCGCCCCCCCGGTGGTCCAGCCCATCGTCGAGCCGGTTATCCCCGTCGCCCCCGTGGTCCAGCCATTTGCGCCCGTAGTCCAACCCGTTGCGCCCGTCGTTCAACCCATTGTCCCGGTCGCCCCCGTTGTCCAGCCCGTCATCCCGGTCGTTCAGCCCGTCATCCAGTTTGTCCAGCCCGTCATCCAGGTTGTCCAACCCGTCATCCCGGTCGTCCCGGTGCTTCAGGTCGTTCGCCCTGTCCTCCCTGTCGTGCCGGTCGTCCAACCTGTTGTTGCTCCTGGTAAGTGCACCTACGGGGTCCCGTCACCTGTCCTTCATCATCCCCTAACCTTGTTCCCGTTCCAAATAGTTGTCGGTGCCAGTAAGACTTTAATTCGCCGTTATCTTATCATTCTGGTTGCTGACTTTTGCTCCTCTGCTCGCAGTCGGCTATGGCGCTGGGGTGGGTCTCTCTTGTCAATTTGTCTCATTCTCTTCCGTGGTATTCATGCCACTGTTTTTGTAGGTCGGATGCGGTGGCTGGGGTGGAGCTGCCTACGGCGGCGCTTATGGTGGTTATGGCGCTGCTGCCTATGGCGGATACGGTGCCGGCTATGGTGCCGGCTATGGTGGCTACGCTGGCGGCCTCGTCTACTAAACGGTCGTTCCGTTTTCCAGACGGCTAAAAACCTACTATGAGCTACGCATATTCCATTTGGCCTAAGCTTGTGCAGTGTCAGATCATAGTACTGTTATGGTGTTCGCCTAGTAGTGATAACTTTCAACGGACTTCAGCGTGCCACTGTACCCCTGTTTATACATCTACAATGAGACTTCCTTTGTAATGGGGATTGTATTTCATAGAACAGGAAGGCCTATCATATATCAGTGTCCTGCTCACACAGCCGCAGATGTCCTTGAAAGTTCCCCTTTAGTAAGTGCCGTCGTAAGTATCGCCTAAAATAGTGTCTGAAGCCAAGAGATTAATGCTGTACATATTTTCAAACTGTATCGCTGTGTACACATTCCAGGCTATTTCGTTGGCCTACATCCTGAGAGCATTTTGTAGCAGTGCATGATGGCCAGTACTAGTATGCACTGTGCAGCCGATGACCAGTGATCCGGGAATATTGATGGGTACAAACCTGAGATCAGATCGGGCCAGTGCAGCGGCAACGGTTCCTTCACCGCCAGCTTCTGGCCAGCTTCCAATTGTCCCGAGCTCTGCCCCTCGACATGCATATATACCCTGCCTGGCGACTCTGAAACACCCCACGACTGATTCTGTTTCCTCCATCCTACAAGGCTACAACCATGTCTGCTGTACCTACGATCTCTGCTGCCCAGGCTGTCGGTGAATACCTGCAGTCTCCTGACGACCTCGCGAAGGTCGCCGCATTTCGGAAGAAGCTTGAGAAAGAGAAGGCCTCCATCGACGCACGGCTCCGGAGTGGGGTGAAGGAGCAGCTGGACGCGACGCGGGAGGGTCTGAGGAAGCTGTTTGGGACGCGGAACAACGTGCAGAGCATCAAGGACGAGATGGAGACCGTGGACAAGATGTGCGGCGACCCCGCGTACGCCGTCTCGACGTTTGATCAGATCAGCAGAGTACGCGACTTTTCTTCTCGTTACGAACTAACGAAAACTTAGGATGTATGCATTTACTTAGGTGTCCATGGTGCACCGCAACTTCGAGCAGACGGAGGAGATGGTAAACAACCTCCTAGAGATGAACTCCAAGCTCGAAATGCTCGAGCAGATGCTCGTCGACGACAGCAACGACATAACCGGACCCGCCCCAAATCTCCTCAGTATACACTTTCAGCTCAACCGCCTCGAAGCGTTCCGCAATCAGACCATGCATCAGGCGAAGAAGTCCTCTACCGACACCCGTAACATTCTTAACCGCTGGTTTGAGCGATTGACCCACCTCATTGAAGCATTCGACGACTACGTTCTGGAGATAGCGAAGAACGTCCTTCCCATTGTACGAGCGGGGAACCCGGACGTCATCGTCCGGTTGATGAAGGTTGTCGAAATGGAGGCGAGAGAGGACGAGAAGGTGAGTATATGCGCGTATGTGATACGATTATTTACAGGTGGTCAGAGTGCGCGATTCTGCACGATTTTGGAGAGGATTCTAGGATCGTGCAGAATCGCAGAAGCGGCTCTGGAGCCGCTTCTGTCCCCGGAATTGCGATTTTGGCGTCGCGCTTCTGCTCCGTCTTAAATTCGCCCCCAAAATCGCGTTTTCCGACTATGGGTGTTCAGAGTGGACGCGATTTTTATGGCAATCCTGGGACGAGAATCGCACGGGGTCATGACTTTGACTTCCTTTTTGAGTGAAGATCCTCCGCCGCGCTGGTCTTGGTCTCCTTCGTTCCCTTTCTTGGACGGTTTGGGATCAATTCTGACCATTCTCTGTTCAGGCCATTGCCATCAAACTTGTGAAGAAGGCGGGAAAGATGGATGCTGCCTCGAAATTCAGGTCCATGCAGGCCAACGCCCGCGTCATCAAGCACTACCGCTCCAAGGTCATGAAATGCATCACGGACTCCATCCAGGCAAAATTTGATGAAGTGTACGCTGCGAACGACCGCAACCCCGCCGGCTTCCTCGATGACCTCGTCTTCATCTACAAAGACCTCATCCGCATAGAAAGCGACGTCGTTCCTTGTTTCCCTCCCTCCTACGACATCTGGTCCACCTTCGTACGTGAGTACCATAAGGCGCTGAACAACACCCTCAACCGCCTCGTCAAATCCGAGCCGGAGGCCAGCGTGCTCCTCACGCTGCACGCGTGGATCAAGGAGTACAAGAAGAGTATGCGCGAGCTCGAGATCCCCCCTGAGCTCCTCGAGCCACCGCTGCTCGAGGGCAAGGAGCAGTCGCTCATCGAGGACTACCTGCAGCTCATCATCAAGAAACTCGACGAATGGTCTGGGAACCTTATGCGCACGGAGGTCGCTGCGTTCACCGCGCGCGAGGAGCCCCCTGAAGTAAGCGCGGACGGCCTCTACACGGCGTCCGGCACGGTCATCTTCCTCGACATGGTCAACCAGCAGGTCGATCTCGCGCTAGACTCGAACCAGGGTCTCGTCCTCGCCCGCGCGGTGGAAGAAGTCAACCGCGTGATGCGCTCGATCCAGGATCGCTGGGTAAAGCTCGTCGACACTGAGTACAAGAAGCACACCGAGAAGCCGGACGAGGTGCCGGGTGGGCTCGTCGAGTACTGTATCGCGCTTGCAAACGACCAAATCAAGTCTGCCGACTTCACGGAGGGCCTGTCGGCGCGTATCGAGTCGCTCGTCAGCGACAAGTACCGTGTAACAATCCACGACCGGCTCAACGACGCGCTCGATGGGTACCTCGACGTCGCGAAGAGGTGCACGCAGACGCTCATCGGCATCATCTTCAACGATCTGAAGCCGGCGGTCAAGCAGCTCTTCGGGCCGACGTGGTACGATGGGACGCATGCGCAGATCATCGAGACGATGCGCGACTACATGTCCGACTACCAGGCGTTCCTGAACGAGTCCCTCTTCGAGGTTCTCCTGGAGGACCTACTCGACATGTACCTTGTCACGTACCTCACGGCGCTCGTGAACGGGCCGAAGCTGAACATGCCTGCGGCGACGGACCGGATGAAGAAGGACCTCGACGAGGCGTACCAGTTCTTCGGGACGTACAAGAAGATGAAGGAGCTTGAGCCGCAGATGGAGGTCCTCGACCAGGTGCTGGCGATGCTGGAGGCATCCAAGAGCTTGGCTTTCCTCTCGTACTGGTCGTTCGCGAAGGCCCACGGTCCCTGCATACAGTTCGTGGAAGCCCTAATGAAATTGCGGAGCGATCTGGATCGCTCGGCGGTGAGCGAGGTCATGGAGAGCATCAAGCGGAAGGTGAAGGAAGAAAACCTCGCAGATCGTAAGCCATTTTTTCGATGCGGCGGACGCATATATTAACAATTTCTTGCTCTGTAGCACCAGAACCGACAATCATGAAAAAGATCGTCATTCAAGGAGCTCTGTCACGGTTCCTCGTGCGTTCATAGGGCACAACAAATTGCTCTCGCTATTTATTCTATAGCTCCCGCGTACACCCGTTATGTATCTATCGCTACACATCGACGC
The DNA here is from genome assembly GCA_002760635.1 of Ganoderma sinense ZZ0214-1. NCBI lineage: Eukaryota > Fungi > Basidiomycota > Agaricomycetes > Polyporales > Polyporaceae > Ganoderma > Ganoderma sinense. Next base: position 2,090,240 of record AYKW01000056.1, read on the forward strand.
TTTCCTTGGCCGCTCTGTAACCTACACCACGCCTGTATTTCTACGCACTCGCAATTGACGGACTGGAATAGAGCACGAATTCCATGGGCGGGCTTACAAGATAGAGATCTTGTCCTTGACCTCGAAAACCTTCGCAGTGGACCTGTCTGGCCATCTCGCAGCGGCCTCATCAATCTTCTTGAACTGCCAAGGGAAGCGCGACGGGTACAAGAAGGGTCGCAAGTCGAACCGATTGTCATCGGGACTGTATTGCTCCTGCACAACGTTCAGCGACTGGGTCAACGTCTCTAAACCTCACAATGCTAGCTTACCGCATGGTACGACGGCGTGAGGGTCGTCATCTTATGCCTGTTCCGCGCGTACTCGAAGAAGAAATGCTTGACCTTCTCCGCGACCTTGGGATCAATAATCAGCAAGGGCCCATTTAGCAGGTGCTCTCAAACCACCGCAAACCTGCAAGGGAGACAGGACCGAGCCCCACTCGTGCACGAGCTTCGTGAACATGCTCCATGGGCCACACTTCTCGACCTTGCGGAGCCGTCCGAAGACGGAGAGCTCGTCGTACGTCATGCCCATGTCAGCCTCGTCCGCTTGGACGTAGTCCTCGGTAATCGGCTCGAGCTCAGCAGTGGGTACGGCGTCCAGGAACCTGCGGTTGAATTAACCAGAATTCCGCAGGCGATTCCAGGAGGGGGGACGCACTCGGTCAAGACGGGGAGCTCGAAAGCGTCTCGGGCGTACGCGATAAACTTCTTGAGGTCCGTCTTGCTGATGGCACCGATGGGGTTGATGTCCGCTGCGAGAGCGGTCAGGCTTCCCAGGGAGATCTGGACGCTCAGCGGACTTACCGGACGAACAGTCATACTTCGTGAAATAACCGCGTATACTATACTCGCTCGTCAGCGGGACTCCACCCCACGGAACCACCAGACCATCGCCCGCCTACCTCTCGTCCACGTTCGCGCTCCCAAGAACGAGCAGCCCGCCCTGGCGGCCCCTCGCCCACGGCATCAGCTGCGCGAACAAGTACGCGACCACCATCCTCAGCCGCGCCTGTATGTTCTGCAGCGCGAGGTTCTCCGCGGCGGTGCCCCCGTGCGCCTTGAAGCGCGGCCGCGCCCCCGTGACGAACACGAACAGGTCGCGCATCGCGCCCACGACCGTGTCCATGTTCAGGTCGATGTGGTACGCGCCGATCGCGCCCGCGAGGGCCTTCGCGCGCCGCCGTGTCTCGGGCGACGAGTTCTCCGTGCCCATGTAGCACGTGTGGAAGATGCGGTTCGCGAACTCGCGCGGGTCGGTCGGGGTGTAGGACGAGTCGGGGGCCTCGCCTGCGATGCGGCGCGCGTCCGCGATGACGTGCTCGTCTACAGTTCGTCATTGTCATTTGTGAATCAGAGGAAGCCAACCTGAGGTCAAAAAGAGGACACGGGGGAGCACGAACCTCCATTGCGTGCCGCTTCCGCGACGAGGCGGCACATCGAATAGACAATGACGGACGTCGCGCAGCTGTCGATGCCACCGCTGAGCGGGATGAAGTATCCTTGCGTCCTGGAACGGCGGAGATAGTCCCACAGCCAGCACGCAGGGCCCAGCCTGCGATCGCCAACGCTCGTCAGCATCCCTCATGTGGAACACACAGCGGGTGGCCACTGACGCGATCTCCTCCTCGGGTTTGTGATAGCGCACTTCCGGGGGCGGGCCGACGATGAGCTGGTTCAAGTCCTTGATCTCGTCGCCCGTGGACCCGGAGAGGGCGAAGTCGACCTCGATGCGGTGGTACCGTTCCGCGCCGGCTGCCTGGTTGCTGCGGCTGCTCGTCGCGCGGTGCGAGCGCACGTCTTCGAGGTCGACCGTTGCGGTGACAACCTCAACGTCCTGGAGGGAGAACTGCGAGCCTTGGGCGACGACGCGGCCGTTCACGACGATCATCGCGCAACCGTCGTAGTAGAGACGGTCGCCGTCGCAGCCTTGTTGGTTGGCATAGAGGTATATGCCTCCGAGCTGTAGAGTCAAACGTCATCGAGGAGTCGGGGAAGCGCAGTGCAAGAGATAATGTAACCTTCATGGTGGCCTCCTTCATAAGCTCGATGCGACGATAGAGCTTCCGGAGTTCATGGTGGCTACCACTTGAGTTCGTGAAGATCTCTACACCATCCAGACCCATGAGGATATGGGGACTGCACGAGATCAGATACTGGCAGTAGCGAATTATCCAGCGCGCATTTACCTTGCCGGGGTGAAGAGCTCCTCGCAGAGCTCCACACCAATGCAAGTGTCGACGGTGCTGACGACGGCGTCCCCGAAAGGCACTTTCGTCTACGATCATGGCCTTCATTAGTACTCGTCCTTCCCTTATCAATAATCACACGTACCTGGCCAGTAACGGCATGAATGATCCGGGGCAGATAGTGGTCTTCGACCTGACGATGCTTCATCCAAGGCGTAAACCACCGCAGCTCGCGGTAGTTTCCGTCGTTCGCCATCCACATCTTCGGGCGAATAAGGAGGATCTGCCCATCGTGGATGATAACACGGCAGTTGTAGATGACGTTCTTATGGACCACAGGCCTGTCGACAAACCTTATCAATACGACCCTCAGTTCGAGTAAGGGAAACACACTGACATTCCGATGTCGCACACGAGGCCCTTTGCCTCTTCGGATTTGAGGATCTCGGCCAGGACCTCCCATGAGTGCAGGCAGGTATCGCCTAGAAGGCAGTCACAATGAGGATTCGGGGCTTGGACAAGACGATCTGCCCAAATTACCTTCGAGGAAGTGGTCCATGCAGCCATACCCACTGGAAAGAACACATTCAACTTTTTTTACAAAGGAGAAATCCCGGAATTCAGAGCTTACGTTATTTCTAACTCAGGCCCAACGCGGAGGGTGGCTCCTTTCTCTTTCGCTATTCTGAGACTTTCCAGGATGCGTTGAAAGTTCCCCTGTGAACGCCGAATTAGTGGGCTTCCGCTGCCAGCCTTGATTGACTGATTCTCGCCTCGAAGTCTAAGGCCCATTGGTTCAGGGAACTGGATATGGGTGGTTAATGAAACTGCCGATACAGAGGATCCAATACAACACGTACCATCTAGCGGATGATATCAGTGGGCAAATGTTCGAAAGTTCTTTTCGCACTTACGTTGCAACGGTGATGAGATGCCCCATCCTTATGTTGTTCAATTCAATCGAACGACTGGAATGGTTAAAGTATCCGCGAGACCTCCGCTTGTGGCTCAATCGGCGCCATCAATGCGCCATGTCCACCATATTCCTTTTGCTAACTTTAAGTAAGTACTTAATGACAAGCTCCGCTACCGCCCGTCCAGCCTTGTCATGCGCATGACGTCATCAAGGGCTAACCAAACGTGAGCAGACAGAAACAGTGTATCAATTCGTATCCTGCGTGTCTAGTACATTCATTGGTGTGTATGGTATCGTCGGCGAGCATTCATGCAACAACATGCAAAGCGTGTAGAGAGGGATCGTGGATCTGCGGGGACATACATACTGCTACAAGTGTGAACGCGGGCTGCTTCCGCGCGTTCTAGTCCAAGGCGAAACAATTTAAGGGGAAGCGTACGAGGGAGGACCTACAGGTAACCAGTTAGCATATACGCGCGTTGTATAACGAAGGCTACGCACCAGGAGAGCCTTTCGAGTGCTGCAGCGCATGGATTAGCGCCAACTTCTCCTCGTCACCGAGGTTGTCCAGCACGCGGACAAGTCCATCGACGGTAGCCTTCTTGTCCTCGTTGGCCAGTTCCAGCATCTGGCGAGCGAGGTAGTCCGCCTTCAACTGGGTAAGCGTGTTCGTCAAGTCGAGCTTCTCGAGGGCCTCTGCGACGGCGCGAGGGTCACTTTCGCCCTCGGTCCCGCCGATAGACTCCAACAAGTGCTTGCGGTACTCGTACGTCGACTCGGGGCTCGCCTCCTCGAGCTGCGCCATGGCAGACGAATGTGCAACCTTAGCACGGACAGCCCAGTAGAAACGTCTCCGTGCGTCCTTCCAAGTCATCGCTTTCGCACAACCCTTCGCCTCCATACGACCAGTCCGGCTGTAAGATAACGGTCAACTAGAAATCATCTGGCGGAATTCAGAAAAGCTCACTCATGGAGATCTGCATAAAGCAGCGCGATTTGCTTGTACGTCGGCTGCAGGAGAGTCTCGCGCTTGGCAAGAGCGTCCGTCGCAGCCGCCTGCTCCTCAGCGGTCTTCGACTTGTCAGCGCTGACCTTCTTGAGGCTGGCGTATGAAGCGTCAAGGCGTTCCATGAGCTTCAGGATCTTGTCGCGACGCATCTTGATCTCGACGACACCCTCCGGTTCGAGGACACCCGCCCGAGCGTCGACATCCGCGTACATCTCCATCTGTGCCGAGTTGATCGAGGGGTCGAGCACGACCCACGCACCACCGCGGAGCTCGCCGTGAGGAACAATGTAGACGAATACGGGCTGCTTGTAACTGGAGAGTCCGTCGACAATCTTGGAACCCTGCTTCAGGACCTCGTCGTACATGTCCTGCTGACCACCGGAGAACCCACGCCAGTTCGCGAAGATGATGAGAGGGAGGCCCTCGCGGTTAAAGTCAAAGATCGCCTGCGCCGTCTTATACGCCGAGTTGGGGTACCAGACCTGACCGGCCTCCATGATGCGCTGCTCGAACGACGACGGGTTGGCAGGGTCGGCGGGAACAATGCGCTCGATTGTCCGAGTCTCAACAGCGATGACACCCATAGGGATGCCTCCTAGGCGAGCCCGACCGACGACGACCGTCTGAGCCCATCCGCTGAGTGTCTCCTGGAAGGAACCACGATCGAAGAAGCCGGAAAGCCAGTCGTTCGTGGTCTCGTCCTTCTTGCCCTCGATGAACCAGCGCGGGTCGTACGGACCCTTCGGTGGGACGTAGCTGATATCGCGGTCCCATGGATCGATAGAGTCGAGAATGGGGAGAGGAGCATCCTTGGATTCGGGAACATACGACAGCCATTCGAGGATGTGGGTAGCGCCCTCCAAGTCGCTGCTGGCAGTGAGGTGCGAGACACCGTTCTTGTGCATGATCTGAGTACCACCAAGCTGGAGGTTGGACGTGTAGACTTCGCGACCGAGCACCTTGTTGAGAGCAGGAGCACCGGTGAGGATAATAGGCTGGCCCTCGACCTGGACTGCACGCTCGCCAAGACGGACCAGGTAAGCACCGATACCAACAGAACGAGCGGTGACGAGGGTAATGGTGAAGATATCGTCGTAGGCACGAGAAGTCTCGCCGGCGATGAGACCGGAGCCCTTCAAGCACTCGACACCGAGACCGTCCTGCAAGCCGATAATGTCCGTGATCTTGTAACGCTGTTCGCCGTTCTCCTCGATCTCGACAGTTCGGATCGCCGCCGCAGCCTTCTCCTGGACCTTGAGGAAGTTCTCGCGAGTCAGGTAGATGTACTCGATCCCCTTCTCGGGATGGGCCGGATCACTCCAAGCGACAGAGAAGAGGTTCATGACCTCCTCGGCAAGACCGATCCGAGCACCAGAGTTGGCGGAGAGGTAGATACGGGGGAGGCCGTGGTCGCGAGCATACCGCGAGCAGAGGTAGAAGAATTGGTCCTCGTCTGGGCCGAACGAACCGATCTTGTACGTGATGTCGTTAGCGATGACAACTACACGGCGACCGTCCGGATACTCGGGAGTGCGGAGCGTGAACACCCAGCCAACCATACCAACGGTGTTGTTGCCTGGAGCCCTGTCAACCTCCTGGAGCTGGTCGTGTTCGTCGAGCATGAGCTCCTTCGATTCGAAAATGTTCTTGGGCAAGCTCAGGCTCGGGTTGACGAAACGAGCCTTCGCCCACACGTTGCTCAGTGCCTTAGAGAAGAGGTCGGGGAAGTCGTACACGTAGGTAGTGCCGATGAGGTGGGCCTGGTACCTCTTCGGCTGCAGGGACTCCTTCGTGGGGTACGCTTGATGGACGGGCTGCAAGTGAAGAGGTCCCTTCTCGCCAATGGACTTCAGGATAGTGGTGCCCTTGTCGGTAGTTATCTCCTGGTAGCCGTGGTAGTTGACGATGAAACCGGAGACGTTCTCGATGACACAGCGAATAGGAGTGACGTTGCCCTCCTGGTCCTCGAGTACGATGCGGATTTCGGAGCCAGTAACGTGAAGGCGCCAGAGCCGCTTACCATGACGCTCGATGAAGCCAGAGATGGCTTCGAGAACGTCGTCGTAGGTGACGGGGAGGTTGTAGATGAAGTTCATGAAGATGTGGTTGCAGTCAGCGTTGCGGTGCTGGACGGAAACAACCTCGAGAGCGTCCAAGATGGTGGTAACGAGACGGTCGGTCTCGGAGATGAGGTACTGGGCGGTGTTCATGCTGCCCCGAATACGGCCGGGGCGCACCAACGCACGGATGAAGAAGCGGTTGTCCAACTGGTTCTCCCGAGCAACGCCGTGGTAGAAGTGGAGCTGCTTGCTCTCCGTGAAGCAGGGAGTAAGGTTGTAGTTCGACAAGCGGCTAAGCTCAAGCTGGAACGCAAGGGCGGGTTCGATGTGACGAATAGATTGTTCTTCCTGCCAAGAGCCACCCATCTCGCGGAGCGTGTAGTAAATAGGGTACTGTCCCGGACGGCAGATGAGGATCGAGATACGACGGACACCTCGCTTGCTGAGTACGTCGCGATGGCTATTGACCAACTCAACGATCTTCTCGTACCAAGCGTCCTCAGACATGTCGTCAGCCTCGTTGAAGATGCGCAACGCCAAGTTCAGGACGTTCGGAGGCTGGTTGTTGGCACCGTAGCGTTGCTGGTACTCGTAGGGGTCGAAGTTGGGAAGCACCGCAGCGACCTTGTCGAAGCCACGCCTGAGAGCATCGAGGTTTGGGAAGGACGCAATAGCACCGGTACGGAGCGGCTGCTTCTGGTGTGTGTTGATCATATACGTCAAATCACTGACCGAAGCTTGCCTACGAGGCAAGTCACTATTCGAAGACTACATGAGCACGAAGCGAAGCATGGAATAACAGCATACTCACTCTCGAGCGAGGCGAGGTGTCGACGGTGGCGAGTTTGACTGACCGAGATTGAAGCGCCAGGTGATAACAGTTGGCGCATCTCCGTCGTCCATGCCATCACCCTCCTCGTAATCAACCGACAGAAGCGTGTACGCCTTGTATGCACGCCTCACATAGACCTCGAGGGCAGCTGTCTCCTGGATCAGAATCATCAAGATCATAAGTCACAGTCGGCGAACGCACCGTGGATGATCTCCTGCTCGCTGTAGTTCCAGAACGTGGGTAGGACGTCGTATACGGTGTACCGCGAATCGATAAGCTCCCGCAAAACGTCCATGGACGGGGTCCTGGCAACGGAACCAGTCTCGCCATAGTAGCTGTTGGTGACTGAAGCCTTAAGGATGCCCTCCATCTGGGCCCGACGCTCCTCGTACGAGGGCATCTGACACGAGATGAGGACCTCACGCGCCTTCAAGGAGACCTGGGTAGAAGATCTAACGCAGAAGTGTAAGTATGGAAAAGTGATTGCCAACGGCCACGAAAGACGCACCTGGCCTCGAGCGCTGCGAGTCCCTGAAGGACCTGGTAGAGACGAGAGTTGGGGTCGGTCACGGTCAAGCCACTGTTTTTGACATGCTCGAGGACAGCCATGACCAAGCGGCCCTTCCTCTGCGCCATGATGTGGCTGAGAACGAGAGCGACGACCTTGTCCAGATCATCCTTGTTCTGCTCACGCAATGTCAGAACGCGGGCCTCGATGCTACCTCCAAAGAGCTTCTCGGTCTCCTCGTAGCGGGCGAGCAGACCCGCGATGACGTCGGTCTCGTGAGCCTTTAGACCGGACTGGTAACGCTCCACGGCGCTGAGGAGCTCCGCGAGTTGAGTGCGGAACATGGTCCTGTCCTGGGCGCGCACGTTGTCCTCCATGTAGTGGTCGATGAGCCGTTTGACACGGTGGGCCGGGAATTCAGCGCTCTCGCCCTTGCCCTTCGCGAGATCAATGGCAGCACGGACGCTCTCCTCAAGCTTCGCTGGCATGCGACCGGAAAGGGTAGACAAGATAGCGGAGACTTCAGAGAAAGGAAGCTCGACATTATGGAGGATATCGATGAGCTCCTTGAGGGTCGACGCCATGACCGCCTGGTTGTCATAACCGTCGAGGATGTTGTGGAGGACGTCGAGGTAGGAGTACATGCGCTGGTGAGGCTTGTTTCCGATAACGCTGGGCGTACCCATACTAGGGAGCAACCCTTCGAAGGGCTTCGCATGCTTGACGCGAGCGGGGTCGTCGAGAGTGAGGATACCAAGGATGTCACCGGGCTCGAGACTGACGCCAGGCTGTTTGACGAACTGGACAATACCATCCTCAGCAGCGACGAGAGGCATGTACATCTTCATGACCTAGAGAACGAAGCCGGTAAGGGTCGTCTTCGAGAAGACAACTAAGTCGCGCACCTCAATCTCTGCGTACTGCTCACCGGCGTTGATGTGATCACCGCTCTCTACAAGGAAACGGATGAGCTTGCCGGGACTGGGGCTCCTCAACTGCGTCGGGTCGTTCTCCTGTTCAATCAGGCACGTCTTAGCATCGATCATCACTCGCAACGCGCCCACTTCCTCTCTCCAGTAGACAGAATGGCTCTTGCCGTCAAGCAGAACCAACAGGCCGCCATCAGCCAAACCACGCGCTCCCACCAGCGTCCGGCCACCGTTGAGGTACAGCGTCCAGAGCATCGGAGAAGAACGCGTAGCAGTGAAGGAGTAGCGGACGTTGTCGTAGATGAAGTCGATTCCAAAAACGGTCTTGAGAACGTCGCGTGAAGGCACCTGGCCCTTGTCGAGGATGCGCTTGTATTCGCTCCACGAAGCTTCCGCTGCGATGAAAGCTTTGGTGACAGCACCACATATAACGGCGAGAGTTGAGTTGGGGCGTTCGGCGGTGAGCTTGTCGCTGATGAGGGAGTCAAGCCAGCCAGTCGTAATGGTGTTCTCCTCGAACGCTTGAAGCTCCAGAAGCTTGATGAGGTACTCGACCGTCGTACGGAAGTCGCCACGAATACTAAGCTCCTTCAAAGCAACGACCATGTTCTTGCGGGACTCCGCACGGTCTTCACCGTAAGCGAAAACGTGTCCGAATTGCGAGTCCGCGAACTCGTGGAGACCACCAGCGCTACCGACGGAGAAGTAACCCCAGACGTTAGTGCTGGAACGGAAGTTGAGCTCTTGGAGCGAACCGGACGACGGCTTGAAACCCGCGTCGGGGTTCTCCGCCGTGATACGAACGGCAATAACGTGACCCTTGGGGCGGGGCTTGCGCTGGACGGTGCTAGCCTCGGGGTCAACCATGTCGAAGTCGATCTCGGAGGTGCCGTTGTGCTCTACGCCATACAGCTGACGGATGTGGCGAATACGGTGGAGAGGAATGCCCATAGCAACCTGGAGCTGAGCAGCAGGAAGGTTGACACCGGAGACCATCTCGGTCGTCGGATGCTCAACCTGAAGACGGGGGTTAAGCTCAAGGAAGTAGAAAACGTCCTCCGCGTGGCTGTAGAGATCTATTCACGACGTCAACGTCTTTATCCATTTGCACGAGAACAATATACGAACATTCGACCGTTCCAGCGCTGACATATCCAACGAGCTTCGCCAATCGAACCGCGGCGCGCTCCATCTGTTCAAAAATCTTCGAGTCGGCGATGGTCACCGGCGCCTCCTCGATGATCTTCTGGTGGCGGCGCTGGACGGAACAGTCACGGCCAAAGAGAGAAATGGCGTTGCCGTACTGATCAGCGAGAAGTTGGACCTCCAAGTGCCGTGCCTGGCCGGCGAGCTTCATGATGAATATCGGCGAACCTAACTCAACGTGAGCAAGAGAACAATGTGAATACGTGGCTGAGCCTACCAGGGATCTCTCCCGCAACTGCGTGGAACGCATTCTTAAACACGTCTGCAGAATCCACCTTACGAATACCCTTGCCTCCTCCGCCTTCAGATGCCTTGATCATGACTGGGAAACCGATCTCCTCTGCGCGCGCAAGACCCTCCTCAACAGTGGTCACGCACGCCGCCTTGTACGCGTCGTCGGGAACAGTCACGAAGCCGTCCGCGGAGAGCTCGGTCTTCGATATTCCAGTACCGGACCAAGCCATGGTTGGAACGTCCGCGCTCTGTGCTACGATCGTGCTAGAAATCTTGTCTCCCAAGCTACGCATGGCGCTGCCGGGGGGGCCGATGAAGACAATCTTGTTGGCGGCGAGCGTTTCTGGTAGTCGGGGGTTCTCCGAAGCGTGGCCCCAGCCAGCCCAGACAGCGTGAACACCGGCGCGCTCCGCAACGTCGACGATGAGGTCCACATTCGCGTAGTTATGGTTGTTGGAACCGCCCGGCACTTCGACATACCGGTCGGCCATGCGAATGTACTCAGCGTTGACCTTCAAGTCCTCTGGTGTTGCCATAACGGTGAACTCGACAGCGCGCTCCGTACCAAACGTCTCATAGCTCCATTGCCGGATCGAGCGAATCTCCTTCACAGCCGCGATACCTGAAAACCAGTCAGTACCCCCCGCGCGTCCTCACCGAAAGCATGACCGACCGTTGTTGGCAATGAGGACCTATCCAAACAAATTTTGATAAGTATCTCGCACATCTCCAGAGAAGTGAGGGAGCAGTCTGCAATTCTCGAGCGCATATAGCCCGCGTGTCCGGACCTCATGTGCAGAGGCACGCTCCAGAACAAAGCGAATGCCGAGATCGATAGGGAACGCGCATATAGCCGGTGCATGCGCCCGAACATGCATTTGCCAGGAGTTTCGACGAGCTCGGGGGTGAACCGGGGATGCTGAGAGGATGGACTAACTGCGGCGCACCTCGGAGCCGCCAGACGCGTCGCGATCTGTGACGCGCGCGCGACGCGTCCCGCACGGTCCGCTGCTCTTCCTCCGAGCTCTCGATCTGGGCACCGCGGGCCAAAATTCCCCACGTCCTACCACCGATACCGCAAGTAATGAAGCCGAAGCTCACCTTCGAGATGACCGTATGTCCTCCATGCTGCTTGACGAAGTCCTTGACTGGCCCCGACGGAGCCTTTTCGAGTGTGTTACCGCCTGTGGTCGGACGTCACATCCTGTGTACAATTTGAGGAGCAAATGCAACGTCATACCGATGAATTGGGCGACTCTTGAATGATCGTAGGTGGACATGGCTGGAGGAAGGGGAAGAGGATGTTACCAGGGGGCAAAGGAAACGGAGAAGGGCAGGATGGACAATTTAAGGCCTGCAAAGAAGATCCCCGACAGCTTGCATCCCCAACACATTGCTGATTACCTAATGGCGCCCTGGGGATTCAAATATTCAGCATCGAATCGCGCGCGCTGTGACGTCGTAGAACCCTCCCGATTGGCACAGACAATCTGTTTCTGAACCCCAGCCCCAGCCACGTCGCCGCCGCTGGGTACGCGAGGCCCCAACGCTAGGCGGGATCGCTGCAGACGCTTGCGACGTCGGGCAACTCAACCTCGCTGCCGACCCTCGGCCCGTTCAAGCTACTCTACCTCCGCGACCGCAGGATCAACGAGAAGCAACGGTCTGTCAAGCAACAGCTCATTCATGCTCTAGAATCTTCTCTACATACATCTTGGGTTGACAGTGGAATCGAACGACAAACTGATCCCGGACAACCCAGCAAGCCAGATAACAGCCCGGCCTTTGGGCCATCGACCAACGACAGTCGTAATCCTCCGACGTTCACACATAGATAGGAGATTTACAGTGCGAGTGTGCATGCAATCATGGAGCATGTCATAGGATTTGCAATACATGAGCGTGTAACAGCAATACCGGCAACAAAACGGAAGAGAGGGAGATGCTTAGATGTTGGAGGGGTAAAGCATCTGTGACACCAGAGCCGCAAGAACCCCATAAGTGAAAGCCAGCATGAAGAAAGGAAATGAACGCACCACCCGGACGCTCGCGCCGAACGCGTGTGGGGGCAAGTTCGAGCTGAACTTCCCTTTTACGACACCGGAGTTACCGTGCGGACGGGTGACGCGGCTATATTTGCGACATATTGCTCAACATCATGCACAAAGATAGACTGACGAGTTAACTCACCCCCAGATTACGCGGACCTTCGAGCCCTCGACGGCACGCTTTGCCCGGTAAACGTATGCGACGCGCTATATCGCAAAAGGGTCATTGAATGTGCTTGGAGAATCATGGCGTGAAACGTACCTTTCCCAAGTAGAATTGAGCATCCTCCTTAGTGGCGACACCCTCAATCTGGAGGAGAGAAGTGTTGGGGCGGGAGTTGCGCTTGGAGCGCTTGTGGCCGAGGACGCGGCCCTTTGAGTACAGTCTACATCAGACGAGCGTAAGCCAGCTATTCTTGCGGAAGTGGTGCCAGATATTCAAGATGAAGGCGACTGAGCATAGAAGCAAGAGTGTCGAGTGTCGAGGAAGTCTGTGTAGCCAAGGGTCGAGCGCCGTCATCCGTCCCTCCTCATCGCCATCCATCCCATCCTTCGTGTCCTTCGCCCTTCCAAACGTCCCACAACCCATCGCAGCATCCTCCAGCAGCATAGAAGCATAATCTCACCTTGTGGATCCCATTGTTTTGTCGGTCGGCCGGTGTCAGATGTCGTGAACTTGCTGCTATCGACGGCCTGCCTGAAGTTTGCCAGTTGTGCCCTGAGCGCCCGCCTCGGCATCGCCCGATTCCCCAACCAAATGAGGATATCCCGACATTTACCCGGGCGCTCGGGGGAGGCCTTGCTCTGAAAATCGAGCCCAACGTTGGTTCCTCCTCACCATCGACGCAGCGACCAGCGCTGCACTCTGTCGTCGGCCATCTATCGACTCGACGCACGAGTAACGGAGCGGTGGAAGAGCCAGGTCCACGCAAGTGGGCATCCTCGGGACGCGGCCCGCTATTCTTGTAGGTAGCCAGTCGCATTTTTGCTCGCGCAGGTCATGTACTTCTGTCCGAGCTCGAACCGCAGGGAATATACATCCATTCGCCGTACACGACCGACTGGGCTTCAGCCTGCGAACTCCAGCTGGCGTGCGTAGTGACTCGACTCAGCGTTAGGCTTATAACTTTGCCAGCAATCGAGTACGTTTTCCCCTCGGCCCTCCACCATGACACTCTCGATACGCGGACTGCCCGCCGTGTTTAAACGGTTTTCGTCCTCTTCATCCTCATCAACAACGACCATCGTCACCAAAGCCATCCCATCCAAGAGCCATCTGCACGCCCCCATCCTTGACTCCGCCTTCCCGAGTGGATACGCGCTCGCCGGCCTGCATTGTGGCGTCAAGAAGAAACCAGAGCTCCTGGACCTCGGCATCATCCTCTCCACCTCTTCTCGCCCTACCAGCGCAGCGGCCTGCTTCACTCGCAATGCCTTCAAAGCAGCCCCAGTCGTCGTCTCTCAGGACGTCCTCGAACGCACCGGCGGCCGCGCACGCGCGATCGTCGTGAACAGTGGATGCGCAAACGCAGTCACGGGCAAGCAAGGTATGGAGGATGCTTGGGCCATGGTGCGCACAACCGACGCTCTCCTCCCCTCCTCCTCCCCGTCCTCGAACGAGACGCTCGTGATGTCTACGGGTGTCATCGGCCAAAACCTCCCTATTACCAAGATCCTCGAAGGCATCCGCTCGCAGGGCTCCTCCTGCACACCCACTCTCGGCTCGAACTTCCAGGCTTGGGAGCGTGCGGCGCGCGCGTTTATGACGACGGACACCTTCCCCAAGCTCCGTGCACGGACGTTCACGATCAACGGCAAGGAGTTCCATTTGGCGGGCATGGACAAGGGCGCGGGCATGATCCACCCAGACATGGGCCCGCCAACGAGCAGCGGACAACTCCACGCCACACTTCTCGGATGCATCCTCACGGACGCTGCGGTCTCCCCGCGCAGCCTGCAGTCGGCGCTGACGTACGCCGTGGACCGGAGCTTCAACTCGATCAGCGTGGACGGGGACATGTCAACGAACGACACGATCATCGTCTTGGCTAACGGTGCTGCGGTGGCGGCGGTGGAGCCCGAGATTGACGAAGCGACGGACCCGGAGGCGTACGAGGTGTTCAAGCAGGAGCTCACGGCGTTCGCCGCGGACCTGGCGCAGCTTGTCGTCCGGGACGGAGAGGGCGCGACAAAGTTCGTCACGGTGACTGTCGAGGGCGCGCCGACGTACAAGGATGCACACGCCGTGGCATCCAGGATATCAACGTCTGCACTGGTGAAGACCGCGTTGTTCGGGGAGGACGCTAAGTGAGACCGCCCTCGCAGTTCGTCTGTATGTAGTTGCTGAGCTCACAATCTCATAGCTGGGGTCGTATCCTCGCCGCTACCGGCTCTATTCCGCTATCTCAGCCCATCAACCCTTCACGGGTGAACGTTTCGTTCATTCCTGCAGATGGAACGGCAGCGCTTCCTCTTCTGGTCAACGGCGAGCCTGAAAAGGTCGACGAGGCCCGTGCATCCGAGATCATTGGTCAGGAAGACCTCGAGATCAAGGTCGAGCTTGGCATTGGTTCTGAGAGCGCAAAATACTGGACGTGTGATTTCAGCTACGTAAGTCTAAACCATCTTTCCTTCCCCCAGCACTTGAGATCTTGAGAGCTTACTTACTGATTCGGTCTTGTAGGAATATGTCAGGATCAACGGCGACTACAGGACGTAGGGTTGGCCGTGCCTTATGTATAGAAAATCCTTAGGCGGGGCGGCGGAACGAACATCTCAACGCACTTAGAATTCTTTATGATGGTTCTGAAATTCTGACTCGGGACTTTTTTGAGTCCCTTTTGAATGTCGCGATTGAGATGATCGTCAAGCCTTAACTCAATAGTGTCAGTGGCCCGGCGGTGCCAATGCGCCTCCTGTCTCCCTTCCATGTCTCTCATCCACGTTCTGCATCCCTCGACGAGCTCTGGTGTATGTACGTACCAGTGTGTGAGTGTCGGAAGGCCGTGAGGGACGGCGCTTGTGGGTTGTGCCTATTCATGGACGCGCTATTTGTGCTTGTTGACGCGTCCCGGCAAACGAAAGCGACTGATCGCATGCGCCAAAAAGGTCAGAGCGCATACTTTCTCCTGGCTCCACCACGTCAGTCCTCCCTTCCCGCAGCCGCTGCTCCTCCCGCGCCCCTACTTCTCCTCTAAGCACACTCATTCACTGTCCGCCGCCGCCATGGGTTCCGTCCAGAGCTACCTGCCCGTCGCCGCCGTCGCCGCGGGGGCCGCCGCGTACGGCTACGTCCAGCTCAACAAGCCCGCAGCCGCTCCCCAGCACGCTGGCCCGTCGTCCTCGTCCGCCGCGTCCGCATATACCTCGGCGGCCTCGTCGAAAAAGCAGAAGCAAAAGAAGAAGGCAGGGACAGGGGCGGGCGCAGGCACATCGGAGAAGGGGAAGGACGCACACCCTGCAGAGCCCATCGTCGTGCCCTTCCCCCCGGTCGTCCCGGGCTCCTTCGACACGCAGAGCCCCACCACTCCGTCCGAGCCGCAGCCGAAGCCGAAGAATAAGAAGAAGAAGGCGAAGAAGACGGGCGGGGGCGGGGGCGACGCGCAGTCCGAGTCGTCCGCGACCGCGCCTGAGTCGTCCGCCGCCGCCGTGCGCATGACGAAGCCAAAGAAGGGCGGGGCCGCGAACAAGCCTGCGGCGCTCGACAATGACGGGTGGATGAAGGTCGAGACGAAGAAGAAGCCTGCGAAGCCGGGTGCTGCGGCCGAGGCGGCAGAGGGGAGCGGCTCCCAGGGCCAGGGGCTGGAAGTCTCGACGAGCGACCTCGCGACGTCGGTCACGACCGGCAACTCCTCACCCGTGACAGAGCGCACGGAGGATGAGGGCCACCTGGCGGACTCGGTCTCATCGGAGAATCGCAGGACACTTGCGGAAAAGCTGCTGCCCAAGCCTAGGAAGACCGGTGTCGAGGAGTACGTCTCACTATCAGTTTCCCAAAGTGGCGAGTGTGTTGACGTGTAGTTGTAGCTTGCTGGAAGAGCCCGACTACCCGGAGGTTTCCCGTGTCATGCGCATCAAGCCTCAGCCAGACGAGCAGCCAGCGGCCGGGTTCTCATGGGCTGACTACGAAGACGTGGACTCGCGGGGGAACGCCGATGACGCCGACGGCGAGGACGATGATGGATGGGGAGTGGTTAAGAGCCGCGGCCGTCAACGTAAGAGTCTCCCATTAATCCCTCTTCTCCCCGCAGCATTTAGGATCAACTAACGCTCAATGTTGGCTCTGTAGGAGCCAATAACGCCCCCTCCGCCACATCCGCACCAACAGTGCAGAAGTCAACTGAAACGCTCACGAAGAAGCAGCGGCAGCATGCCGCCAAGCGCGAGGCGCAGAAGGCGGCGAAGGCCGACGCTGAACAAGACCGACTGGCCACACTCGCAAAGCACAAGCGTGAACTAGAGCGAGCCCGCATGGACGAGCAGACGAAGGCGACCAAGAAGACTGCAAGCGGAGGAATGTCGGCCTACGTCGACGAGAACGGGAAGCTCGTCTGGCAATGAGTTATCGGGTTCCAAAGGTTTGCAGGTTATATATTGGAGCGCATATGGAAGGGAAAAGCAGGAGCCAGAGGCCTCCTAGCCCGTCGCTCGCGAGGCTTATTATTTCGTCAATTTATCGCATATACCACCATTCGTTTCTCTCAAGGTATCGTAGTGTTCTCTGGGACTTTCCGCACGCATGGAAGAAGTCTATTCAGCTGTATCTAGTATACCGGGTCTGTTAATGTGGATAGTGGAGCTATCGTTGGTGTTCAAGCCATGCTAGAGAGCGAGCGGTCTTGCGACCTCACGGCCTTCGCTGCGAGTTCGTGACAGTCTGCAGCACTTTCTGCAAACCATCCCCGACCATGCCCGCGACGCCCTTGGTGAGCGTAAGTACTCACGCCGCTCAGATTTCTCGCGATAGCGTCTGTGCCGAAGTTGATGCCGAGTTGCATAAGGTTGCATACCAGAATAGACTTGTGCTCCGGCTTCCGGCATCCAGCATGATCGCCGCCTTGACCGAGTCCTCCGGGGGTACGCATCCAATGTCTGCTGCCAAGGAGTATGCGGAGCGTGAGTCAATGTGGTGCGAGTGCTCCTGCCACTGGGCAATCTCTTCGTGCAGCTGTTCGGGGCTGAGAGGTGTACCGCCGCTTGTGGAGTCCAGGATTTGCCGGTGCAGGTATGAAGCGCAGAGACACTTCCTGGAGGCGGAAGGTGGCGTTGATCGTCGAGGAGCCTGGTCGAGGACAGATTCTCCGAGGAGGACTCAGCAACCGGCGCCCTTCTTGCCCTTCAAGCTTCAAGCCCTACACATGGTCATGGTCGTGCGTCTCTGCACCGGCGCGAAGTTCGACTCCACCAACGCCCGCCTGCCCATCGTCGAGCGGCAGATCAAGAGCGACACGACCGACAATGTCAGAAGAGAGCAGCGCCTTCGCTCGATGGGGCTTGGTAGACCAGACGAGAGACGAAGCAGTGGGTGAGAGCGGCAGGAAAGCAATGGGACACGGTTGGGTGCCTGGAAGGATGTTCTGGAGTTATGGACAAGTGTGGCGACGATAGCCGAGGTGTCGTATGCGGGCCCACCCATAGTATGATTAGATGCCGGAGTACGCGCGCACTTGGGAGTCGAGCCCTTCTGCACCGACCTGGAGAGATGGTCAAGAACAGATGAAGGCCAACGTGACAGCTGACCAGCAATTTTGCTAGCAAAACTTGGCCATCGGACAGGTGAAGGGTTGCAGGTACGTTTAGGTTTTCGGTGAGTCTCGCCAACTGTGTCTTCGGAGCGTCAGCCTGAGGCAGAATAGACGCATGGTCATCTTGCATGGAAAACGTAATCCGCGCGTCCGACACCCCATCCCAAATCTATGCCATTGCACATGTTTCATGTTGGCAAAACCCCTGACAAGACACACAAGACGGGCGATCGGGCACTCACCTGCATTTCTAGGCATTTCTTCGATCGGGCATGTCCGCCCCTCGTCCACATGCGCCCACGCGCCGATCTCTTGGTCCATCCTTAAGCACCGTCACAGTAACACAGGACACATAGCACCGCTTTCAACGCACCTCCGAGGAACGACAGGCTGCGACGCGTTCGTGATCGAACTGACGCGATTCGAGAACGTGCTCGGGCCTTCGTTCCAGTTGCGGACCTTGTTCAAGTCGCCGGCCTCGACAAGCACCACCTGCAGCGTTTCCCGTACCACGGGTTCTGAATCTGCTACTCTCGTTACTTAGACGGAAACTTGAAGAAAGGTGGCACATACTGAGTGCGCTGACAAGAGCCAAGCCTATAGAGTCCAGACCCTCCGCCGACATCTCTTTCCTGCGGGGCACTGTAGCCATCGCTCGGAGGCGCATTCTATGTGAGGACCTGACAACATTTTTGGCTTTTGTGCTGACTCGCGTAGAGCATTTGAGATCATCTCAGAACAGCTCGGACTCGGAACACCGCGTAAGCCACAGGTGTCTGTGCGTCTACAGTCCGGAGTCTGCCGAAACCCTCTCGACGGCCATGCATGTCGTGGCGTTTCCTCCCTTTCCATTCAATCGCGCTTACATTGGTTCAAGTTGTTACAGAGTGTAATAGTACAGTGACAGTGAAGAGTTATGGACCATCGCGGGATACGCGATCAGCGGGACGTGGA
Source organism: Ganoderma sinense ZZ0214-1 (assembly GCA_002760635.1). NCBI lineage: Eukaryota > Fungi > Basidiomycota > Agaricomycetes > Polyporales > Polyporaceae > Ganoderma > Ganoderma sinense. Next base: position 2,108,910 of record AYKW01000056.1, read on the forward strand.
TGCGACATGGTATTTGTACCCCAGACCCGAACGCGTCTTCCTGTCCTGCGCCCTGCCATAAAGGACAAGTTCTTGCTCAAGAGCATAAACATTAGGGCAACTTAATATGCCGTTGGCATGGAGAACCCTGATGGCCTGCTTGAACCAGACGCGGCAGGTAAACGTGAGCTCGACTCTGCCAACCTCAAAGGCAGGGATACCCATTGGGATATTCTGCACGAGCTGGAGGATGCGGCCGACAGTGTCGGTCGAGGTCACGGTGCCTGTAAGTCAAGTCAACGACCCCGAATTGTCAAAAGCCACTTGATAGACACACCAATTTTCACGACGACGCAGACATGCTTTGAGTTGGAGACGTCGACCTTCGTCTGCTCGAATTCCCAAAATCCTTCCGGGTTGCGGGCATGGAAAACGTCTGCCATGTTAGAGGTGCTTGAAGGGACGACGATAGCCCAATGAAAGCTTCCATCTCCGCGACTGAAGAGCACGCAGCAGATGTCGGTCGCAGAAAGAGTAGATGATGACATGATGGGCTCTATGAATCGTGGTCAGCATCCCTAGCGACTTTGAAGCAAGGAAGCCCGACTAACGCGTGAGCAATGCTTTGCGGCTGAAGAGAAGAAGAGGGGGAGGAATGTTGGAGGCGTTCAGAGGTTATCCTCCACTTTTTATAAGGCCTGCCAGGAGCTGACTTGCGGTGATTATCAAGTGGTGCCGCTGAAGGACCATCCACATCTCTCGCCCGCCCATGAGTCATGGTGGCGCATCTTTACGGATATATTCATGGGTGTTATTCCAAGGAAAGCATGAGTGCACCAGTCTCTTGCATCCGAATAACTACTCTTACCCACATTCCGCCAAACAAAAGAGCAAAACGGACCGTCCTCGCGGGTCGCACAAGCTTCCCGGCCTAACGGAGTATAGGTGCCATCCGACAGAGGTCGGACAGCGCGGCATACGACATGATTCAGCACGCATATAGGTACGATAAGGTCGAAGCGGGAAAGGGAAGTGGATACTCACATTACCACGAGATTTCACTGATATTCAATCTTGCTCCTCCGCTGACGACCTTTCCGTCACTGACTCCGGGGTGCACATCATACATGCAGCACATAGTTGTTACGCCGTATCTAGGCGTGCCTAGGCCAGTGACGGATTCCTGGTGGCATTAGAAAGGTTGCCGGGTGACTAGGCTGATTTCATGTAGATGGCATTCATTTTGGAAGGTGAATGCACTGGGCGGCATTTCCGCCGATGACGAGCTAGTGTTGTTCCATCTACATATTCAAGGTGTCAGCTCACAAAAAATGAGTGAAGCATATGGAAACTGAGCAGCAGCTCGAATTGCCCGCGGCTGTGACATTTGGTGCGATGAGCCCAGAACTCAAATAGGCCGCCGCAGGATAGAAGATCCAATTTATAACGAGCTCAGTGGTCAGGCTGATCGCGAGTTCGCTGTGCATCGATCGATCGAAGCTCAGATGAGCAGATAAGTAGTTCAACGTGATGGAGGGTCGAGTCACGGCGGTACTAGTACTTACTGTACATACGACAACGCCACTTCTAGGACTCTCAGAGCTCGCGAACGAGAACCAACGAAGGCATCGGAGATCGGCGCGAGTCGATGTAGTCACGTGTACAAGATTGGAATTTGAATCAGAAAGCTGCCGCGCCCAGGCCGCGCCGCCATTGCGCCGCCGGCGCCATACTTCAACTTGCAGGGCCCAAACCGCCACCCATCGTCCTGCCTCTCACTGTTCACCTTCAATATCGGCTCTGCTATCTCCCGTGGTCGCCCATGCTCGAGGGTGAAATTCTTGATGTCAAACAGTTTGTGTACCACAGGCAGGTCACCTTGCCTCATTCTCACCTCATCCAATAGCTCACAATTTCGTGTAGGTACCCTACTGTAACCAGCACGCTATGGGCCGCCTGGCGTCTTATGCCGCGCTTCCTTCGGCTGAAAGTCTATCAATGCATTATGCACTTTGGCGGTGCAACCTCCTCCTCGCGTGTAACATGTCTGCCGTTCGGGCTTTACGCCAAGCACGGTCCCAACACTTCGGTCGCAGAAGCGCTCGCCACACAATATGTCTCCACCAGGACCACCATCCCCGTGCCTACCATCCTCGATGTCCTTCTAGACTCCGCCGGTGCCCCTCTGATACTCATGACGCGTGTCCCAGGCACGCCTCTGGGTGGCATGCCCCTCACCGCGGATGAGCTTTCGGATGCCCAGCTCCGTGCCTTCTCGGACACCGTGGCCGGATGGCTCGCACAACTTCGTCAGTTGGGTCCCCCTCCTTCTGGATCGGCGGTCTGTGGGTTCATGGGCACGTCCATCATGAGCTATCGTATCGACCACAGCAAGAATGTGGGTCCCTTCTCATCATCGGATGAGTTCCACTCCCAGTACTGTTGCACCCTGCCCCCCGAAGCCGATCCGGGTATCCGTGCCCTTGCAAAGCGCATCCGAGAGAAGCCGTATCGCGTCTGCTTGACGCATGGCGACATCTCCCCGACCAACATTCTTGTTAACGAGGACTACGTCCCCGTCGGTCTAGTTGACTGGGGTTGCGCAGCATGGATGCCGGAGTACTGGGAGCTGACGAGCAGCATCTATTGTCGACAACTTTACCTGGGTTGGGTGCATATATTCAAGGCCGCGGTTCCCCAGTACGAGGAGGAGTTGGCAGTAGAGATGGAGTTGTGGAAGTTTATCTCGCCTTGGTGATCAACTATGTACTTAGTTGGACTACGGCTGCTCGAAGATGTATCCTTTTAATTTCATCACAAGAAATGTATCCGCTCACAAGGGTTCTTGCCCACAGGCCTCCCCCACCTGAGACTCGGACGGCGTTGAATCAGAGGTCAGCGGGGCAACAAGGAGGCTGTGGAACTTGTATTTCCACCAGAAACCTTATTGTCCTCCCGAGGGCTTTCCTCCTTTGTCGACGACCTGTGGTCATTCATTCATCCATTATAACCCAGATTAATTCTGATCAATGCCTCGAAAGGCGACGCAAGCACGTCTGGCAATGAGCTGGTCGGGCTTTCTAGGGTTTGCAGGTCATTCAGGAAGCGCATGTGGAAGGACGATAGTAATATTCCTTCCAGCCCTTCGCTCGCGAAGCTTCCTATTTCGTCAATATACCCCGTTAGTAGCGTTCCCTAGAACTTCCCGCACATATGGAAGAAGTCTATTCAGCTGTATCTAGTATACCGCGTCTGCTAAGTAATGTGGAAATTGGAGCTGTCGTCGGTGTTCAACTCATGCTGGAGAGAGGTCTTGGTCTTGCCACCTCACCCTCACGGCCTTCGCTGCGAGTTCGCGACAGTCTAAAGCACCTTCTGCAAGCCGTCCCCAACCATGCCCGCGACGCCCTTGGTGAGCGTACTCACGCCGCTCAGATTTCTCGCGATCGTCTCCACAGCGTCCGCACCGAAGTTGACGCCGAGTTGCGTGCCAGATAGACTTTTGCGTGACCTCCGGCTTCCGGCATTCAGCATGATCGCCGCTTTGACAGAGTCGAGCTCGTTGAGGACCTCCAGCCCAACGGACCGCGCCCACACAACAGGCTCGGCGGTCGACGCGTACAACTTGTGGAGCTTGTCGCATGCAGCTAGGATCTTGTGGTTCTCGAAGTACCGCTCCCGCGCGTAGGGCAGGAGCGCCGTGCGCGAGCCTAAACACCGCCAATCGCCATCAGTTGAATTTGAACGCAGAAAGGCAGCCAGACGTGCACGCTCACCAACATCCCCGCCATTGAGCACGGACTTGTGTATGCAGCGGAAGAGCGACTCGACGTCCCCAATACCCATGTTGAGGCCTTGCCCAGCGAGGGGGTGGATCGTGTGCGCCGCGTCTCCGACAAGAACCGTGCGAGCCCCGGCGCCGTCGCCGATGTACTCGTCGGCATGGCTGAGCTTCAGCGGGAACGACGCAGCGGTGCCCGGCTGCATCGACGTCACCAGAGGCGGGAGGGAGTCCGCGTCCTCTGGAGGCACGCCTCCAGTGTCCGCCGCCAGGGAGTACGCGGAGCGCGAGTCGATGTGGTGCGAGCGCTCCCGCCAGGCGATCTCCTCGTGCAGTTGTTCGGGGCTGAGAGGTTTACCACCACTTGCGGAGTCCAGGATTCGCTGGTGCAGGTAGCGCAGAGACACTTCAGGGAGACGGAAGGCGGCGTTGATCATGGCGGTTAGGACGGCCGGGTCAGAGGAGAGCAGGGCCTTAGCAAGATGTGGCTTCGTAGACCAGACCATAGACGAAGCAGTGGGCGAGAGGGGCAGGAAGGCGATAGGACCAGTAGGGAGGAAGCGTTGGTAGGCTACGGTGTTGGGTGCTTGGAAGGACGTTCTTGGGTTGTGAACCAGTGTGGCGACAATGGCTGACGTCTCGTATGCCCACCCATAGGACTGGATGCCAGAATATGCACGCACTGGGGAGTTGAAGCCATCTGCACCGACCTGAATAGATGGTCAAGGACAACATATGAAGCCTAACGTGACCACTCACCAGCAACCTCGCGCGGAGAACTCGGCCGTCGGAGAGGTGAACTAATGGCCAACCCCCACCTTCACGTTCTTCACGCACGATGGACTGCACCTTCACTTTGTCCGCCAACTCCACTGTCCCGTTCTTGTCCAGGTATCGCAAAAGCCCGCGTTGTAGGTTGAGGTTTTCGGTGAGCCTCGCCAACTGTGTCTCCGGCTCCGCAGACAGAATAGAGGCGTGGTCATCTTGCATGGAGAACGTAACCCGCGCGTCCGACACCCCATCCCAAACCTATTCCATTCCGCGTGTTTCACGTTGGCAAAACCCCTGACAAGACAAACAAGACGGGCGATCGGGCACGCACCTGCATTTCTTCGATCGGGCATGTCCGCCCCTCGTCCACATGCGCCCACGCGCCGATCTCTTGGTCCACCCTTGAGCACCGTCACAGCAACACAGGACACACAGCACCGCTCTGCGCACCTCCGAGGAACGACTGCGACGCGTTCGTGATCGAACTGACGCGATTCGAGAACGTGCTCGGGCCTTCATTCCAGTTGCGGACCTTGTTCAAGTCCGCGGCCTCGACGAGCACAACACGCAATGAATCCTGGATTGCAGGCGCGGAAGCTGTATTCGGCATGAGTGACAGTCAAGGACGAAAGGGAGGACAGCACATACCGAGCGCGCACGCGAGAGCCAAGCCTGCAGGCCCTCCGCCAACAATAACGACGTCACTCTCCTGAGGGGTCGTCGTAGCCATTGCTCGAGAGTAGGGTCGACGCGGACATATAGTGTGCCTGAAAACGTTTCGAGCATTGGTGCTGGCTCGGAGCATCATGTCGATGAGGAAGGAGAATGGGTATGAGTAGCCATATGCATAGACCGCGGCAGGTGGCGTTATGTCTTGGGCGTCAGCGATACGGAATCTGCCGAAAACGGCCAGTGGCGGGCGTCACCGACTCCCACCCGACCCTCCAACATCAGTAGGTCAGACCAGGGTCAGACAGCTCGGTCAGACAGCTCTCAGACCCCGAGCTACAACGAGACGTAGCACCAGGAAATATGTTCCGTTCGCACTTGTGGGTATATCCATCAAAACACCAATGCCTTGCGTCTCAAAGCGTGGCATGCGGCACTGGACTAAGACCAAGCTTTCTTTCGTCAGATTCAAATTCTGCACGCTAGTCACAACGCCGCCAAGCTTATAACATTCCGTTGCTATAACATATTACAGAAGTACCACTTGAAGTTACAGGATCAAGAAAGCTGATGGGTATGCCGGTCAATCAATGGATTATGGACGAGGGCGGCACATGGTATATGAACCCCCTGCCGATAGCAGTGGAAAGGTCCTGCATCCGGCCTTGATCCGCCATGTCACGCTCAAGAGCAGAAACGTCTGGGCAAGTTACAATGCCGTTGGCTGCGAGGACTCTGATGGCTTGCTTGAACCAGACGCGGCAGGTGAACATGGGTTCGGCCCTGTCGATAGTAGGAGTGGACAAGGGGATACGCTCCAAGAGATGAGCAATACGGTCGACAGTGTTGGTGGCCGTCAAAGTGCCTGCAGTGTCCGTTTAGCAACCTCAAACCGTCGAGAGGCAGTCAATGGACACACCAAGCTTCACAATCACACACGTCTTCCCTGACTGGTAGACCTTGTGCGTTTTCCGCTCAAAGGACCAACTTCCCGAATGGTCGAGGACATGAAACAACTCTGCATCATCGGAGTCGTTTGAAGGGATAACAATACCCCAGTGAAAGGTTCCCGGATGGTGACGAATAAAGAGCACGCCACAGATGCTGTCGGCGGCGGCCCGAGTGTTGAAGGCCCATGGTCCGGACATGATGCGCTCTATCAACTTGAACCGTGGTCAGCATCTCCTGTAGCTACTTTCGAGTGGAAAAGCCTGACGTACGCTCTGGTGAAAGGGTAGTAACTGTAGAGACGAAGGGATGAAGTCAAGGTGGACCGAATGATGAGACGGCCCATCTCGCCTTTAAAAGGGCTTGCCAGAGCCCGATGCACTGTGATTATTACAATTGTCCCGCACAGAATTGGGCATTTCACCTTAGAGTCATGCATCTATTGTGCGACGTGCCACTGGTGCGCCTGCCTGCCATGGTTGCAACCCTGCGGCACCTAGTAGGCACCTGATTGTCACTTTACATTCAGAGAAGGCAAAAATGCCCCGGTCTGCTGCTCGTAATATCTAACTCTTAGCTGTTTCCCGCTAAACAGGACTAGGTCAATTTGAGGTCAATGGCCCTCGGCCCCTCGTGGCTCAACGTTAGTCTGATACCTACCGTATTGACTCGCATCCTATTATCGCACAAGTTTCGTGACTCTACGTGACCCCGAAGCATAAGTGGCCAACCATATCAACCTACGTGGCATACAGCACTGTGGTTCAGCTCGTACATATAAACAATAAGAATAAGGTGGACGACAGGAAAGGGGAGTAATCACCCACACATGAGTGTTTCCGATTTGAAAGTCCGACCTTGTTCCACTTCTGCTTTACAAAGCCGGCTTCGACACAATCTCCACGATTTGGGAGAGTCAAGGATGCACGTGAGTCGCTGTTATGTCACAGCGTTAGAGCTTGTGGGTGAATGACTGGGATCTCTCGGAATACTTACTTACTCCAGGCTGACGGCGCCCTTTCGTAGTCATGTTAAATTTCAAATTAATTGGCGTTCGTACGCGTCTGTACGTATTTGGGAATACCACCGCAAGTCCAGACTGATACTCCAGAGAGACGAAGAGTTTCATCTGGAAATTGACAAGACTAGCTAGATTAGGCCACAAAGGAAGGGATATAAGTACTTGGCACTAGCCTGCCAGTGAACAAAGAGAACCTACCTCGCGGTGAAGTCTCGACAATGGGTACTTCAAGTTGAGAGCGATGACGGTTCTAACTGACTCGGAGCTTTGGGCATGCGCACTGGGCGGCAGCAGGTTACTAGTACAATTCCTCGCTAAGACATTGGATGGCGATCACGGTCAATCGGGCCGACCGTGGCTGTTAATTGATCGGCATAAATACCTTGTACTGTACTTTTGCTGTACTTGGTCGAATTTGGAGGCACTCAGGCTCCCAGGGCCATTTCCCCTACTCGCTGATAGACTACAGGACGTCTCTGAATAATATCGGTTTATATACATCCTTTAATCACCAAGACGTCCATTTCTGTACTTATAGCTAGTTACTAACAACAGAAGGGCGAAGCTCTAAGACGGCAGCGGCATCCGACGGTTAAGCTGCGCCACCACTGCAACTCTCCTTAAATTTGCTAGTCCGCCTCGTTGCTTGCTCGTTTCGCGTGCGATTTCGAATTGAATAATACTAGCAGTTTCCCGTGCCAATGCCCCGAGCAGGGAGATTTCAAGCTGATAGGCTTAAGTACGCCAACATTAATTGATATTTACGCCTCATGTGGTAAATACAACAACGCCTATCCAGAAGGCGGAAGGCTTGAAGCAGAGTAAAGGACGACGACGTATGTTGAGCCCCGATACGTCGTAAACACAACTCAGACCCCGCGGCGCACATCGGCCGGGCTGTCGCCCGCCCTCAATGCGCCGTGCCCTTATGGCTGAGCACTGTGCAAAAGCGACAACGTCAGGGACTATCTAGAGGATATAGCCTGTTGAAGCTTTCCTGACACGGGTCGTCATGTACGTCCTGTTCGCATGGAGCTGCGCTGCAGAGATGGTGTATAGATGTGGACGTACCTAAGTAGGTCCAAATGCTCCTGTCTCGAGCTCGCGCACATGCATAACCTTGTACTTGTTCAACGTTCATTGACTAACCTACCTGTTTTGCTCCGCAAGTATCTGACTAATTGTCCTCCCGACGCGAACACGTCCTCGGGCGTGGCCATCCCTTTGATCTCTGAAACTCGTGTCTCAGATTCAAGCATGTATATAACGCGATAAATGTCCTGAGTGACTCACCTATTATCGAAGCTGCATGCGAGCATGGTGCGGGTGGACTACTGGACGGCAGAATAATCAGCGGCGGCACAAATGTTGCTTGTGACATACATCCCATGGCCGCTTACCCCTATTCCTATTCCCGCAGCGGCGAGCCTCTTCCTGCAGAACGGCAAGAAATAAATAACGGACAGCACCACATAACATTGTGATATCTCATCTCGAGGCGTCAATGACTCGGGGGCGGACACATACACATTAAACGTACCCTGTCAATGCCGTCGGACCCCAGCCCCAATCCTGCCTGCAATTTTAAGCTTCATCCATCTGCTGAACCCCTTCTGAACAGCCTTGAGAACTACCTGCTTGATGACCGGTGTCTGTCCGCTAAGCTGGGTCTGAGTCAACGTGGCGGCCCAATGTAGCAGACCCGTGAGCGTACCATCACAGGGCCCATAGGAAAGACAGCTAACTTGAAAGAGCAGCTCAGAGAGAAAGCTTAGAAGCGAAAGCCAGCGAAGAGGAAGAGTGTAGCAAGCCTGGCGGGTGTCGCGATCGTGGTGGACCATGGTCGGAGCAGAGGGTTGACCGTTGCATGCGTCGCCAGTCTATTCGGCGCCAAAAGCACCGCATGAGCGCTTCAGCCACATCTTAGGCTGACCACCTTCATGTTACGCTGGAGTCTGATAATGAGATATTTGGACCAAGCGTATACCTCAGTATACAGATAAAGTATCTAAGAGGCAGTATGTGGAGTAAGAATGACTCCCTGAGCTTCTCTCGTCTGCGTCCGCGAGGCCTCCAATACATGCACCTGCCTAAAATAGTAATTGAAGCCTTTGATTTCCTTTTTGGGTTTTCGTGCTTTACTATAGAAGATCGTATTGGGAGCTACTAGTTACGTAGAAAGAATATTAATTGACAACTGCCACCTGCCCTATCATCACGTGCGCTGTGTGGGAGAAAGCTGCTGTCAGCGTGGATCGTCACTCGCAATCCACCACCTTGACCTGCATCCTCCAAGTCCTCGTCCTTCACCTGCAATCTTGCCCCTCCTACCTGCATCGGTCACACTTATGCTCGGAGTGAAAGACATTGATGTCAAACAGTTTGTATACCACAGGCAAGTCACTCCCTAATTCACCTCTTCAAATTGCTCACAATCATCATGTTTTTTACTATAGACGCCATACGGTGGCCAGCACGCTGTGGGCTATCTGGCAGCTAGTACCGAGACTCCTTCGATTGAAGGTGTATCAATGCCTCATTTACTTTGGCAAACCAACTGCCTCGCCGCGCGTGAGGTGTCTACCGTTCGGCCTGTACGTCAAGCATGGTAGGGACGCTACGGTCGCAGAAGCGCTCGCCACACAATACGTCTCCGTTCACACCACCATCCCCGTGCCAACTATCCTTGACGTGCTCCTCGACTCCGTCGGTGCACCCCTGATACTCATGACACGAGTCCCCGGCCGGCCGCTGGCAGACATGCCAGGATCCGCCAATGACCTTTCGGATACTCAGCTCTCCGCGTTTACGAACACCGTGGCCGGATGGCTTGCACAGCTCCGCCAGTTGGATCCCTCTCCTTCTGGACCGGCTGTCTGTGGGTTCATGGGCACGCCCTTCATGAGCTATCGTATCTACCACGACGAATACGTTGGTCCCTTCTCATCATTGGATGAGTTCCACTCCCAGTACTATTGTACGCTGCCCCCCCAAGCCGATCCGGATATCCGTGCGCTTGCAAAGCGTACTCGAGAGAAGCCGTACCGCATCTGCTTCACCCACGGCGACCTCTCCCCGAACAATATCCTTGTCAGCGAGGACTACGTCCCTGTCGGTCTAGTCGACTGGGGTTGCGCAGCATGGATGCCGGAGTACTGGGAGCTGACGAGCAGCATTTATTGTCGGCAGATTTATCTGGGGTGGGTGCATATATTCAAGGCAGCGCTTCCTCAGTATGAGGAGGAGCTGGCGGTAGAAGCGGAGTTGTGCAACTTTATCTCGCCTTGGTGACAAACTGACTACGGGGATTTCTAGATGTATTGTAGATGTATCCCCTTGCGTACGATTGATTCCGTCGATAAGAATCATGTCCGCTCACAGGGGGTTCTTGCTCGCAGACCTTGACTAGTTGAGACTCGTATAGCGTTGAGTCGGAGGCCAGCGGGAGTGCGTTCGAGCCTGGTTCGGGCTGTGGAAATAACTTGCACAGGCAGCTTGCAGGCAGCTTGTGTCCGGAGTTTGCCGAAACCTTGCTCAGGCTGGCAGTAGCGGCGGCTGGGAGCTAGCACCTAGGCCTGGCAGCGACATTCTCACCCTCTCTACCTTGTACGCCCTCCTTGAAATTTCTCTTGTTTTTCGCCAGACAAAGCACAACCACCGGGAGGCTGGACACCATCACTGGCTCCGAAGCTTCAGGGTTGCCAATTTGGTGCCTCCCATTTGGACAGGTTTACGCTGACTGGGAGCCTGAGATTCCGACTGGGAAAGCTTGAATCTTATTGTCCTCCCGAGCAACTCTTGTTTATTGACGATTTGCGACAATTCACTACTGCTCAGAACCCAGATAAATTGTGATTCATTCTCTATGAGATCGTGGGTTGTCGCCTCGAGTAGAGGCGGTGTGGCGTGCACCACGTCTCACAACCCAGAAGGCGTTGCAAAGCGTCGGCGGCTCTGAATCCGTCCCATCATTGCATTTTCGAAATCGTTGACCTTCTCTAGATAGCAGGTGTCGCCCACAGCTCTGGAGCCTGTCAAAACGGCCTTTGCTGCAGCACTCGGGCACCTGGCGACTTTCCCGATGGATGCGCGCTTGCCGCGACACAAAGCAACCAAAGGGAAAACGCACGCGGTGCACGGGGGTATAAATGGTGCTGGACCTTTCAACGATCGACCAAATTCCCTTGTCCTACTCCCTCTCACCCATACGCCTCTCCGTTACCAATGAACAACACTCCCAACGCCCCTCCGTCAGTCCGTCAAGCAGGTTCGTCTACATCATATCGTGGCAATGTACGGCGTACTTTTCTTTTTCTTATCCGTATTCAATTTGTCTAACTGACTGTGTTCTTTATAGGGACTTGGCAGGGCCAATGCTGAGGGGTCGTTGGCGCCGAGGCCTATGCCACCCGCGCAGACCGACTGGAGGAGGATCGACCTGCTCGACCCTCAGCAGCCGCTGCCGAACATGTACTTCTCAATGCCTCAGACATCGTTGCCGCCTGAGATGCAGCGTCCCGACTTCTTGTCCGATAACATGCCAGGCAATCATGGATCCGCACCCCGGGACGAGACGCAAGGTCCTGAACGTTCCCCCTTCGCGAGTCAAGGAGAGTCTCCGGATCCTCCCAACACCCTGTCGCAGGCCAACGTTCGAGTTTTTCCATGCCTTCTCTTCGAGCTCGAACCTGGTACGGCTGGTACCTTCGTTCATCCAGACGTCCCCATTCCGGGTCGCTTGAAGCTCGTCGTCGGCACAGCTGAGCTTGACCATTGGGTTTCCCTCGTCACCCTGGGGGCGGGCTCGACGCTGGCCGCTCGCACTTCCGACAAAGGTAAAGGACCTCAGAAGTACGCCGATGTTGTGATTCCTCCCGCGCAAGATAATCTGCGAGCCACGCTCAATCCCTCATCAACATCCATGCGCCCGCCTACGTCCGCTCCGCCTCCTGCCGCCGTACCCATTGTTTCCGGGTGGCGCGAGGAACCTAACTTCGAGGCGCAGCCCACTTACTCGGGCCCCCAGCCACCGATGTCCGCGAACCCCATGTCCATGCCTGCTCTCCTCCCTCAACCTCAGTTCAATCAAGGTCCTGTCCCCACGTCTTCCTATCCAGGACCGAGTGACTCGCTGTGTACTCCTGCAGCGGCTTCTATTCCAGCCGCACCGCACTATCACGACTCCCCACCTTCTCTCGCCCGCCCACCACCGCCCATCTCGCACACCGCGAATCTCGATCTTTTCCGCTCCTCAGCGCCCCCCCACGTATTCCATCTCTCCTCCTTCCTCAATACTGTGCCTCAATTAGTATCTGCGGACCCCCAGCCTTCCCCCGAGATCTATCACGGTGGTGCAGCGCTCGAAACCCCCGTCGACGAAGGCCAGTTCCATCCTGGAGCCCAGGCACGGCGGCCCATGGGAGAACCCGGCGGACACGCGCGCACGCACCAGCCCCACGGGCGCGGGCGATCTTGATTGGTGAACAGCCAGCCACAGCTCAGCGGCGGACCAGCGGACGGAGACGCACCGCACCACTTCAGGCGGCGACACGGCGCCGCCCATATACACAGAAGCAGTGTCCGGTGGAAATTTTCTTCGCTGCTACCCTCCGTCATCTGGTGCCCCGTTCGGAATAGAGGGGCCCTTCGAACGTTCCTCGGCCTCGGCCGCTGGCGTGCTCGGACAATTTTTCAGTTTTCATCCGCTATTGTACTGTCGAGAATCGTCGCAGAGAAGGATTAGTTGTGGGGGCCTGTGAAAATGCATGTGTGTGTCGTAGTCGTCAAACCTTGTACATACGTGGGGGCTGTTTGGGTTTCGTAATCAATCATAGCATTCGTCCTCACTTCGTTTAGAATGCTCGAGTGCACCGAGTCTGCGGGTGCGCAGCTGCCAGTGTTCCGCGTTCCACACGATGACAAGACTCACCGGCGGAGATGGCGGCTGATTTTGGCGGGGCTCCGCTGTTCTTGATTTAGGGGTTACCAGAAGCCCCGTATTAAGTCCATCGGGCATCACGGGCAAGGTCTGCAAGTCTTTGCTAGAGCTGGTGCGGCGGACTGGACTCATTGACGGTGCTATGGTCGCTTGCCGACGGACGCGCCCAGTAAGGCGTCTATCAAACCACATTCCTGATTTGGCGAATACCGGACCGCCGCCACGTCTCGCCATCTGGCGCCCAAGAGCTTCTTTCCAGCCGTCCACCGACATCCCTCCTTCTCTAGCAACCTTGGCTGGCTTTGTGCTCTGATGCAGCCTTTTGTCTGCTCGCCTGAAACTAATCCACTTCTCTCCCAGGCTGTCAGGAGCATTAGACTACGCTCTAACGCGGAGCACATCTCGCCTTGAGGTCCGAACAAAGGTTACCATGTCCTCTGGCCGCCCGCCGAAAATTTGCCTGGATACGTTCATCGCCTCCTGGTGTCGTTGTGCTCAAGCTGCTCTTAGCCCAGCCCCAGTCCACAAAGTACTTGCTGGACGGACTTCGGCGGACCAATCTGCATGGTCCCCGTCGCGCGGTGCGCCCAGGATTCGAGGCCACTGAGGTCTCCGTAGACCTCCAACTTTGGGAGTCTTACGGACTGAATAATGCCCGTAATTCTAGTGAGTTTTATTCCAGTAAATCCCCCCTTTCTTCGTGATTATCCATCGGCATCGTCTGTCTGTCCTGCGGCGCCAGCATTGCTTGACGCCTCGAGGCAGTCAGTCCCTGCCTGGGCCGCGTTTTCCACGCTCTCCTCCCCAAAACGTCGCTGCGCATGCGATTTTGCCTCGATGGCCTCCGTTTTCACGTGTAGAGCATGGGTGCTTTGGCATGCCAGGCTAGGCTATGCCAGCGCTATGATGCTTCGCTGAGACCTCTAAGACACCGGCGCGCTTCCCTGGGCTTCTCTGTGGACGCATGCTCGTTTTAGCAGTTCAACTGTTCCTCCAGAATTCTGTAGAATGGAGAGCCCTGCCGCCGCGACGCGTGTATGCTTTGCCCGCTCCTGCTGTGGTGATGGTGACGCCTCCACGTCAATCCGCGTTCCCAGCATCGAAGGTGCCGCCGCCGAATTAGGACGAGGACCAAGTTCACTGATGCGCTGCCGCGTAAACCTCGCGGGGGGTCGCGCTCGACGCTTTGCCTCCCGAGCAGGTCTATAATACCTGGGGCCCAGCGTTCTGCGGAAAGGCAGGCGTTGTTCTCTCCCATCTCCCTTGTTCCCCATCTAGCCACCCGACCTTGTTCTCCCCGCCCCCGCCTCCCCCCTTCCGTGTTACGGTTGCGCGTCGAGCCGAGATTGATGGTCAACAACGTCAAGCTCCCGGCGAAATTGCGGGGTTGTCCCCCGCACATGGTAGGCAGTTTTCGGCACCTTGTTCGCGGTCGACACGCGTCTGAGCTAATTGAATTGCCTTCTCTGCTCAGTTCGCGAATTGGAGTCAACACGCGGAGCCACCTAACGACGTCCCCGTTGCACCGCCCAACCTACTTGTCTGGAGACACTACGAGCCGCAACGCGCTACAGATGCGGTTGGGCAGCCTTCGACGGTACAAGCAGCCGCCGGCGCTCCCGTAAGTTTTGCGTGGTTCTATGCGACGTTGCCGGGCGTCTTGTCTCTGACTACAACGCCGCCCAACGCAGGTTGCCGTGCCCTCCGATCCGGAGCCGCGTGAGGACGACGAGACCCAGTTCCAAGGGGGCAGCTCGGCGAATCCCATCCCGCCTTCTCACGAACAGCGGGCGGAAGGGGTGGAGTTAAGTCAGAACCCCCCTCTCGACTTTTATGTCAATGGCGCCCCCATCACCCCCACAGACGATGCTTCTCTCTGGCTTTCTCCCAACCTGCCCCCGGCCGCCATTCCCTACTCGTCCCATGCCCCCCTCACCCCCCTCGACGCGTTGCATTCCTCCCGTTACCGCCCTGACTGTCCCCCGAGACCCGGACCCCGACATGCTTCGCATCAAGCCACACAATGGGCGGAGACCCACGCGTCGACGAGTCGCGTCCATGGAGCGGATGCCGCCCACTACCCGAGCCACAGCGACGTGCTGCCCCAAGGCTCGGCGCACGATTCGGACCCTCAGGTGCACCCGACGTCTCCGTCTGACTTGTACTCGCGGTTGTCTGTCGACGCGGCCACGGGGGCGTACTGCTGGGTGGGCACGATGAACCTGGCCACCCTCGACGATCCGGCCGTCCGCACGGAACCGTCGCGCCACGTGCCCCTGCTCGAGCATCTCCCCCAACCCGGCCAATTCCCTCCGTTCGGGTACCGCCCTCCACTCCCACAAGACGCGTCGTTCCACAGACGGACGGAGCCGTCGCGCTTTGCCGCCGACGTCCCTCTTTCCGACTATCTCCCCCACCAGCCCGGGCAATTCCCTCCTCTCGGATACCCGGATGTTGTCCCGCAGAACATGCTAATCTTTGGACAAAACGATGCCGTAGGGCCTTCCCAGCTCTATTCACAAGAAGACGAAGACGTCTCCATGGACGACCAGCAGGACCCGTACCGCGAGGAAAATGCCTACTTCCACGGGGGCGTCCCAGACATCCCCCTTCCCGACCATCTCTCCCACCAGCACGCGCAAATCCCCCCGTTCGGGTATCCGAACGTCGTCCCCATCCTCTCGCACCCGAACGTCCTCCCGCGGGACATACCAGTCTTGGGACAGAACGACGCCGTAGGGCACTCCCGGCCCTACCCACCGGAAGACGTCGCTATGGACGACCAGGAGGACCTGCATCACGAGGGAGATGGTTATCCCTACTGGGGCATCTCAGCGTCCGGGTCTCAGGAGGGCAGGAACACCAATCTGCCCAACGGTCCAGTTGCCGGCCCATCCACGAACCACCACGAACCTCTAGCGGCCGATCCAGGCCTCCTCAACGCTCCGTGGCATGCTGAATTCCCACCTCCCGGTGGTTGGCCCCTTCCGCCGCAGGATGAAAACCCGCAGCCTCCGTCGGGCTATCAAGGGCATTGGTAGTTGCCATCGCTCTGATACGCTCCCATATCTATCTTGTGACGGCCACCCTTGTCCCGACGCAAACGCCGTGTGCTCTATGAAGGGCGGCGCCAGGCTGGTCATCAGCTTGCCACGCGAGACTGGCGGTTCGAACTTCGATCGTTCTACATTCACGATTCGCCCATTGACTCAGTCATCATGAACATTCCCTCAGAGCCTCAAGGACTAAGACGCTTTGCATTCTCGCTACGAACATACTACCTTCGTTCTGCCGTTGATCGTCGATTGCACTGCTGTGTTACACTACTAATTTCGTTCTATCGATTCACAACTTCTTTGTTTCTTCGCACGACTCACAGATTTCGTTCCGTCGAGTTCCAATGTTTTTGTTACGTTACAAATGCTATTTTAGTTATGTTGAGTACATGCCACTAGGGAGGATAACCTCCCCCCACGTCGATTAATGTCACACTGTCCTGCAATAAACTCCTCGTCTTTCATCTGATCATGGTGCAATTTGCGCGATCGGAGATCGATATCAGTTAGACTCCAATATTTAATGCCAGTGCTCAGACAGTCTGAGCATCAGTATCGCAGCTCAACAGCCCCCGCCGCGGGACATCCTCCATTGCCAAGCCTTCGGGCCGTGTCAGGGCGCTCGTAGCTTAACACGACCCGTAACATAGTAGGCACGCATCTCCGCCGGGACCGAAATACAGACAATACTTATGTGTATATGTCATTAAGTGAGCCTAAGATCGAGGCGCCTGTTGTCTACCTACTTATTGGCCCCCCCACCGTCGACCCTCAGCCTAAGGCCGAGTCTGGGCTTGAGCTCTGACTCCCGAGATCTGTCGACGGCAACATCTGGCCGCAGACATGAGACAATAAGATAGTGGCTTGCCAGTATATATATAACGGCGGAGCCTGAGGGAGAGCTTCTCAGGTATCAAAGGAAGACCCTGGACCGGAACGACGGGATCCAACCACACACCTTTCACAGAAGGAAGGACGATGGGTACAGTCGTCGCTAAGCATATGCTCAGAAGACGAAGTCGTCTGAGGTCTGTGCGATTCCGCGCGCGAATTTTTTGTGCCGCCGGCAGGCGCTGTGACCTGGCATTCACTGTACGTAACAGTACTGTATCGTTGGAGCCTCGGCGCCAAGAGGTGCATAGGGAAATCACTGACAGGAAAAGACCCAAATGGTGCAAAATGGTGGCCCTATTGATCTCCATCTTCTTCAATATCACGTCTAGGACTTAGGATGTAGCGGGATACGGTAAGGTGCTCATGGTCGGAGGTCGTCCAAGTCGACTCGGAGCCGCAGTGAAGAGTAAAGAGAGTTGGAGTTGGCGTCTATGTCTAGGGCTGACTAATAGGCTCCGGATATTTCCGGGATCAAACGGAACACAGCATTTCCAAATATAGGGTCCATTATCGTCACATCTTCCAAGTTACCCAGCAAGGACTTGGTGGTACTCCTTGACGTCGATAGCCACAATTGGGGCGCGTTGACGCCGCACTGAGAACAGAGTCCGTTGTCCGTCCGCATCTCCGCCTCAGACCGCGTTTCGTTGACGTTGTTCTCCCGGCAACATCATGACGCGCCATCGTCACCGTAGCAGCCACTGGTAACGGTAACCTTATCTGTGTTTGCTCTTTCGCCGCGATCTGATACTTTATGCAAGTGTTCGGGTCTCTGCCATCGGTCTCTTTCAATCTCCCTCCCCTTCTCCTCTCTTGGAGAGGTCGATTCACGTCTATTGTGAGTGCCATGAATCAACATCCTTCTTTTATGTCATCCCATCAAAATCCGAGCGGTTCAGTCTGCATGTACTGCCTCTTTTATGCCGTGTACCCCGCCCTGCTCCGCCTTGTTCCTCCACGTATGCTTCGAGGTGCCCACCGTGTATTCTTGCCGCTCCTTGCTCGGCTCCTGTGCGATTGCAATGTGTACGAGGCTGTGTGGACATCGTCGCGCCTTCGGACGCATTGTAATTCTCTCCGGACGACTATGGTCCTCTTTATTATTCCCGCCTGCCATTAGATGCGGTCGGAAGCCATAGATTCATCATGCGTGGGACGTGCGGCAGCACTCCGTGTCCCAGGGACACGTTCAGCGCTCTGGGCTCCGGCAGTCCTCCTGATGCGCCCACATAAAAGTGCGCTTCCTGCCTTGCCTAAATCGCGAGTCCGTCACACGGGTGGACTTAGCACGGTCTTCTTCCAGACGCGTCCCCCGCTCCTCATTCCTTTCTTGTCCCTCCGGGCTGCCGTAGTTCACCCGTGGCAACGATTCTAGCACGAGGAAGGTGCCTGTTACCTGTACCGTACCGGAATTTTTCGACAGATCCTTCCCTCGGAATAGCGGGGCACTGCCTGGATCGTCCGTGTTTTGTCGAAGGTCTCCGGAGGAGCCGTGCAGTAATTGTGATGCTCTCCGGCATCCTGCTTTCGTCTTTAACGAATATATGGATATTTGGCTCTATTATTTGCGGAGAGGACCGTGCCCGTGCCGAGTTCTCGGGCAGGGCACGAGCGCGAGTCAACTCGCGTGCCGTAAGGCGAGGACCTCGACGCGTTTTTATCCCTCTTCACCCCCTCCCCCGTCCAAACTTTTTCGCCTCCCTTCCAGGCGCCGGGCGACCGAACGACCTTGTTCTCTTTTGCCTTGTTCTCTCGCCATGACCCGACGTCCAGGGATAGCCAACATCTCGAAGGCCCACCCGTCAGTAGACGAGAACATGGTACGCGTTGTTGTTGGTTGTGGCGCTTCAGCTGCTACCCCGCATACGTCGTTGTCGTCGTGGCTGATACCCTTCTTCGTCCCCAAGTTCACGGTGTTCTCTTTTACGGACCTTGAGCAACCTGGAACGCGTGCGCCACCTCTTGTGGGAGTAGTCGATGACAACACGGACCTAGAAGAGTACAACTACTACCCCGCAAAGAAGGGCAAGAAGCCGAAGGCGAGCGTCGTGCCCAATCCCTGCATTCCTTTAGAGTTTCTAACACCTTTCCCCCCTTTCGTTTTTTCAAAGGCGGCGCCTCCCGTGCCTATCGCGGAACCTGGCTCTGCGGATGAAAGCGACGCGTCTGGGCCCATCAACCCGATGAACTGCCCTCCTGCTCACCCACTCTCTCCTCCTAGCACTCGGAACCTGGCAAGACCCCCCCATCAACGTAGCTCCCCTCTCAGATATGAAGACCCCGAATCCTTACCCGACTCTGCAACGAACGCGTCCAACGCGCCGAGAATCGTCCGCCAGGTTTGGAGTGACGAGAGTTCCGAGTCTTTGGGCGGCGGCGGGGGTGGCAGTGTCGTCCATACGGCATATTCACTACTGGCGGTACGCCCTAACTCCTCTCCCCCACCGTTCCATGGCCAGCCCTCCATGCCCCTCCCCCTGCCTCACTCTGGAGCTGGAGAGCCCGTGTATCCCTCTCTGCAATACGCCGCGTCGTCCACCCTTGGCAATATACCAGCGCCTAGTGCGCGCTCCCCCGCCACATACGCGGCACCAGGCCTCGTTGCCTATCCGCCCACGCGCATCGGCCCAGTTCAAGAAGGATCTTCCACGGCGCGGATGGGAAGCAGAGTCCCAGCTCTGCAGCCTCCCGCCCGCCGTACTCAAGGCGGCCGCAAGCCTGTGGCGCGCTCCGAAACCTCCGCGTCTGGCATGGTCGACCCCTCAAGCGAGCCCCATCGCCGAACCCCACGCTACAACCCGTACGCCCTGGACGGCCGAAGGCCCTCGCAAACGGCAATGGCAATGGTGCGCTGTACCCAAGTCGCCGGGCAGCTCGAACGCGTCCCTGCGGTCCCAACCTACCCCGTGCAAGTGGGTGCGCCTTGGGCTTCGACGTCGGCGCTGGAGGAGGACCTCGAGACCGTGCCTCTGGGCTACGGAATCCCTCCCTGGCAGGCCACGCCTCGTGGAGAAAACTTCGTGTACCCTACGGAGGAGGCAGCTGTAGATACGTACGGTAATCCACGTGTTCTTCCCAACCAGACGGTGCCGATTTGGACGCCGAGTCCAAGCTCAAGCTTCTCCGGAGCGCCAAGTTTGGACGGCTCTTCCAGCATTCCAGCCGTCCCGCAACTACTACCGACGGCAGTGTATGGTGACGGAGAATGGAGCCCCATCGATGGAGTTGACCTCCAGGCTCTGCAACTTGACATGATGGGCCACCACCCGTACAACAGCGGCGGTCCATCCGCAAGTCGCCACGCGTGCCAGTGAATGCGCTACTGCGACTTGAAGTGCGCATCAGCAAACATAGCAGCACCGCGGCCCCCTGCCGTAATGCCAGTTAGCATATGATTGTCCGAGTCGACCCCACCACTCAGCAACGTCAAACCCACCACTAAACAACGACAAATCCACCACTCAATAACTTTCAATATACTTCATAACCCATACCCTTCACCTTTGCAACGCATACTGTACCTTCAGCTTAGACTTGAACTCGAACACAACTTGAACGGGAGTCCGGCAGAAACTAGCTTGAGACTGGCCGTACACACACACACACACCCACGACCGTCCATCATCAACGCATCATCATTTGTTTTGTTCATGTTCGTCTCTCTCTCTCTTTCTCTTGGTTGTCATCTGTTGTAGACCTCTGCCGCTGGCTGTCCATAAC
The DNA here is from genome assembly GCA_002760635.1 of Ganoderma sinense ZZ0214-1. Taxonomy (NCBI): domain Eukaryota; kingdom Fungi; phylum Basidiomycota; class Agaricomycetes; order Polyporales; family Polyporaceae; genus Ganoderma; species Ganoderma sinense. The sequence goes on from AYKW01000056.1 coordinate 2,129,687, forward strand.
ATGATACCCCGTACAACTTGACGTCCGTTGAATATGAATATCATCGATGAGAGACCCTAGTTTAATATTCCCTACATACTAGTACTGAATTATGGACCATGATCTCGACTCGCAAGTCAGCACCATGCTCGAGCTCTATGGTTCTCCAAATAAAATCCTTCTGATCGCTAGCCACTAAATAACTGCGCCGCCTCGACCACAACCGCCAAACCCAGCCGAACTTGAAGCTTGAAGATCTAGAGCATTCGAAGAGGGATCAAAGGGCGTGCATATATTCATATACGCATATGTCTTCTATCTACCATTAACTTTACTTTACACGCAACCGTGGGGAGGGGATACCAGCGAAACTCCGGATCCGGAACAAATACACACCGCAGACAACGACAGCCCCCTGCGCCCGAAGCTAGCCTCCCTCGCCGCCGTCGTCATCGCCGCCATCATAGAACGAATGCAATCATTAGCCTGCTGTTCCCGTGGCACCCCGGGGGACGAGGCATTGGGGACGCAAGGCGGAGGGGTATAGCGTATACGAGTAGTGCAGTGCAGTGGATGATGAGACACGAGAGATCAACAACGAGAGAGGGACGGAGATGGGGCAGACGGGGTCGGCGGAGCGTATACTAAGCTAAACAAGAGGCGGCGACACTGATAGTGGGGGGAGGGTCGATATCGGATAGGAATAAGCAGAAAGCGAGGAGGCGGACAACTCAGTAGAGGGAAAGGGACAAAGGATATAGTGGGGACGGCGCGGTGAGTTTTCGTAAACGTAACGAGAGCCAGAGGAAGGGAGAGGGAGAGGGAGAGGCAGGGGGGCAAGGGCAACATCATATAGAAACAAGATACAAGAGGGGGGATCGATGTGCAGGGGTCGTGAAGGGCGCGTAAAGGGGGGTGGGGAAGACAACAGGGTGAGCGCAGGGGTAGGTGGCGACACGAAGCGCGTTGGAGCGAGGTCCGGCTGTGTTAGATAAATACACATAGAAGGAGCAACCGAGCAACTACTCGCGGGCAACCCAGTCAGTACTTCGAGAGACCAGCTCGATCGAGCTGTCGATCGTCCAGAACAATCGCTCGATTGCGCTCCTGCCGCTCCAGCTCTTCTGGTCGCGGAGCACCTTGGCCTGTGTCACGAAAAACAGGATGAGCACGCTGTCATCCATCCCCATCAAACCTCAGAAACGGTAACACACCTGTTGGGCACCAAAGTTGCGCTGATCGAGCGCGAACGTATCCGCCTGGTCGTCCAGCGCCTCCGCCAAGATCTGCATGTCCTGCATGATCGACTGAATGGCCCGCACCGCACTCATCGTCAGAAGCTCCTTCCTGTTCCGCGTCGCGGGCCCGCCCTCCCGTGTTGGAGGCGGCAGTGTCGCAGTGACGTTCTGGAGCACGGTATGTAGGATCCGCCGCGTCTCGCTCATCAGCTTCTGCGCCTGCGGCACATTCCGCCTCGACACGAGCACGAGCATGCGCGTGATCATGTCCGACGCGAGCAGTTCCATCCTCCGCCGCACGATCACCGGGTCGGACCCGCTGGGGGCTGGCGTGCGCGGCCTGCTGCCAGTGTTCGGGAGGAGGGTGACGGTGAGGAGGACGGGGTGCGCGAGCCGCGAGACGTTCTTGGCCGCGTTGGGGTCGAAGAACGAGCCATCGACCTCGAACACGGGCACCTCGTCGATCATGCGGTCCATCATGCCCTCCGCGAGGTCCGGGAAGTCCCCAATCGACATCGCGTCGAGGCCCATGCGCTGGTTGAACACGTCCGTCGCGTTGAGCGTGCGCGACGAGTGGCCATGGAGCGCCGCCGCGGTGCTCTGCGCGACGTCGCTGTTGTCGAGCTCGAGCTCGACGAGCATCTCCTTGCGCTCGCCGTAGCGCAGCTCGCCGACCTCCACGTCGACGTCGCGCCCGTCCGATGAGAGGATCGCGAGCGGGCCTCCCGAGATCTTGCGGATCCTGAACCGGTTCCCGTCGACGATCTTGAGGTGCAGCTTCATGTTCGCGAGCCCGATGCTCATCATGCCCCCGATGCAACCCGCGAGACAGTCCCGCAGGTCGTACCAGTCCTTCACGAACGTGTACGTCCCGCTCGTATGGTTCGACATCAGCCAGAGCGACGCGGGGTCGTGCGAGCGGCCGTAGCCAAACGAGTGGATTGGCACGTTCGCCGCCTCGGCGCGCGCGAGGACGAGGTCCATCTGCGCGCGCCGCGTGGTCTCCGACGAGTCGCTGACAAGCACGAACCCGGAGACAGGGTTCCGCGACTTGCGCTGCAACACAACATCAAGGCCTGTGTAAGTAAGTCACAGCGCGACATTGACAACCGCCGATCAGTCAAGCGCCCGTCACGACGAAGAGAGGTGAGTGACATACCGTTGTTGACGGCGGTAACGACATCCGTCTTCTCTTCCTGCGATCCGCGGACCACGAACTCGTCATCGAAGTCCTCGCGCCGCCCAATGTCCTCCACGAACTTCACGAGGCGCTGCCGGCTCTGCGGCTTGCCGACGCTCAGGAACGGCGTGCGCCGCACGCGGCCGCCGATGCCGACCTCGAACGTGACGAGGCTCAGGCGGTCCTTCGACGAGAGCGCGTGCAGGATGAAGTCGAGGCTCGTCTTGATGACGCGCACCTTGAGCGCGGCCGTGCTGGGGGTCGCGCTCGGCCCGGGCACGGAGATGACGAGGATGAGGTCCATGGGCGGGTGCGCGAGGGGCGCGAGCGAGTTGGACGGCCCCGTCGACATGTGCGGCGCAACGAGCGGCTGCGGCGCGGGCGACGAGTACCGGCTCATCTCCTCGTCCTCGTCGAGCGTCGACAGTTTCTGCTGGAGGCCGAGCCGCGCCGGTCCGAGCGACGCAGAGCCGTACGACGTGTTAGAAGACACGGTCGACCGGGCGGACCCGTTCAGAAGGCTATCGGCGGTACTGACCGTGGTGCCCGTCGTGCTCCCGCTGAGCATGCGCATCGCCTTCTGGCTCCCGCCGAACTCGTCCGTCAGCATGCGCGCCGCCTTCATGCTCCCGCCGAACTCCTCCAAGTCGGGGGTCCTGCCGAAGTCGGGCTGTGGCTGCTGCGCCTGCACTGTTTGCTGCTGGTACACCGCGACAAGCACCTGGATGTGCTGCTTCCAGGTCTCCAGCGACGACCGATCCTTGAAGATCAGAATGAACGAATCCAGGCGTTCATCTTCCATGTCGATTGTCAACGACAGCTCGCCCTGGACCGACGTGTCGGTAACCTGCCTAATGTGCCGGATATAGATGCGTCCCTTGAGCCGCAAGACGCCTCGCTGGGAGTTCCCACCATTGATCGAGCCCGACCCGGTCCCGTCGCCAAACGCCGACGCGGCGCCCGCGGAGGAGAGCAGCCTGCCCAGCGTGCGTTTCTTCTCCTCGACAACGCAGATGATCGCCTCCTTGAAGAGGTACACGAAGAACTCGCGTACGAGCGCGTCGCGCCGCACGGACAGCAGGTCATACATCTGGAGCGCCCCCAAGCCCGAGAGCGGGTGGCCCTTCCAGTCGATGATGCGGTTCCGCAGGTCCTCCGTGATCGAGTTGAACGGCGAGTCTTCGTCCTGCTGGATGATCTCGCGTTCGAGCGGCGACGTTCCCGGTTCCCGCGATGGCGACGGCGACATGTGGTGGTTGGATCCCGTCTGCGATTGCTGGTCGACGGAGATGTGCTGCGACCGAGGCGACATGCCATACTCGCCGGGCCGGGGCCCAGAGTGCACCGAGTGGCTGCTCCCATCTCGGGCGAGGCTCCCGTTCTTCTGGTGGGGCGTGTACGACTCGGACGAGGGCATGACCGAGCCGGGCACGTGGGTGTTTTGCCGTTTTCCGGGCAGTTCGACGACGACCAGGCATGTTAGTGGCTGGCTTGCGTCTGAGCTGCGCGTGATGGACGGGAACTCCGACTGGACGTGAATTGAGGGAGCGACGACGTAGTGAGAGTGATCACGAGAGGACGTGGTAGCGGTCTTGTGGTCGATTGGGTCGTCCTCTGTGGGGTCAAAGGGCTTCTGGACTGTCGCGCCAGGTGACCGCTGCTGGTACTGGCGCATAGACGAAGGTGTGTCGCGTCCAGGGAAGAGGTTGGCGGCGGTGGGGTCGCCCATGCCAGTCAGGGCCGCCAATTCTGCGAAGGCTCAGAGTAATGCACGTGGGCGGAACCGAAAAGAACGTACTGTTTGACTTCCCCGTGTCGCCATCGCCAACCTTCATGGGCCTCCTACACACTCCGCAAACACCAAGGTTAGACTTACGAACGACACCGCCGGCGCGTGAGGGACCTGGTGGAGGACCATAGACGGCTGTGAAGCATGCCTATTCCAACATGGCGTCAACATCGTCCTCAGGTACAGAAGCAAGGGTGGCAAGGTAGTCATAGGACAATAGAGCAGTGTAAAGAAAGCGCATGATTGATGGTATTGTAACGCGGGGGATGGAAAGATAACCAACCAGGAATCTGTGGCGACATGCGCGACACCGCCAAATAAGGCCCTGTAACGTCGAAGCTAGAGATACAGGAACGGGTGCGCAAGTCCTCAATCGAAACGTTTGAGAGGCCGGAAGCTACCAGGGAGGGATAGCTTCGTCGCGCTCTAGACCCGTTACACTGCGGACCAGTGGGGATACAGGCGCGCGACGTGAGAAGGCAAAGTACAAGGGCACACCAAGGGCGAGCATGGCCTGTTCAGCAGACGAACGATAGAGAAGAGCGGAGGGACCGGGGTATGCGAGGACCATCGGGATAAAAGATACCGGACGATAGGACTCACTTCGTGGAGGGCGTGTCCACACTCGGGAACGATATGAGGCTTCTCGCCGGGAAGCCTGAAGCTTGAACTGAGCGGCTCGAGGCAGACGGGGCATTCCTCCTCCTCATCAGACGCATCGTGGCTTGATACAACAGGGAGGGGGGCGGCGACCATGGCGGCGTAGGGGTGGAGGCTTGTGGAGTCGGCCTGAGAGGTGTAAGACGGGGGTTTTACGGAGGAGTTGGCGGAGTATGCCGAGCGCAGAGAGGCGGCAGAAGTGACGCGTTGGGGAGAGCGTTGGAAGACGGAGCGGACGGAGGCGGCGAAGGAGTTGGCCTTGGAACTGCCGGGGGGTCTGGGGGTGAGGAGAGGGGAGGAGGGAGGAGGAAGGAGGTGATGATGGGAGTTGGACTGATCGAGGTGGGATTGATGTCGTGCTGGCGAGCTACTCGAATTCTTCGGAATCCAGCTCGGGGAGAATTCCGACCTCATCCAGGTCGCACGCGAGGCGTCAGGCGCGTCAGGGAGGGGAGAGAAAGAGGGAAAGGAGTGAGACAGGCGATGTTAGCCGTGGTGGGCGGGGGCGGTCGCGGTCGAGTGTACTGTACAGGAAGGAGCCGCAGAGGAACAATTTGCCCCCTCCAACGGCCCGATCCAGATCTGTATGCCTGGTTTCCCAGCATTGGCTCATTGTACGTTCCCGCGTCCTGCATGCTCTCATAACTCAGCCGCACCCCCCGCACTATGCCCTCGTCCGCCTCTTGTGCGACGCGCAGGGCGGGCAAGAACACAGCGACCGTCGGGCGCTGGGCCCTGGCCGAGCGCCTCCGCCCCCGCGACGATCGGGACACGCCGGCGCCCCAAATGGTAACTTGCGCACAGGCCAACGAGACTCGCAAGACCTTTGTTGTATTTACCCTGCAGTCTTCTCGCTGTGAATGACGATCAATCGCCTCCAGAATCTCCACTCTCGCTCCCAGCTCCACTCTCTGCTCGCCCTCTGCGTGTCAGGCTATCGACTAGCGCACGGCCTGACCGTCCAACGTGCAGGCCGGTGCAGGGTTCGTGGATTTACCTGCCATGCTGCAACGCCTTGTGGCGTACCGAGGAGGCCCAGTGGCGGCTCGATCCCCCGCCCTAGGCCACATCAAGCAAGTAGGAAGCGTGCGATCGTTCAACCGCTTTCGCTGGAGATCCGCCGGCCCACCAGAATGACATTCAGAATCGTGTGTTTGCAAACCTCGACGTCCGTTCGACGTGGTTCCAACTGAGCCGCAGCCGCGATCCCTCGCCCGACATCCTCCGCAAATGCAGTTATTTTTCTCGTCCTCCTAATGTTCCTCGCTCCATTGATCCATTCATCAGTTGCTTACGATGACGCTGTCCCAACTCAATACCGTGATAGAGGTACTTACGCATTCCGGCAGGCCTAGGGGAGTGTCGACTCGAATTCTGGAACACCTCGCGCTGCCACGTCCGACGGGGCCCGCGAACTTGAATGCCAAGAAGATGGTAGCGAGCGCAGGGTACGGTCTTCTCGCGGTCTGATCTCGCTCATGACTTACACACCAAACTTTCATATCAGACTCCACAGAAGACTAGTGCTGATCACACGCAAAGCTATAAGTACGCTCGATCCGTCGGCACGCTCCCTTCAACGTCAGATCGCTGTCAAGCTCTCTTCTTGAAGTTCTTCTTCACACCTCCATTAGCCTCCAAACGTTTCGTGTCCGGAAATACCGCACAATCCTAGCAGGTCATCTCGGGGGCGCGAAGCATCGTGAAGGATGTGAGTCTCTCGTAATCGTGCGCTGTTCGGTCACACCCTGGGGTATCGCTCAACCTTCCATCTCGTACAGAAGTGATGGAGGGCAGCTTGATGGATGTCTCCCCGACGCGTCTCGAGCGCCTCCGTCGCGACCTGGGCGAATGGGCCCGGCGGTGTGAGACTTTGTGGCACCGAGGTTGCTTCCTCCCACTCACGCGTGACGCCCCTGCGATAGCCTCCGCAGGGACGATCCGCAACGCCCTGAAAAGGGAACCGTTTTCCCCGCCCGGCTACTTCCTCTCTTCCGCCCCCGCGTTCAGCAGCTCTCCCATGCACAACCCGCGTCATTGCAGGATCATCTGCACCCGCACCCGCACCCGAGTTCGTTCCACCGCCGCCGTGCGCGCGGACCCGAACCCCGTCGGCAAGTAAGTATTCCTTCTAGCCCACGAGCCTGTGCCATTCCTTTCCCGGAACAGTTCCTGAACTTCGCGCGTCCGCGCGATCGTCTCTTCCAGCCTTCTTCTGTGATGTCGGGCGGACCGCTGCCAGCACTGACGCCTGCGGCGTGAGGGAGTGCCGCTAGAACGGGACGCGAACCTTGTGAACAGCTGCTGATAGAGTTGTCCAAACGCCAGCCACGTCCACGAACCCATGACGCGTGCACGCCGGCGTTGCTGGCGATGCCAACAAGCTACTGACACGGCCAGCGGCGGGCGAGCATGAGTTCTTGAGTGCTTGACAGCCCGTGGAACTTGGAAGCACGCGTGAGCGTGGCTCCTGTGCATGTATATGTGCATGGTAAGAGGTGTGTGTGTGACCGCGCACCGTTGATCATAGCGCATATATCATGCCATCTCGAGGCCAACACTGATCCCACATCCATGCCAGCGCGACAGGTTGTCCCCGTCGTCTGTCGTGCGGTTCACCACCGAGCATTGTTCCGTCCGCCTGCCTGGGACACAGCAACGGTAAACTGACCGCTTCCTCTTCGCTTCGTTGGCAGCCCATCGCTCACCAAGCCTTTGCAGACGTATCGCGTACCAAACCCCCCTGTCGATCACCCACGTCACTGTCAGGACGTCGGTATCCTTCGTGGTCCCCCGCTCGGCACTCAAGTGCTCAAATGCGGGGGTTCGCAGATCATTCAGGGCAAAACACGGACCTGTGCGTTCACAGCCGTCGGATATCGCTTGCCAGCCCGGAAGTCCGAGAAGTTGCCGCGTACAGTAGGCCACGGGCGCCCACACCTCGGGCCTGAGCACTGACCTGGAGGGACCAGGGGCGGAGGACCGGGTCCTGAGGCGTAACATAGCCTTCCCAACCGCTGGGATCAGGCTTCCATTCTCCCACCCGCGGTGCGTCGTCCATCCGTCCATCTCAGTCTGTGCCTCGGTGGTTGACTCGGAGACGCTCCCCGGCTCCCACAGCCGTCTCCTTGCCGCCCATTTGCGCAGGACTCGATCTGGCCTCTGTGGGGTTTCCGCCGCCGCCGTGTGACGGGGAGGTTAGTGACGGCGGGAACTGGGGACGCACCATCAATACGGTGCTAGTGACGTCCACAGCCTTCGGGCCCGGGGACCCCGATCGTGAAGGTGGTTCATATAGAGTGTGCAACGGTACCAACCTTGCAATGTTACTCCCATGTCTGCAGACCGGCGGACGCAGTCCAGTAACAGAAACCGTCCGTGTTACTGATACTGAGTTTAGGTGAGGACCACCAAGGGTGGCGTTCGGCGAAATCCATGCCATGGGTCCGTACTATCCACGCCGTGGCTTCCATACTGTATTCTGGGCGCGATTTTGGACCACAATTTTGGAGGCGATCCTGTGGGGCAGAATCGCGACGCCAAAGTTGTGATTCTGCACGATTCCGCCAGAATCACGTCCAGAATCGTTCCCAGAATCGCTCCCAAAGTCGTGCAGAATCGTGTACTCTGAGCACGCCTAATCAACCCTACTTCATTCCGAGAGTGTGGCCCTGCGCGCTCTTACCGTCGGGCCTCCTAGTACCGAGCCTGCTCCCCCCTATCGCTCCGACTCGCTCGCTCGACCTTGACCTCCAACTTCGTTGCGCACGTGGCTCGCGATGATGATTTGGTGTTCTTTTATTTCCTATTGCTCTTGATTGCTCTAGAACTTCCTGCAATCGCGCCGCTCGATGAGCTTCGTGTGGCTCAAGGTATGCCGTCACTCTAAAGTAAGTGTCTGCGAACGTTATATCAAAGCGCTTCAAAAGAAGCTAAACCGATTTCAGCAGCCGTCTACTGACCAGAAGGCTGTGCGACGTATGTGACTCACAGCTGTTTGTTTCCATCCAGGTAGCACTCTTACTGCAACTTCGCGATACAAGCTCATGCGGGAAGCGAAGGTCGGTCAATAGAAACCCCAAGTTCATCCTTACATCTCTTAGGATTTTTGTAGATGCCTTCTTATCTCCCTGGGGAGATTACCGACCATATCATCGGATTCGTCTGGCTTGACAAGTAAGGGTTTTGCGCCTGCAGCCTTGTCTGCCAGGACTGGCTCCCTGCTAGTAGGCATTACTTGTTCTTGAACGTCACCACGTCACACACTTCCTACGACAAGCTCGTGCAGCAGCTTAATCTGTCGTCATCGATGCGGGCTTACCTACCGTCTGTCCGCACATTCACATCCCAAGTGCTGGCCATGACTCCAGCATCGGAGGAACTTTCGCTTGACATCGCTAAGCGGACAAAGGGCCAGCGATTCATACTCGATTTCTCTGGCCATCTTCCAAACTTGCAAGGGATGGAATTCTCGATGATAATCTTTGGCTTGAAGATGCACCCCCGCTCACACCTTGCTCTCCACAACTTCAGTAAACTTCAAGAACTCTCTCTCACGTACTGCCACTTCGACTCATTCAATGGCCTGCGGCGTATGCTCGTTGCTTTCCCCCGACTCACGAGCCTCACGATGAGGTTCCCCGCCTAGAGGTCGATATCATCTCCTTACGTACCCACACGGCCCCCGGACCAGGCCCGCCCAGCATTGGAATGTTTGTCGCTAGCATTGAAGCCCGACAACATTCCCGACCCCGACACACTCATTGACTGGCTTATCAGTCTCATGACCCCAAAGAACATCTCGCTGTATGTGCTTGGCTTGCAAACGGACGAAGGAGTTGACCCGTTATACCTCGGCCCCTTACGATTCATGGACTGTCTCTCCTCGCCGTCCTCAGTACGAAACCTCATGCTCTCCCAATTCGAGATTGAAGGTGAGCTAGCCCAGCTTTGAACACCCTACACTAAGACCGTCACTTAATGCGCCATCATCCAGGCCACCACGTCGATTTATCTCCCTCGTCAATCTCGAGAATCTGGAGCTGGGCCTGACAGGTGACATCTACCCTTGGCTGGTCATTCCCGCCCCCCGCTGGGACATCCTTTGCCTGATACTTCAGGGTGTTCGGAGCCCCCTCCGCCATCTTCGCTTCAGTGCGTATTGCGCACGGGTACATGAAACTGGGGTAAGGGAACTCGACCCCGTCTTCGTCGAAGGCATGGAGAGTCTTGATCCCGTTCTGGAGAGCAAGGCCTTCAAAAATCTCAGGGCGGTCGCCTTCGTAGCGATAAGCCAATACCTTTCTACATCGGACTACGTGCCGTTCGATGGCCAGTCTCTGCGCTCGGAGGAGCCTTTCCATGAGGCTGTGCGGGTGAAACTCCCAAAGCTATATGCGCGCGGTATCACGACGTTTGCATTCTGACGTGAGTTCCCTCCGTGACTCGTCTCCCGCCACTTTGCTCACATGTTTCAGCATCGACCTATTGTTCTAGGTAGTGAGAGGCAACAGGCAGGGCTTTAATTCTCCGACGGGCATGTTCTCCTCGCTAAGAGAGCACCACGGAGACTCAGTCACGCTGTGATGCTACGAATCAGGCTTGGACGCTATCGTGCCGCAAATCCTCTTCCAAAACTTTCAATGTCGTATTTTAGCAGTTTCCTGCAGGCTGGTGCCATGTTCTGAGTCATCGTTAACACCAACGCCACCTTGTAACTTCTCAGGCCATGATCGAGCAAAGCTTCCCTACGGACGGTTTCGTTATCGCACGAACCATGGTCAATTCTGTTGTACGAGTAACTACGATACGCCTTCACGTCCTGAGATGAAGTGTTATTTATATACCAAAATTGCTTGGGGGGTTCTGAATGGGGCGTCCTCTAGTGTAAATCAGACGTGTGTTTATTCCTAATGTCCATGTTCCTCGTTTCAGGTATTCTAATATTATTACACACAAAACCAACAAATACAACAAGAAATTCGACAGCATTAGGACGCATCATAAATAGCACAATGCGCCAGACGAAACGACGAACGAACGAACGGACCGGATTAGCGAGTGCAAACGAACAAGCAACAAGCAACGAAGGCAGCCAACGAGAGAAATCCAAGAAACAGTCCATGTATTCCAGATCCATGCTTCTGTGTATAGTCGCACACGATCGCCTCCTATACTGCCGGGCTCATCTCCACAGGCAGCTGACTATAGCCAGACATGTCTCTCCTCCCCCGCACCATTCCCCGCAGGCTCTCCCACGCGTCGCCCAACGTATTCCTCGCGCTGTCGAAGATCGTCTCCTGCTGTACATCCTCCCCAGGCATTATGCTCGATGGAGGGCGGGTCCACCACCTGAGCAGTAACGAGCTCGAAACCACGCTGACAGACGAGGTCGCCATCGCGCCAGCAGCGGTCATCGGCGGCAGGTTCAGACCCCACGGCAAGAACAGCCCCATCGCGAGCGGGATGCTAAGCACGTTGTACATGCACGCCCAAACGAGGTTCCGGCGGATCGTGCTGAAGATCGCGCGCGAGAGGTGCAGCGCCGCGACGACGTCGAGCAGGTCCGAGCGCATGAGCACGATGTCTGCGGCCTCGATCGCGACGGACGTCCCCGATGAGAGCGCGATACCGACGGACGCGGCGACGAGCGATGGAGAGTCGTTGATCCCGTCCCCGACCTGCATTGAGTAATCGCCACTGTCAGGAACGCGGACCCACACAGGCATCGGAAGCGAGGAAGGGAAGGAGGACGTACCATAGCGACACCGCCACCGTGCTTCTCCATAAGCTCCGTCACGACGGCCGCCTTGCCCTTCGGGCTCATGTGCGCCCAGACGTGCTCCGGCCGGATCCCAACCTGCTTCGCGACGGCCAGCGCGGTCGTCTTCGCGTCGCCTGTCATCATGTTCACCTCGATGCCCAGGTCCTGCATCGCGCGGATCGCGTACACGGACGACGGGCGGGGCTTGTCCGAGAGCGCGATCGCGACGACGGGCGAAGGGGCCTTGCCTGGGGCGGCGAGCGACACGAAGATCGACGTCTTGCCCTGGTTGGACTCTTCCAAGTCGAACAAGGCGAGGTTGCTGGGGAGGCTCGCGGTGTCGGATTGGAGGACGAACCGCGCGTTGCCGACGTAGATCGTGTGCTTGCCCTTGCCTCCGGGAAGAGAGATGACCGCCTTGACGCCGGCCCCAGTGACACTCTCGAACGTATCGATCATGACCTCAGGAATGGGGACCATGGACTTGTTGAGCAGGTCCTTCCCGTACACAGCAACAGCCTTCGCGAGGGGGTGCTCTGAACGCGCCTCAGTGGCAGCGACCATGGCGATGAGGTCTGCGCGAGAAACGTCCCCGGCGACCTTCGTCGTGAGTGACGCGTCGTCACGACCGGCGGCGACGAGGTCGCTGTGGTCGCTCGACGGCGCCCAGGCGATGGCGGCGACGGTGAGCTTGCCCTCGGTGACAGTTCCGGTCTTGTCGAGGCAGATGCGCTTGATGAACCGGCTCGCCTCGAGCGCGCGGCCGCCCTTGATCAGGATACCGTTCTTCGCGCCCATACCCGTGCCCACCATAATCGCGGTCGGCGTGCTCAGCCCGAGCGCGCACGGGCACGCGACAACGACTACGGAAATACACAGCTGGAGACAGATCGCGAGCTTCGAGGCGCCGTGCGCGTGGAAAAGGGCGGGGAGCGAGCTGTCGCTGACGACGGAGGCAACGATCATCCAGCCGATGAACGTCAGAATGGAGAGCGAGATGACGGCGGGCACGAAGTAGCCTGCGACCTTGTCTGTGAACGCCTGGATCGGCGCCTTGGACGTCTGCGCCTCCTCGACGAGCTTCACGATCTGCGCCAGTGCCGTGTCCTTGCCCGCGCGTGTGACGGTCATGTCGAAGGTGCCCAGTCCGTTGAGTGTGCCGCCGATGACAGAGTCGCCCACCTGCTTGAGCACGGGGACCGGCTCGCCGGTGACCGCGCTCTCGTCGACAGTGGACGTGCCGCGCAGGACGGTGCCGTCGGCCGGGATCTTCTCACCCGGTACGAGCTTGACGATATCGCCGACTTGGAGAAGCTCCGTTGGGATCTTCTTCTCCTGCGCGCATGCCGGAGGGTCGGTGTAGATCGTGGCCATAGAGGGCGCGAGAGCCATGAGATCCGTGAGCGCGGCGCTCGTCTTGCCTTTCGCGCGGTTCTCGAGGTACCGACCAAGTGAGACAAACATGATCAACATTGTGCTCGTGTCGAAGAAGACCATAGGGTGGTACTCCAGATCTCTGTCGAGAGCCATGAAACACATCGCGCCGAGGGAGTAGAAGTAGGCCGCGGCGGACCCGATCGAGATGAGGACGTCCATCGTCGCGCTGCCGTGCTTGAGCGCCTTGTACGCGTTCTTGAAGAACCGTTGGCCGACCCAGAACATCGCCGGCGTACAGAGCGTGAGTGCGATGAGGTCGTTGACGTAAACACCGCGACACAGCTGATACTCGACTATGGGTTCTAGGAATGAAATCTTGGGGGCGAGCATCGTGACGAAAAAGACGGGGATAGCAAAGATGAGACTCCACTTGAACCGCATCCACCACTCCTGGATCTCCTTCGTGCGAGCGAGGGAGCGCAGTTGTGTCGAATCTTCCTGGTCCGAAACCATAGCGTCGAAGCCCATATCCTCTATTCGCTCCACCAGTTCTCGCGGTCCGACCATTGTCCTGTCAAAAGTGACCTGGCAAAGTTCTGTGGCCAATGAGACGGAAACGCTGGAAACGCCAGGAACCGCGCCTAGCTCCTTTTCGACGGTGGATGTACATGACGAGCACGTCATGCCATATATGCGAAGTTGAATGGTATCCGCTCTCGACGGGGGGATGAGGGTTGCGTCGAAACCGATGTCAGATATTTCCTAGAACTTCGTCAGCGATAATATTTAAACGAATGTTGGGCAGTTGGATTGGGGGGATGAAAAAAATTGGCGGTATTACAGAAGAAAACATTTTTAAGGTCGTTGTTTCAACCCATAAGGATGACGCTAACTGCGAAGGGCGTTCTCAAGCACTTCATGGACAAGCTTCCGCGCTTGAAGCCTATCTCGAAAGGATCCTGTTTAAGTCACAAAGAATAGTCTAAAACCCTTCATACGAGACCAGAGACGAGGACCGCTGCTCTATCGCCTGACAGTCGGCCGAGTTCTATTTTTATGAAGCTCGCAGTGTTTCACCAGCGGTCTAACGACATCATATAGCATCAGATCTTGACATTGCATAACTCCATCGCGCCAAGGAGCTTGCTCTTCCCCCCTCTTTGAATGGGCCGCGGATGAGAGGACGCAAGAGCAGCAAAGAGGAAAGAGTAGCGGCGGGTATTCGGGGCGAGTACCAGCAAAACGACACTTCATGTAAGGTGGGAGGTGGTAAAGTAACCATGATCGCCTTTACCACCCATCGCCACAGTAACTGCTATGTCCCTTGTACTACAGCCCCTTCACAGTAAGCCCCCATCTTGACGACAGGCTTACAATACATAGGCGCGGCGAGGGATAGGAAAGGATTTCATACTAGACTTAACCGTAACGCGGCGGAGATTACCCTAGAATACAGCCGATGGGCGGAAGTGAACTGGCCAACCACCAAACGGCGACTCCAGCATAAGTTAGCAGATTCCACTTCCATCGCCTCTCCACACGCGATTGCCATGTGAACTTCCAACGAACATTCCGAAAGCGGGTTAACCATAGCTCTCCTTCTAGCAAACTACGGTTTAACCAATCGTTGATCCCCGTCGTAGCGGTTGTCAGGGTCGACAATGTTAAACAGGAAGATTGAAATCCCTCGCCTTCCTCCGCGGAATTACATCCACGAGGTGTCTCGTGACCATAAGTTCGGCAGAAGGTTCCGGAGCGGCGAGGCAATATCGCGGGCACAATTGCCTCTGAGTGAGACGTGGCAGAAGAGCATGGCAACACAGAAGAAGGACCTGCGCGACTGACGGTGGGAGGCGGCAAACCGCCACAGACGAGCGGAACACTCAAACACTGCACCGCACGCACGCCATAGTGACTAAGGCCACTCGATGCGCCCGAGTGCGGTGCGCGTCCTAAGGCCACAGCTTGGATACGAGATAGCCAGGGAAAGGGATTCCAACGGGAAGCAGGAGGGCGAGAGAAGAAGGGACTCACGCTGACGATCTTGTCCGCATCCCAGACATTGGGGTCGTACTCGACGACCCCTCGCTCCGCAAGCAGAGCGACCTTTATCGAATGAATGCCGCGTTGGGATCGGAGCATTCCCTCTATTGACTGTGGGGCGTTCGTCTGAGAGGAAACATCGTGGTAGGACATGGGTGTTACGCACTTCGACGCATGCTCCGCAGGTCATGCCCTCTATCCTGAGCTCGCACTTCTCCGACTTGAGCCCCTCCCCTCCAACGAGCGGCTCGTCCTTTCCTTGTGGCAGCTCCACTTTCCCCGACATCGAGCTCCGAGGAGTACTCCGAAACATGTTGGTGAGGGCGGCGTTGATGCCGGCCATGACGGGTGTTTGTGGTGTCCTCGGGAGCATCGAGAAGAGGTGAAGCCAGTATTAAATAAAGGAACCAAAGGGGAGGAGCGCCTGCGCTGGTCTGGAATGAGGGCAGAGTCTCGTCGGGGGAATGGAAATGATGACCGAGGAAACTGGGCCTGCGCGGCTTATACGCACCCTGCCCGCAACAACTCGCGCGATCTCCCGGCCAACGGACTCTGTTTATGCCCATATCTGGTCACACTTTCCCACATTGAGGTCCGTTGGACTCCGCAGCGCCCCGCGCAACGCTCGTCCTCGTCCTCGTTCCTGACGCAGTCTGACACTGTCCTTCGCCATTCAGGCGCACCGCAGCATCTGGGAACCACAGCCGGTGAGTCGCAGTAGTGCGATTGATCGTGCGAGGCGTTTTAGCCTGCAAGGCTCTCCTTGCCCTCACATACTAGAAACATTTCAGACTTCGCTTCGTTCTGATGAGCCGCAGTTATTCCCGAGAGGCCTTTCTGCGCATTTGCAACTGTACTCATGCCTATCTGGGGAGCACGAAATCGACCACATCTGTTCAACTGGCCCGAGGTCAAGGCTCTGGTGCCTAGCAGTCTTGGACATGTGAGTCACCCACGGACCGTTCGTCAATGCATCTCACTGACTAAGTTACTGGTACTTACGATGTTATGAATCACGTCATGGCCGCTGAAACGGAACACGTATACAGTATCAGTGTGGGTTCCAGCCCCTCGCGCGTGGCTACGGACCATTCACAGACGACGTCGTCTTATACGTGTCCGAGTGCTGAATTGCTACACTTGGTTCCGGTAGACGCGAGGTTAAGCACCGGCAACAAGCCCATCCGATCCGATCCGCTACCAAGCTAGGTTAGCTCTCCTGCTCTGCTTACGATCTTCATGCTGAAGTATGTGCTGTTGTAGCCTCTGCACCTAAGCATATGATGCGACGGGGACGGCACGTCCGCCCGGGTACGATGCTTCGGAACTCTATGTGCTTCTTGAATCAGAATACCTCATGACACAGCTTCTCACGGCGAGAGGACATTTATATAAAGCTTCCTGGCATTTTGCCGAGAGGTATGACGCAGACAATATGCCGACACTTTCGCGTAGCGCCCCGAGCCAAAAATGCGCCATGAATTCAATCCGCCGAGGGACGGCACCGGCGTCACAGAAGCCGCAAGTCACAATGTTCTGGTTATCGTTATCCGGTCTGTGGACGGGACACTCGTAGGGTGGCGAGCCGTCAATGCGTTCCACTGACTTGAAGAGGGTCTGCGTCGCAATCCCGCCCACCAACAGACCACGAAGTTCTCCAATCAATCTTTGACGTCCACTTAAAACGCATGCAATAACTCACGAGCACCGCCAACGTCCAACGAACATCATCCCATCCGCACTGCCAACCTCAATCCACGACAACTGGCCATCCCGACGAGAAGTCCACATAGTTGATGCCGAGGTACGACGACCCTCCAAAAGCGTCGTTCGGCACGTAGTGGTACACCATCGCGTCCCGCCCGCTCACGGGATCCCTGAACAGGCTCTGCCCGCCCGGCGCATAGACGTTGTCGTGCGAGTCGACTTGCGTCCATGGGCCGGTCGAGCAGGGAGGTGGATGTGAAGATCCTGATGTTGTTGGCAGTGGAGAAGACGAAGTACTTCTTGCTATCACGCACGATGACATCACCTGTGCAGAATTGATGTCAACTGATTGAAAGATTAATGAGTGCAAGTGTTGGGGCACTTACTACTCCCGGGGAGCGGATTCGGGCGGAACGTATGCGGTCTGGGAGCAGAGGTGGATGTTATATGCTGGAATGAGGAGAAACGGGGTGCGGATCCGGCCTTCTCAAAGCTGTTGGAATTCTCGAGAGCAAAGGTGACACTGGCCTGTGGAGAGAATATGTACCAGGCATTTTATAATATGCGGCGAAGTCCATCATGTTCGCGATCGATGGTACACGCTCGAGCTCGTCCAACAACGTTGGAACGGGGTTGAAGAGCGTGCGAGGGCTCGGAATGCGAACTTCGCTAGGATACCGCCGCACACCATTGACGTTCTTGGTGGTAAGCAGCACGACGGGCGAGCACTGGCACATGGACGCTCCGAGTCCTCGTAGTTGGACTCGGACGAAATCGACCGGTTGCGAGCTTTTTGAGAGTTGAGGCCTTGAGGCTCCACACACTCTGCCACAATGTGGTCCGCGATTCTGGTTTGGCGACGCGACAGAGTTAATAGTGACATTCAGGGGCAAAGGAGGGAACAACCTCAGAGTTAGTGGCCACAACGAGCTCAAAGTGCGCGAATGTCGGGTGCACAAAAGTTAAGATTGGGCTCATCCACGATCCGCCACTTCGCATAGATAAGCGTGACTGGAGTCCGCTTAGCTAACTCCTCCTCTACGAAGACGATCCTTTCAGATCGGTTTCTATGATCTGTAGGGAGAGGAATTCTCTACCGATCATAGGTTGAATTTTTGCGAAAGGAGGAGATCTGGAGGACTAGTTAGCTTGGCGCCCTCTGAACGTGACGACGGCCGCTTTGGCGGGAGTAAGCGAAGAGCCCAATCTTAGGTACTGCACTGTCCGACCTTGTCCGACACGGTGACACCGGGTGGCAGCCGCCAGGCCAGCGCCAGGCTCTGCAGACTGCCATCAGATAAAACTTATTCCACGTCGTCTTCCACCGCCACCTCTCTTCTTCCGCAACTCTTCTCCGAGACTAAGACTTCTCGTCTCCTGGTCTCTCAATATTCAATTCTTGCCGTAGTCTGTGTCTAGGCTATGACATGCAGGTAACGTGCTATGGGTCAAACTATTTGGTTACAAATAGTTCGGCCCATAGCATATTGTTTGCGTGTGGGTCTCAATCGACATGCTGGACTCACTGAACAGAGAAGCAGGAATGGATATTAGACATGGATTGGAACAAATGGAGCCATTCAATTCACGGCTGGGACAGGAAGGGTTGCTGGGAGGATGTATATACACTGTTTGGTGAGCTCCGAGTCTGATAACTGTAGCGAATCTCCCAAGCATGTGCTATCGATATGGGTCAAAATTTGGCTACGGCGTCGTCTGCATGGCAGGAGTAGACGTGCAAATGTTGTAGGGATACTGAGGGGAGTTATACACACTCTGAGACCAGAGGTGAGTGCGCGTACTTGACTGAGCGTAGTCAACGATAAGACTTTGTTCGTGTCGGCCGAAGGCACTGCCGTATGGCGGCGTGTAGAAGCTATCAGAGGCCTCTTGAGGAACCGTGGCCCACGAACCTTCGTCTATGGATTCTACGCTCGTGCGCGCATGCTGATTCTTCAAGACAGGTGCGGCGGGTTCCTGGAAGGTCTGCGACAGCTCGGAGTACGAGTTCTGCTTCAGCGGATAGTACGCGGCGACATCGTACGTCGATGGTGACGTGGCGCGCTGGTACTGGACCGGGACGTCTTGGTTATAGACGTACGTGTTGTCCACCACCCCGATTTGTTTCGATCGTCCACGATCAGTATACGGAGCGACTGCCAAGGGCGATGACGAGACGACGGAATGGCCGCCCTGGGTTGGGGACACCGCCTGTGCGAATTCTTGGAGATCTTGATCCCCGATGCTGTGGAGTAAGATCCCGTCGAGGTGGTTGTGGACCATCGCAGGTGGATAGACTTGAGGTACGTGCTGCACGCCCATCTTCTGTGCCGTCGTCAGATAGCACTCGACCAGGTCTGGTGTCAGTCCCCGCACGATGCTGGAGGAGGGACTACCCGAGAGACGACGATGGGCTTGGGCGTTGACCCCCACAAAGCCTTGCGTGACCATTGGGCCAGCGTTAGGTTGGGGTGCGGTGTGAGGGAGTAACGGCGCGGCGACCAATACTGGGGTCTGCGCCCAAATGCTAGATCGCGATGGCGACGGGTCCATGGAAGGGCTTCTACTGCCCGTGTCCGAATACAATGACGGTGTGGTGAACTGCGCGAAGGTGTGCGTGTCGCCGTCGGTGTATGTTGAGCGCAGACTGGAGCTCATCATAGGACTGATGGCGTCTATGCCCCGCGGAGCGGGGTGGCTGGGAGCGATAGATATGCCTTCGGCGTACTGCTCAAGCCTCTCGACGACGCTTGGTGTTAGACAGCATGGTTTGGGGGTGAAGCACTTCGGAGGCTGGAGCGAGGTGGCGAGCGCTGCATGGCCTTCTTGGGCCACACTGTCAAGACATACTTGGGGCACGGACAAGGCGGTCGGCATCGCATACTGAGACGAGCCCCGCACTGGAGGGGGCACGGGATGGGAAGGGGGGAAGAAGGAGGTAACTGTCGGCGCTGGGGCCCGAGGACGGTGGTCGATCGCCGTTGAACCCGGAGCAGCAGAGAACGCTTGGGCCATGACCTGAGGAAGACAAGATGGCGGCGCGCGCCGCTTGCTAGGGGTTGTCGATTGTGTGGTTGGCGGCACGGGAACGGGACCAGTGGTGGCGTTGGGGGCGGCATTGGTTGGGACAATGGGTGCAGCGGGACGCAATGGACGTGGACGTTCGGGCTATTGTAACGTCGTCCCGATAGAGTTAGGGGGGTCTCACAATCAATGAGAATGCTGCTCACCTTCTTCTCCTGCCCGCTCTTCGAAACGGCCGCCTTCGCCTTCGCTTTCACCTTCGCATTAACCTTCGCTTTCACCTTCGCTTTCACCTTCGCGTTGGCCTTCGCGTTGGCCTTCGCGTTCACCTTCGCCTCCAACGTGCGTTGCTTCCGGGCCTTCTGATTGAGATAGTTCTGCTTTTCTTCTTCAGACAACGCAGCCGGGGGCTCGCTTGGCAATTCTATCCCCCATATGGGAAAAGATTCGCTTGTCTACCAGGCGGCATCTTCATCGGTATGATTGTGCAGTGATAAAGATCTGCATACTCACCGTTTTGTCGTTACCAATAGCCTCGATCACTGCCTTGGGAGGCCTATGCTTTTGTCGAAAGTCAAGAAGCACGGCGCCCTCTTCGCCATAACGAGGCCTTCGAGAGTTGTCGGCGGCCATTGTGTGGTTCTGGTTAGCGGGATAGGACTCAAGGGCGAAGACATGGATCATCTCATCCATTGACGGAGGAAAGAAGTGAGTGGTGAGAGGTGGTGAGAGATGTGGTTGAAGGTTGGGAAGCAGATTTTGGACGCTCGTACTTGAACAACGCGGGTGGCTCTGGATCATGTGCGACCACCCTGTTTATTCGTTCACACGGCGGACGCGTGGATCAGAGGACCTAGGGCAGAATGAGGCGGGCAGTGAACAAAGCAAGGAGCGGTGTTACGGTTCTTCCCGGATACGAACTCCGCGGGCACCAGATCGCTTTCCGCCGTAAATAGCGGCACCGGTATGCGGAGGTGCGGACCCTAATATCCCATTGTGTCGTCGTCCCCATGTCTTCTCATTCTACGTGTGCAGGTCCTACGTGTTCAAATGGCGTTCATCAGCGATGTAGGAGCTGAGCGCCATTTCTGCAGACTTCACTGGCATCATTTACCTTTAATCCACCCTCCTCTCACTCCTTGACATCGGGTGTCTGAGCACCTGCTTAACTTTGGATTGTCTGATTGTAACGTTGCGGTCCCTCCGTGAGTCACTGGAAATGGCTGAACTAATCTCGCTTTGACGCATTGTTTGTAGCGCCTCCTGCCCCATTGTCCACTGGCAACCTCATCGTGCGTGAATCCTCGGGTGGACGTAACCCAATGGATAACGGAACCCCGACCTCTGAGAAGGCCTTCCCTCTCAACCTGACCCCTATTTCGTGGACCGCTTCAATTTCATCGTCAGAATATTGACTCTCACGTTCTCCTGAGATGACTGGTGGTGGCGGCGATCCGCGACAGGCGCTCGGCAGCAGAACTACAAAGGTTTCCAAATCCGGATCAGCACTGTCGACCACGTGGTGGCTGAATTGACAACCCACCGCCGCGGTTCCGGCTGGAAGTGACACTAGCAAACAGTCGGCGAGTCTTCAAGGCGGTTTCGAGGTGGCCGCAAGAAGGCGGTCAACATTCTTCACCGAGCATGCAGTCAAGCTTGCCTGTTTGAGCCAGCAGATACTGATACTTAATGGGCTACGGGAACATACGCCCAATTCGAAGGCCTCCGAGTCGTTCAGCATCTCCATGTCTCAGTGAGTTCATCGAATATAGACAAACCCCAGCGAGCATCCCGCTGTACGGTCTAGGCATCTATCCACGCCCCTCTACCCCACTCAAGCTGGAGGGCAGCTTGTTGAAGCGGCCGCAAACAGCCAAAGGTGCTCCAAAATTATCCGATTACGACAAGAATCCTCCTCTGCACAAGATGTCCACAATTCAATGGAACTGGGCACCCGCCCAAGTGGCGCTGCTACATCCGACTCTAAGGACAGAAGGTGTGGGTGAACGTCTGGCCAAGCGGAGAGTTGCGGTCCGCAGCGTAGTCTGTCGAACTGTCGTACGCCTGGTCGGCAGGGCAATTTGACGCCCTGCAGAGGACGCTCTGGCCGTCCGACGACGACAGCTGCGTGTCGATGTTGATCGCTGCGCACGTTCGAACCGTCAGCACTGCGGCAAGCACCCCAGGCACAACCAGCCACCATAGCGCGAAGCGAAAGAACGCGGGGAGGTGACGTAACACAACGACACTCACATGCATCGACGTGGGACAGGTCCCAGGCAGTGCGCTGGCCGCCGTACTGGCCAAAGTCGCCGTAGCCGTACTCGGAGAGGATCACGCCCGATGTGATCCCCGCGTCGGTGCAGACGAGGCCGCCGTTACAGGCCCCCGTCTGGCAGTTCGCGCCGCTCGCGTTGCACCCGGTGCGGCCCCAAGCGCGGATGCCCTGAAGAAGCATCAGTGAACCTTGTCGAGGGCTCCGAAGATGGGGGACGGGACGAGACTGACGATAGCTTGGTCGTCGACGCCGAAGCTTGCGCTTTGGCCAGGGTTGAGCGTGGTTCCGAACGCCACTGAGGGGTCAGGCTGCCCGTAGGGAGCCTTGCCGACAGCGGGCCAGACGGCTGTTTTTAAGGGAGAAAGAGCATGATATTAGAACACTTGTACACCCTGATGCGAGGTGAATCGACGCACTGAACCCGCATTTGTTCACGAAGTTGATCGTGAACGCAGAGGCGGAGGCGGCGCAGCCGACAAGAGCGAGGAGAGCGACAGTCTTCATGGCCGGTTGATAAGACGGACGGTGGGCAGGAGACAGAAGGCCCTGGAGAGGGAGGAACGTGGTGCCGCCTTGAGGCTTAAGGACCCTCAGTATCCCACTGGCCCCTCTTATACCCTGGCTTGAACGCCACGACGGTGTTTCCGTCTGATCTGGTCGTCAAAGTGGTAGCGAGCATCAGAATCCTGGGCGGCGGTAGGCCGGGTTGGAAAGAATAGGTACCTATGTCATCGTTCGCGACGCCGCGGTCCGAGACCTCATGACTGCCAGGGCCGCTGGCGTAGAATAACTCGGTTTTGTAACCTTCGCGTCCCGCTATAGACACGGCGTCCGAGTGTTGACAGATGTGACGTCGTTGGCGGCAATTCTTACCTTCTCATCCATGAGGTCCAACGTTACTCGGCCGCGAAAGAACAGGCGAGAGGGATCGCGCTCTGTCTCTCGGATGGGCTCGTCAAGCAGCAGTGGCGGGAAGGACTGGCAAATACCCGCTCGGCCGTTACGTCTTGCACCTGTGAGATTCGTTCTGTTAGGCAGCACCAATTCTAGATGTAATAATAAGATTGATGGACCGATATTTGTGATGCACATAATATCTATCGTAGGCATGGTGAGATCATGATCAGCCTTCTTCTCCTTCGGATTCCCGAATACGGCCCTTAGGACTCACCAAGTCGTAGAGGAACTCTTGTAGTGCTGGATAAGTATCCTGCTGAAGCGAACACTGGGGGAACCCCGGGTCCTAATTCCATCGCCAGACAAAGCACCGACATTGATGCATCGGACGGTGAAAGGTGAAAGGGGGCGAAGCAGGAGTACCGTTCGATCAGCCCAGGCACCCATAGTTAGGAAGGTACGGTTTGAAACCCGCCGCAGCTCGCAGTTCGAGTTGCGTGCTGCGTTCTGTCAGATGCCGTGAGTCAAAGGCCCTCGCCCGCACTGACGTAAGTACCAGCTAGGTCCACGCGCATGAGGTGACGACCCCCTTCGACTGCCACGGCCACTTTCGTAAACACTGTTCCGTCAGTGATTGACAGTTCGGATGAGTGTGGATGTCCGCAACGGAGTACTTCGTCCTGCCAGTCATGAGTCTTCTTCAAAGTAAGCTACAGCAGAGACATACGGTCAAATGGTCCCAACCCTCGAGCAAGAAGCTGCTGAGAGTGATTCAAGGGTGATTGCCAGTGCGGGTTGCGAGGAAGTAGTAGGAATAGGCTTGCTATCGGGATGACAATGACACCCTCAGCCTTACCAATGTACCAGATCTCCGAAGATGACCAGGAAGGTGACACGTCGCTACGCAGAAGAACATCATGATGGTTGGAAGTAACCAACTACCACTTCAAATTCAGCGCCAGCACCGCCCTCTCCTCGCAGCCGATTATCCTTTACCACGCCACAACGCCAGCGCCGTTCGTCCCAAATCAAATCTTCGATCCGTGCTAGTCTGTGCTACTTATATACATAAGAGTTCCTTTGAAGTAGGGATCCGCAGTGAGGCAAGGACAAGCGGAAGCTCAAGCTGAGCCTGGCGACGTGCTCAGGTCAATGTTCGCACATCTGCCACCAAAGAGCCTGAAGCAGTAGCTCGAACTTTTGTACAATTACGCAGGGTATCCTTCTCTGCACGAGATGTCAGAAATCGAGTGTACTAAGTATCGTATCGTAACGAGCGAGACATCGCCCGCGCACAGATCGTCAAAAGCCCAATCTCCCTCCCTCTCCCTTCACCATGTCGACAACTGGACGCAAGACGTAAGAACGCCATTCCCAAGCACGACCAAACAGAAAAACCTATCCCCATCCTATCCTCCCTCCTCCCAACGAAACAGAAACTAGTGGCCGTGTCCGTGTCCGTGTCGCATATCGAAAGCAAGGTACAGTGCACAAAGAAGGGTTATGTGCAAGTGAACACGAGACGGATATGCGGCAGGGCGTGGCGCATATACCGAACGCGAGACACAGAAACAAACGAAACTGAAGATGCAGAAAGGAGCGTGCAGATGTGTGGACAAGAGAGAAGAAGGGAATGGGACGGGGTCGTGAGGCTATACATAGATGCAAAAGAAAGACATGGCTACCTAACATCAAAGCAAGTCGATAAACGAGCGACAAACGGCCGACGCGCGCGCGCGCGCGTAGCAGGGGGGGAACCTAGATGAGGGATTGCTGCTGCTGTGGTGGCTGCTGCTTCGACGGGTCGTTCATCCCGCTCATTCCACCAAGCCCGCCGAATCCACCACTCAGGCCGAACGATCCCGATCCAAACGCCGACGTTGCCCCGGTCGGGCTTGCGCCCAGACCGCCGCCCAAGTTGAACGGCGAGGCTGACGAAGCTGATCCTGGGCTTGTACTGCCGAAGGACGTCGTCGTAGTCGTGGTCGTCGAGCTCAAGAACGCCGGCGATGTCCCCAACCCAGCCCCCGCCCCAGCACTCGCATCAGTCGAGAACATCGACGCGCGGAACGGGTTCGCTCCGCCAAGCATCCCCGTGGCCTGTGGCCTCAACCCACCCACAAGCCCCGTCGGCTGAGCGCCAAGGCCAGGGAAGCCCGTCGACTGCGACGTGATCGACGAGCCGGGATTCGACGCAGCCGGCGTCGACGGCTGCGACGGGATGGGCGGGAGCGACTCGAAGAGTGCAGCCCCAAAGGACGAGGACGGCTTGAACGGCTTGATGCCCCCGAAACCCGTCTGCTGGCGCTGCATCGGAGCACCCCCAGCCGAGGATATTGAAATGGACGGCGCCCCGGTCGAGTTCGTGTGCGCGGTCGCACCCGTCGGCTGCGACGAAAGCGAGGAGAAGAGCGAGTCGGAGAACGTCGAGCCGGAAGTGGTGCTCGATGTCGGCTGTGACGCGAGCGGCGAAAGGCCGCCCAAACTCGGGTTCTGCGTCACCCCGGCCGGCTTGGACTCGAACGCAAACGACGTCGCCACGCTCGCCATGATCGACGGCCCATTCGCGCTCGCACCGTTCGCGGGCGGACTTGACGTCCCGTTCAGCTGCGACGCAGGCGCGAACCCTCCGAAGCTTGGGAATGCACCCGTCTGCATTGGTTGCTGCTGTGGCTGCTGTTGCTGGGTGTTGACGCCCATCGCAAGCTCCATCAGGGTTGGCGGTTTAGGGACAGGCGGCGGGGCGGTCACGACTTGCCCGAATGGGTTGCGTGAACCTGTCTGATGGCTCTTTACAGGTTGCATTGGCGGTGGCGATGCCGACGGTCCGGGACCAGCAAGCGGTGCGGTAGCGGAACGCGGAGGGACGGACTGAGCGGGCATGCTTGCCACAGGCTGGGCAAAAGGCTGGGCGAATGTCGGTCCTGCGGACGCGGGCGGCTGAGCGGCGTTCGCAAATGAGTTGGTGAAGGGAAAAAGAGGCTGCGCGGTGGCTTGTGGTTGAATCGCTGGCGCAGATGCTGGTGAGGATTGGGGTTGGAACGGACTCGAGGGCTGCATGGGGTTCTGTGGTGATGACGGGGACTGCTGGGGAAAGGGGTTGGTCGACTGTGGCGTACTGACATTCTGTCCACCAAACGGCATGCCAGTCGTCTGGGGGAAGAGTGTGCTCTGACGGAACGGGTTTGCTCCCGTCATCTGGGGTTGCAAGAAGCTCGTCTGTTGTGGTGCAAGGAACGGCTGGAACTGTTGTTGTGGCTGCTGCTGGGGTTGAGGTTGCAGGCCAAAGGGATTTGTACCACCCATGGGCATCGCGGTCTGTTGCGGCACGAGGAAGCCGGTTGGCTGCATCTGCACCTGCGGCTGGCCAAATGCTTGAGCACCAAGCATTGCACCTGTCATCATCTGCTGTTGCTGGAACGGGTTTTGCATGGCCTGATTCTGGAAATATGTTGCTGTTGGACTACTGATGCATTAGCTTGTATGAGGCGTGGTCATCGCACGCTCGACCCACCTGTTCGTTTGAGGGTTGAACATCGTATGTTGCTCCGTCTCGATAGTACTGAAAAAGTCCATCATGGCCTTTTGCCCCTGCGTCTTCGGCGCCGAATCAGCCGTTTTCGATGAACTTGCCTCGGCCGGGTTGGGTGTAGGGGCTTCAAGTGTAGGGTAAGTATGTAAGAAGAAGCAAAGATGGCTAAAGACGCACCCTTTTCAGCAGGTTTCGGCGACGGTTTGATGCCGAGTTTAGCATTACGCTCAGCCGCCTCCTTCTGAGTCTTATACTCAATCCTGTTTTGCTCGAAGTTCGGGTCGTTCAGATACTCTTCCAGCGAACTGGCGAGGGAAACAGGAGCCTGGCAAAAATTGCTTGTTTAGCGGACGTGATCAAGAGGTAGAAAGTGAGCGTACATGTCGGAGGTTCGGGACTGGCACGTTGAGGAGGTTCTGCAACTTCTTTGCCACACCGAGGTACTCGACCACGCGCTCCGTCTGTTTGCAGAAGTTCTTGTAGATCGCAAGCGCTTCCTTGGCATCAATCTGGGACATCTCGAAATAATGCTCGAGAACATTGATAACACCCTCGTTGCATGCCTGGAACACGATCAAAAGATCCTTGACCAACATTCGCAGTGCAGTGATGTTGAGCTCGTCCTCGAGGTCATCGAGGTAGAACTGACCACGACAATGAGGGGCATGGAACGCCGGAAGGAAATACGACGACGTACCCGGCAGTCAACGAGGGAGTCCACCATCTTCTGCACGATTTTGGTCTCTCGAAGCAGGCCCTTCTCAACCGTCATGACGCGAAGTTTGCGGCCGGCCATGGTCTTGCTTCGCTGGACGCCTCCGGCAGAAGGCTGAGGTTGGGGGGAGCTGTTCTTGCCGCGCTTGTTACGGCTGCCTCGGGTGTCCTCGAGCTCGTCGTCGATCGCAGCCGAGTTGCGCATGTCGCGGTTGGTCTCAGACTGGACGCGAATGGCGTCGTGCTTGAGTTCGCGGTATGCGCGTATGCGAGTGTCGAGGTACTTTGAGTAGTTCTGCAGATTCTGGGGCGCCTGGTATCCTGGAGGTCCGTAATGAGATCATAAGCCTCGTGGGTCTCACGACGGGATGTCAGGGGGCAGCAGCTCACCCTCCCATTGGCCAGCAGAAACGTTACGCAGCTTGAGAACGTCTGAGGATGATAGATACTGGAGAATGTTGTCTGTAGCGCCGTTGCGGATCATGGTATGGAGAACGATGAGGGCCTTGAACACGACCTGGGGCACGGTTACGGCCGGATGAGGAGGACAAACGGGGCGAACGCACGATGACGTTGGGCTCTCTGAACCTCGGGGACAGGGCCTTGCAGACGTCGTGAACAGCGCCATCTTCGGACCAGGTAGCGGCGATGATTGGATCGAGGTACTATGGGAGGCATGGAGGAGAGGGGGTTGGTGACAGTCAGCGCGGGTCAGGGGATGATGGAGAGGGTATATGTGCCTTGGCCTTTGGAGGGGCGGCCTTGGGCTTGCAGGCGAGCTTGACGGTCTTCTCGAAGCTCGTCATGAGCGCAGGGGAAGGCGAGAACGGTGGCGGGAGTAATGTACAAGGCGAGAAAGACGACGAGCTGCGTCCTGCGCCCTGTCTCGTCCGATTGCAGACCGTTCAAAGCCTCGCCTGCTACTCGGCGCTCGGCCGGGTATCCCCGGGCGCACACTCGACACGGGCCGCGGGCGGCTAACGGGCACTTTATGGTGTAGGATGCCGGGCACCATGCCGGGAGGGCGGAAGCTGTGAAGGGAGACGAGTTGAGCTGCATTAATCCTCTCGCAGGTCATTATGACCTCTCCCGGTGCCAAGCCTGGCTGTCTTTACCTCAACGCATTTAATACCCTCTCGTGGGCATCCGGCCGCCTCAACCCTCCCTTGTCCCCTCCCTTCTGCGCCGCCATCGTCCCAGCGAGGTCCCATCGCTTCCGACCCTCGCCCACCGCAGTACTCTCTCTCCACGCTCCACACCGCAGCAGGGAGTGATAAGTTGGACGATGGCCTTCATGCAGCAGATTCCTCCGTATGTTGCATTCCCTTCCCTTCTCTCATTCATCCCCCCTCTCTTGTGCTGACAGGTGTCGCGCCCTCGCACGCAATGCTCTGGATCTATAGACGCTTCAAGTCCGCTCGTTATGTCACTGCCGCCTTTGCCGCCATCCTCGTCGTCTCAACACTCTACTACATCCAAATCCCCCTCCCCGCTCACTTGCGCTCCTATGAAGACTTCGGCGGCCCCTGGGCCATCCCACCGAGACCATATCAAACCCAACGTCCAGTCGCCACTTCTTCGCCAATATGGGATCAGCGCGCCGCACAAGTCAAGCAGATGTACCGCCACGCATACGGAGGCTACCAGAAGTATGCCGCCGGCTTCGATGAGCTCCGCCCTGTCTCCAACACGGCACAGAACAAGTGCGTACCCTAGTCCTTAAATTGCCTCCTTTCTTGACGCACCTCCTCAGCTTTAATGGTTGGAATGTGTCCATGATTGACTCCTTGGACACCATGCTCCTCATGGGTCTCCACGAGGAATTTTCTGCCGCCCTCCCTATCGTCGAGCATGGAAACTTCAGCGAGGTTCGTCTCCTGTTCTTCGGCCCCTCTCACTTGTTCCTCGCGTTGTCGGTAGTCGTGTGAGGTCTGGTATCGCTCCTTTCCCGTCTTCCATCAAGGCCCTCTCACGCGGCGTGTAGAAATATGCGTTCGGCTGGGTCAAGCCGACGGTCTATCCTCGGCATCTCTCGCGCAAGCGTCAGGCGGGGTTGCTAGCGGGCAGTGTGGGCCTGTTTGCCCACCGCTAAATAGGCCGGGGCCGTCAATGTTTCAGCTCGCGCAAGGGCATATGTCTTCTACGCTCATGTCAGCAATTAAGGGGCCAGCCGAGAAGCAAGGCCAGTCGAGCAGACACTGAGCACGGCGAATCCGCTGGTGTCCTTTGGGAGACTAATCTATAAGGACCAATCATTAAGGAGCCGCTATATGCGGCGCGAGCTCTTACAGACTCAAACTATTGCGTTATCCACGTGAGGTCACCCATATTCGCTGTGACTGAAGGGCTCGAACAACCTGGTATGAGGGTCACATGGTCGAGCTTTAAAGCTTGACCTGGTGTACCTGCGTTAATGCGAGAAAGTGGTGCGCTGAGATATTCCTGGTTTCGCCGAAATTCTTGTCGGAATTGAAACCTGTCGTCGACACCCACGCGCTGGTCGTCCACAATTACGGTACAGTCTTGACGGCGCTTCTAGTATCCACATTCTATGACGCTCGGCAACGAGGATGGCTCTTGCGGCGATGTCTCTTAAACCCATCGCATCACGCGGGGCCAACAGGTGCCGAGGTCCCGTCTATTCAGTATGCTGACCTTTTTGTCTCAGGTTAAGAGCAGCAAAGATAGCACGGACAGCATGTATGCGCCGTTCTTCGAAACGGTCATCCGGTATCTAGGCGGGCTTCTCTCGGCGTATGCATTGTCGGGTGAGAAGGTTCTACTAAACAAGGCAGACGAACTCGCCACCTTGCTCGAGCCTGCCTTCACGCTGAAGGGTTTCCCCGTGTTCGGCATCAACACCGCAAAGTTTGTACCCTCAGCTTCGTTTTTGCTTGCTGATCCTAACGGTAGATGTCAGCGGCGACACGACTCTGGCGGCCGGTGGCATTCTTGCCGAAATTGGGTCATGCCAGATGGAGTGGACGTACCTGGCGCACGCGACTGGCAGCCAGACTCACTTCCACAAGGTACGTTTAGATAAGTTAGCGGTGGACAGGCGTATTTGTTAATTTCACTGCAGGGTAACAAAGTTATCCAAGCCCTTGCCAATGCGATGGCAGACCGCAAGGGAGGCATGTTTCCCACTCGCTGGAACCTCAGCCTTGGGGCGCCTAGTGGCGGTGTGTCTCGTGCCCACTGGATATGTCTCATAAAATCTCATTTCCGCCCTTCCAGAGGCTCGCTCTATGGGCGCAGCGGCAGACAGTGCGCACGAGTACCTCCTAAAGCAGTTCCTACTCACCGGCAAGAAGGACATGGCCAACCTTGAGATGTGTACGTCCATCGGCCCGCTCAGATTCATACGCGACGTCCTGACCCTTCCCAGACCTCCTCACGATGAACGAAGTGCTCACCCGGCTGCTTTACGTCACCCCGAACCGTGACCTGCTGTTCGTGACAGAGACGTCCACCGACAAGTTCTACCCCACGCGCAATTTCGAGCACCTGGCGTGCTTCTTCCCAGGTCTCCTCGCGCTCGGTGCATACTCGCTCCCCCTCAACCTGTCCTCCATCGATCCCTCCCGTCTAAACCCCGAAGCGCGGCGCCAGTACCACCTCCTCGAGCGCTACGACCTCCGCTCGCTGCACATGGCCGCCGCCGAGGGTCTCGCGACGTCGTGCTGGCTCCTATATGCGGACATGCCCACAGGCCTCGGGCCCGAGATCGCGGAAATGACGGCGAAGAGCACGCTGTGGATCGACGCGGTCGAGGAGTGGCAGGCGAACGGCGGGGAGGGTCCGCTGCCGGGCTTGAGGCCGAAGAGGCCGATTCCGTACATCCCCACGGTGGCGGGGGGCAGCAAGGCCCGGGTCGAAGGCCCTTGGGATTACGTTGTGAAGCGGGGCGAGTACTACTTGCGGCCCGAGGTGAGTGTCTTCGTTGGGTGGGGTAGTGCACCCGCCACCGTGCCTGCGCGACCTGTGGTCTGCTGTCGTTGCGGGCCCATTGGGTTGGTGCTGCGGATTGGGTCCGAATAGGTGGCGAGTTTCCATCGAGCTCGACATGTCAATGTGCGGGGGGACGTGGGGAATTGGCGTGGGGCACAGTACTTGTGCCGAACCCCGCGGGGAAGAGATGACGGTTCTACTAAGTTTCTTCGAAGTCCCACGTTCACAAGTCCCGATCGCGAGCGGCCCGCCGGCAGGATCGTTGTTTCTTGGCATCTTGGGGGTCCGTAGATGTCGGGAGCGAGACTAACCTGTGCCTGGCAGACGATTGAGTCGATGTATATCCTGTGGCGGACGACGGGCGACCCTGTCTGGAGGGAGCGTGCATGGGACATCTTCCAGGCTATCGAGCGGGAGGCGAAGACGCAGTCCGGATACGCGAGCTTGAAGAACGTTGTGGAGTCGCCTGCGCGCAAGATGGACGACCAGCCGAGGTGCGTCGTTATGGGGGCAGAATCATGGAAAGAGACTGATGAACGATGCTGTCGTCGTCAATGACAGCTACTTCCTCGCTGAGACGTAAGTCGTTCAGCTGCTTGAGCGATGTACCGGGATGGTCGACTGATGTGTCGCGTATAGATTGAAGTACCTATACTTGATGTTCACAAACGACGATCCTGTACCACTCGACAAGTGGGTGTTCAACACGGAGGCGCACCCATTGCCGATCTTCTCGTGGGGCGACTGGGAAGCGCACAAGTTCTCGATCCCGAAGTCGCGCGGGTGAGACAGACTACTTACGTCGAGGGTGCTGTCGTACGTTTCTATTTCTTTTTACTCTTCTTCGTTTTCGGTTGAGCTGAGTTCACTGCGCTCTAGACGCACACACATTACCTACAGGCTACCGCAGCCTATGTGCACATACTTATTATATCCAGGACTTACATAGACTATTCCAGACACTGACACTTTCCTAATCGGATATCATGGTCTGTAGACCGCGTTACTAGGATTTGAAAGCCTTGTAGGTTGATTGGGGGATATTGGCAGCGGTGGCAGCGTGTAGGTCGCGGATGGACGGCTTCCTATACTTCCTCCTAGAGTCCTTCGATTTATGCTTGCACAGTGGCTGATGCGTAAGGTGAGTGCTACAATGGTACGATCGGTGGTCGCATGAGTCTGTTCCCAGATTCGACATTCTTTCTATATATGAGCATGACTTACCTGCAGCTGTTCCGCATTCTATCTTTATGTGCGAAACCGGCGAGAAGCTTGGTGGAGCAGCGGCCTTGGTCGTCTTCTGGCCATGTGGGCGAGGCTGGCAGATGCTTGAAAGCTTGAAGCTTGTCTCCTGGAAGGGGTGCTTTTATATATGAACTTCGCGACGTCGATGTTTCGGGGGGCCTCGTTGTGTGGTGCTTTGTATGAAGAAGGCTCGGATGATCGATCGGGAGTGCGGAGGCGGCGGGATCTCACATGAATCTCGGGGGGGAGTGCACATGATACTCAACGCCCTTGATATCTGCGATCTCTTGTCGCCTAACGTCGCGGAGCCGGGCAGTCAGATGTCTGTCCGCCCGTCCGCCTCGTAATGCTCCTTCCGATCGATCCCGGCCGATGGTTTCGTCTATGAGGCCCATTCCGAGCATAGTGGGCTCGCCTTGGATATTTCGATGAACCGTGGTGGTTCCGAAGGAAACCAGATGAGCACAGTTGGGTCTTTACGTTTAGAGGGGACGTGCCTGGTCCTGGACTGTTCGCCAAGCCGCTGTCAGCTGACGGACGGTCCGGGGAGCGGCCGGAGGTCACTGGAGGCGGGGGAGCGCCGTTGACTATCACGGAGGTGATGCCAGAAGACGACTTGGCCCTCGACTACCAATAAGTATGGCTGCGAATTGTCCTCCTCGCGCAGCCTCCCACCCCCCTCTTTCTGTACGAATATTCGGCCTCCGCCATGTCCAACCTCAAGCAGGGCGAGTTCGTTGGCTCCCTCGACTGCGGCACCACGTCTGTATCTTCTCCCTCGTGCGCTTAGATTGAGAACAACCCGTTAACGCTTACCCCGCACGCACAGATCAACCCGCTTCCTCATCTTCGACAAGCATGCGGACATCGTCGCCCAGCACCAGATTGAATACCCCCAGTACTATCCCGAGCCCGGGTGCGTCTCCGATCTCGCTCTTTTCAGGCCGATCGCCCTCGAACTGACACCGTGGCACCAGTTGGCATGAACAAGACCCAGACGAGCTGATGAACAGCTGCGAGGTCTGCATTGACGAGGCGTCCAAGGCCCTCGAAGCCGCAGGCTGGGCTAAGGAGAGCGTGAAAGCAATCGGTACGTTACCCACGTTCTTCCCATGTGAGGCACCGCTATCTGGTATCTGACAACGAAGCTCTGCTTCTCCTGATGTGGGATGTGGCTTTGGGCTTCGCACTCCCACAGGTATCACTAACCAGCGCGAAAGCGCCGTCGCCTGGTCGCGCAAGACTGGCAAGCCGCTCTGTCGACTGATCGTCTGGGACGACGCGCGGACGAAAAATACCGTCGCGCACTTTGAGGCGAAGCTCCAGAACGTCGGCATCGAGGTCAAGCCGGGAGAGTTCAAGAAGGGGAAAGAGGGCGTCGAGGCCCTCCGCCAGATGTAGGTTCCTGGAGCTGGTCAAACCCAAACTTACCATTGATGGGCTCGCGGATGCGATAGCTCTGGGCTCACCATCTCCACGTACTTTTCCGCCATTAAGCTGCGATGGATGATCGACCACCACGAGTCTGTACGGAAAGCCCACGAGGAGGATGATCTCCTCTTTGGTACTGTCGAATCTTGGATTGTCTATGTATGTACCTTGCCGCCTGTTTCATGCACACGCGCTTATACGTGGTTCTAGCGGCTCACAGGTGGTGCAGAGAAGAACCTCCACATCTCTGACGTCACCAATGCTTCGCGTACCCTTCTCATGAACCTCAATACGCTCCAGTGGGACGACAGCCTTCTCAAGTTCTTCGAGCTCAAGCCCTCCGTCCTCCCAAAGATCGTCTCCTCTTCAGAAGTTTACGGCGAGCTTGTAAGCGGAGCTCTCAAGGGCGTGAAGATCACGGGTATCGCTGGTGACCAGCAGGCTGCGCTCATCGGCAACAAGTGCTTGAAGCAGGGCGAGGCGAAGTGCACGTATGGTACTGGTGCTTTCCTTCTCTTCTGCACAGGCGACGAGATCGTTTTGAGCAACCATGGCCTACTATCCACGGTGTGTACAGAGACGGTTCGTTCTGATCTCACAATTAAGAGAGGTTCCACGTCTCGCCAGGTCGCGTACCAAGACGGTAAGGATGGCAAGCCTGTGTACGCCCTCGAGGGTTCGATCGCTGTCGCTGGTAGCGCGATCAAGTGGCTGCGCGACTCGATGTCACTTGTTCCGACCGCACAAGAAGTCAACACGATGGCCGGGTCAGTGCCAAACAGCGGCGGCGTGTACTTCGTGACCGCGTTCTCCGGTCTTCTCGCGCCCTACTGGGATCCCGGAGCGGCCGGCCTTCTCATAGGTACGCGCTTCACCGTTTCTCTCGCCGAATGTCCCAGCCAACCTTGCATCACCCACCCCACCCCCCGGTTTCACAGGGCTGACATCATACACGACGCCCGCACACATCGCGCTCGCGACGCTCGAGGCGAACGCCTTCCAGACGCGCGCTATCCTCGAGTCGATGGCGCTCGACTCGCACGCGGAGCTCAAGCACCTCAAGGTCGACGGCGGCATGACGAACGGCGACATGGTCATGAAGGTCCTCGCGGATGTTGGCGGCTTCGAGGTCATCCGCCCCGAGATGCGCGAGTCGACCGCGCTTGGCTCCGCGCTGCTTGCCGGGTCCGCGCTCCGCCTCTTCGGGTGGGACATCTCGGCGCCCGAGACGCTCGCGGAGGTGAACACCAAGGGCAGCACGAGCTTCTCGCCGAGCATGCCTGAGGCGGACCGGGAGAAGCGGTGGGTGGGGTGGAAGCGCGCGGTGGAGAGGGCGCGCGCGTGGGAAGAGGGCAAGGACGAGTGAATTGGGATATTCTTATAAGGTGTTGCGTGATTGGAAAGCAAAAGAAGAAGAATGCGTAGACCGAATGCTTGTACTTATACCTTTATACAGTGGCAGACATTAGCTTCGGAAATGTATGGATATATTATTTGTAATACTAAGACGTTTTGAAAACATGGCGCTATAGTGTAGTGGTTATCACTTGGGATTCTGAGAAGTGTTCCCAAAACCCAGGTTCGATCCCTGGTAGCGCCTGTTAGGTCTGGGAGCAGCCTTTTGATTCAACTTTCAATGTTGATTTTTGACTGTTGCAATTTCTTCTGTGCTCCAACTATGTGCCAACAATGCATCAATAATGCTGTCAAGTAGTCACCCGGAGGCGGTGGCCACGTTCTCGTTCGTGGGCGTCTCAATTACTTGTTATAGTATTGTCGTTGAGGCTGACGTATCCATGCCACCGTGACCAGGGTCAGCCATCCATCTGATACATACTCCCCCTTCTTCTTCGTCTGTACTTCTTCTTACTACCTATAGGATAAGCAAAGCGAACCTCGTACATTCGCAATCCCCACTTGGTTCTTGCGTCTCACTCAGCGCAGGCTGACAACTTCAAGTTGATACTCAACGGCGGGCGCTGACGAGTCGTATTTTGCACTAGTACTCATGCCACCGGTAAGACCCCGACGGTTACCGGATCTCCTATTCTTGCCTCCTCGCCGATTTCACTCACCGAAAAACACGACCGTACTCCAGGCGGATAGCTCTAGCTTGCGGCCGAAGAGATCGGAGAGATCGGACTCGCACAAGAGCCGCCCTTTAGACCGCCGTGATTTGATGGGGCGCCGCTCTCCCATCCAACGACAACTCCACAGAGAAGAAAGCGTGGTGCCGTTGCTGGAACTCAGTGTACACCAGGAGAACAGCCATCTAAGGCCGCTACCGTGTTCGCTTCTCCAGGTAGGATTGCATTTGCCGGTCACCGCGGGATGGCGACTAATAAGTGGCAAGTACAGGTGGTACATGCGTCCCGCAACCTAGTACACCTACTGGCCTTCCCTGCCTACGGTCTCAGACGGAGTATTCCTCAGATCACAAGCAACAGTTTGGCCCGGGAATGCAAAGCTCTGATGTGCCCAAGGTTTAGTCCGAGGTGAGATGCCGTATTCTTGATTCAGAAGAAGCTAGTCAAACGGATTCCTACGATTGCACCCCATTCTGCTCCACTCGGCCGCACTCGGCACATCAACAGTGGCGCCTTTTCATATTCTACCGGACGCCGTAGCACGAATGTCCGGTTGCGCCATCTCAAGAAATAATGATGGGCTACTGCTTCGTCAGTGTAGTATTTCCCCTAAAGGGTGAATGCCAGAAAACGAAGCAAAGACAGCCTCTGATCGTGCAAGTTCTCAGCGCTCTGACCGCATGCGGCGTGCGCCGCAAGACGAGATGTCGGTCTGAGTTTTAGGTGTGGTTCCAAGAACTGTTGTCACTGGGGTAGCTCGAC
The DNA here is from genome assembly GCA_002760635.1 of Ganoderma sinense ZZ0214-1. NCBI lineage: Eukaryota > Fungi > Basidiomycota > Agaricomycetes > Polyporales > Polyporaceae > Ganoderma > Ganoderma sinense. The sequence goes on from AYKW01000056.1 coordinate 2,166,344, forward strand.
AGTGAGAATCTCGCAGGAGCAGTACGTTTTGACGAAGCTTGTATTGCCGGTCATGCTCGACCACGCATGCGCCTTGAAGTTGAGGCTTAGGAAATGTGAGCGCTCAGCATATCGCCTACTCTTTTGCTGCCGAATAATGCTGAATTCTATCAACGAGAACACATAGATTGCCGCCTCCCACATCACATCTGCCAATTCTCGGACGCCGCGTGACTATACTGGGCATTGAATATTGCAAGCTCGCTTTACTTCACCGGTCGTGCAGCCATGAGTTCTAAAGCCGACGCATCGCGGCCAATGACAGGTAGCTATTCGTTTCCAGCGGGTCTGCTACTGCCCAATCTCGGCTAACTGTGATACTCGCTGGAACGATTGTCGACCGAATCATACCATAGACCTCGGGCGTAGCGTTCGGTGAACGCTATAAAAGGGATGTGTGCGATGCAGTGGATCCCCAAGCCTCAAGTTGCAGTATCCTTCCCTCAGCACCTTCCACCTCTCTCGTCCCACTCGTCGACCTTTGGGACCAGGTATGAAGACTATTGCCCTCCTCGCCACTGTCAGCTACGCCGTGTCCGCCTCTGCGTTCACGATCAACTTCGTGAACCGGTGTGGGTTCAGTACGTCACCTTCACTGCGGGCCGCGGTGTATCAGCATTCTGACATCCCCGTCCTCCACAAATAGCTGTCTGGCCTGCTGTCGGCAAGGCTCCCAACGGCCAGCCCGACCCCTCTGTGGCCTTTGGGAAGCGTCTGGACCCCGGACAAAGCGCAAGCTTCAGTGTCGATGACCATGCCCTGGTCAGTCGACTCCCTCCTCTATCGTCACATTCTGTGTAGTTCGCTGACACTTCTTCACTTCAGGGAATCCGCGCATGGGGCCGTACGGGCTGCGACGCCAATGGCGCGAACTGCCAGACGGGTGCCTGCAACGGCGGCCTCGTCTGTAACGACGCGGGTATCACCTCCGACGTGATCCTCTCTGAGTACGGCTTTGGGGACTTTGGCCAGTGGGGAGGCCAGCGCACTGCCTGGGACCTGTCCCACGTCGATGCTTGTGAGCGTCGCATTGCCTCTCATCCTGATCCTTCTTTTCTGTCGTCGCCAGAGTGCTGACCCTACCATCTTGCGTGGCTCGCTTTATTTTGCAGCGATCAACATCGACACGCAGCTGTCGTCGTCGGACGGCCAGAGCGTCCTCTGCAGGGCATCGAACTGCCCCGCCGACCAGGCGTACAACAACCCGACCGACTTCGCGGCCGACCGCAACTCCCCGCTCGGCCAGACGTTCACGCACACCTTCTGCCCTTAGATGCCGCGGCGTTACTTGTGCAGGTGCTTAGTTTCACATCTTGTACAGACGAGGATTCTTCTCGCAATCGGATATGTAGATGCAATGGAGTATGGTTGACCGTTTGGGGCTGGCGCGTCAGCAAGCAGTCCTCCAGCCTGAGGGACTGGAGTGGCGTGAATAGTTGTCTAGACCGCACGGCGGGACGCCCACTCAGGTTTCGGGTTTGTTCACGTATTCGATGAGCTCGCGCAAACTCGGACAGCGAGATGCCGAACCGTTGAGACCTTCCCAGTACGGCGCGCATGTTCCCGTAGCCCCCTGTCTGCAGGCTCACGCAGGGAAGTTGGACTACATGGTCGATGGAGAACGTTGACCACTGCCTTCTTGGGGCTACCTTCAAGAACACTCGCCTGGTGTCACTCCCCTGAGCATCCGGCGGAACCGGGACCGTTGGATTGTCAATTCAGCCACCACGTGGTCGACAGTGCTGATCCAAATTTGGAAGCCTTTGTAGTTCTGCTGCCGAGCGCCTGTCCCGGATCGCCGCCACCACCAGTCATCTCAGTAGAACGTGAGAGTCAATATTCTGACGATGAAATTAAAGTGGTCCAAAGGGTCAGGTTGAGAGGGAAGGCCTTCTCAGAGGTCGGGGGTCCGTTATCCATTGGGTTACGTCCACCCGAGGATTCACGCACGATGAGGTTGCCAGTGGACAATGGGGCAGGAGGCGCTACAAACAATGCGTCAAAGCGAGATTAGTTCAGCCATTTCCAGTGACTCACGGAGGGACCGCAACGTTACAATCAGACAATCCAAAGTTAAGCAGGTGCTCAGACACCCGATGTCAAGGAGTGAGAGGAGGGTGGATTAAAGGTAAATGATGCCAGTGAAGTCTGCAGAAATGGCGCTCAGCTCCTACATCGCTGATGAACGCCATTTGAACACGTAGGACCTGCACACGTAGAATGAGAAGACATGGGGACGACGACACAATGGGATATTAGGGTCCGCACCTCCGCATACCGGTGCCGCTATTTACGGCGGAAAGCGATCTGGTGCCCGCGGAGTTCGTATCCGGGAAGAACCGTAACACCGCTCCTTGCTTTGTTCACTGCCCGCCTCATTCTGCCCTAGGTCCTCTGATCCACGCGTCCGCCGTGTGAACGAATAAACAGGGTGGTCGCACATGATCCAGAGCCACCCGCGTTGTTCAAGTACGAGCGTCCAAAATCTGCTTCCCAACCTTCAACCACATCTCTCACCACCTCTCACCACTCACTTCTTTCCTCCGTCAATGGATGAGATGATCCATGTCTTCGCCCTTGAGTCCTATCCCGCTGACCAGAACCACACAATGGCCGCCGACAACTCTCGAAGGCCTCGTTATGGCGAAGAGGGCGCCGTGCTTCTTGACTTTCGACAAAAGCACAGGCCTCCCAAGGCAGTGATCGAGGCTATTGGTAACGACAAAACGGTGAGTATGCAAATCTTTATCACTGCACAATCATACCGATGAAGATGCCGCCTGGTAGACAAGCGAATCTTTTCCCATATGGGGGATAGAATTGCCAAGCGAGCCCCCGGCTGCGTTGTCTGAAGAAGAAAAGCAGAACTATCTCAATCAGAAGGCCCGGAAGCAACGCACATTGGAGGCGAAGGTGAACGCTAAGGCCAACGCGAAGGCCAACGCGAAGGTGAAAGCGAAGGTGAAAGCGAAGGTTAATGCGAAGGTGAAAGCGAAGGCGAAGGCGGCCGTTTCGAAGAGCGGGCAGGAGAAGAAGGTGAGCAGCATTCTCATTGATTGTGAGACCCCCCTAACTCTATCGGGACGACGTTACAATAGCCCGAACGTCCACGTCCATTGCGTCCCGCTGCACCCATTGTCCCAACCAATGCCGCCCCCAACGCCACCACTGGTCCCGTTCCCGTGCCGCCAACCACACAATCGACAACCCCTAGCAAGCGGCGCGCACCGCCATCTTGTCTTCCTCAGGTCATGGCCCAAGCGTTCTCTGCTGCTCCGGGTTCAACGGCGATCGACCACCGTCCTCGGGCCCCAGCGCCGACAGTTACCTCCTTCTTCCCCCTTCCCATCCCGTGCCCCCTCCAGTGCGGGGCTCGTCTCAGTATGCGATGCCGACCGCCTTGTCCGTGCCCCAAGTATGTCTTGACAGTGTGGCCCAAGAAGGCCATGCAGCGCTCGCCACCTCGCTCCAGCCTCCGAAGTGCTTCACCCCCAAACCATGCTGTCTAACACCAAGCGTCGTCGAGAGGCTTGAGCAGTACGCCGAAGGCATATCTATCGCTCCCAGCCACCCCGCTCCGCGGGGCATAGACGCCATCAGTCCTATGATGAGCTCCAGTCTGCGCTCAACATACACCGACGGCGACACGCACACCTTCGCGCAGTTCACCACACCGTCATTGTATTCGGACACGGGCAGTAGAAGCCCTTCCATGGACCCGTCGCCGTCCCCATCTAGCATTTGGGCGCAGACCCCAGGATGGGTTGCCGCGCCGCTACTCCCTCACACCGCACCCCGGCCTAACGCTGGCGCGATGGCTGTGCAAGACTCTGTGGGGGGCACCGAGTACGTCGGCGCGGCCTGCCAGGATTTCACCGGAGCCCATCGTGGTATCTCCGGCAGTCCCTCCTCCAGCATCACGCCGGAACTAGCACCTGAGCTCGTCGGGTACCCACACAATGTGGAAGACAAGTGCGTACCCCAGGTTTATCCATCCGCGAAGATCCACAGCCACCTCGGCGCGATCGCCTGCCGCGGCGTCGGCGAGCAGGTCCCTCAAGGTGTGCACAACATCGCGCAGTGGGAGCAACAGCCTCGGTATACGTATTCTGCTGTCTGGTCAGCGTCACCTACGGCCTCCCCACACATCGATCGTGTGCGATCAGACAAGGCCTCCTACCACCCAGACGTCCCAGTCCAGTACCAGTCTACTGCGCCACTGCCGACGTACAACGTCGACACATACGTGGCACCGAAGCAGAGCTCGTGCTCCGAGCTTTCGGAGGCTCTCCAGTACGGAACTCTGATGGATGAGCATGCGCGCCAGGAGAACCAGGTCACAAGCTCGTGGACCATGGACCCTCCCGAGGTCAACGTGGGCCTCTACACGCACTGGTCCAGCAGCGATTCCGGGACTGAACCTGCGGTCTCGCTCCACCCAGCGTCGATGTACGTACAGGGCCCCATCACCCACCACGGTTGGCAGTCAGGCATGAGCACTCACCTCTGGTCCCCAGGCGTGTACGCTCCGCCTCTGTATCCCTACGGCGACCGCCTCCACACCTCCACTACCCCCTCCTCGAGAATGGTAGTGGGATCGAACAATTCAGCCCATATTGATATCCAGCATCTTGGGGTGCACCACGGCCACTAGGTCCTAGCGTAGACTTAAAGCTAGCCAGCATACGTATTCTTGCCAATGGACTCATCCTCTCCTAGTAAAAATCGTGAGTTATATCGTCTTGTATTTGTAGGATGTACCGACCTTCCATTTCTCCTTCGAGACTTCAATATAGCGATACATATTTGGTGAATCAGGCGCGAAAAATTTATGTCGAGACCTAACATGCGACTGGTTTGCTATGGGCCGAACTGTTTGGAACCAAACAATTCAGCCCATAGTACACCTATCGTGAGTTGAAGTTACTGTGCATGTACAAACTACGCAAAGATTGAGAGCCCAGACGAGAGACGTAGCCCAGAAGACTCGACGGATGGGAAGCCAAGGACGACGTCGACGTCGAAGACGAGAGATCTGATGGCGAACAAGTAGGTAGGACTGCCAGTGCGTGACAGCACTGTGACAGCGCGCGGCTTACATATCGCGCGCTTCGGGCTTGGCCTCGAACCTCCAGCTCGTGGCGGCCCCTACGATGATGTTACTCTCTTCCTTCCGTATCTCATCACCTAGCTGCGTGTTGTGACCCGTGGTTGAACCGTGGAGTAACTAGTACTCTGTCGTCAAGTCGGGGCGTGGAAGACGTCATGCTGCTGCGAAGGATTCGACAAACATGACTCTGAGCTCGACACCGCGACACCGAAGTCAACTTCCTCCCAACATGCATCTCTGGGTCATACCGCGGCACCCATCACGTTCATCTTCGCCCGCTTAATCCCTTTTCAAGTGTGTATGTGCGCGGAACTGGAGGGTCCAAGATAGTATCCGCCTGGGATTATCGTTGGGACGTGTGGGAGATCAATGCGAGAAGAGGTTCGAGGTCTGTGAAGCCTTCGGTATGTCCCAACCTTTCCAACATCATCGCATTGCATGGGACGATCCCTTTCCCTGGGGCCCGCACCCGGCTTCGAATGTCCGCTTCGCTTTGAGTAATTTGTCTACCACCGCCTGCTGCGGTCTTGTGACGCTTGACCTATCAGACAATACTCCTCGTTCTCGAGGGGTCATGTTCCCAGAGCTTGTCGCGGTGGCAGGTGGTATCGGTTTATGTTCACTATGAGAAATAAAGAGGGGCTAATCATGGACCCACAGTGACAAGCACGAAACGAGATATTAATATTCCTTTTGTTCTTGCGTATGGCAATGCCACGGTGCAGACCCCACACATGTAGGAGAAACCCGTTCCGCCCATTCCAGCTCCCCACCGATGCGGCTTGAAGAGGCTGTTCGAGAGGCTGAGCGCACAGCCTGCCGCGCCTTCAAGTTTGACTGCCGAAAAACATCGGACCTCGTGCTGCAAGGTTGCACCTGTGTCTCGTACGTATTGTGGCTACAATGGAAACTCAAGGTGGCAAACCCCAATCACTCTCGCAATCAGCCATAAGTTCTCGGGCCGACACATCGTGAGTAGTTAGTCTCGACCAAGACCGTCCACGTGTCAGCGTAGTCTCCGTAGCCGACCATATCCCGCTTTTGGATGACAGTCGATCCACATGGTATATGAGTGTCAGCGTGGTAGTGACATATTTATAAAGCTGCCTATTTGTTTCAACCTGACCTACCACTGCCCAGCCCAGCCTAATTATGATGCTCGCCAGAACTTTGATGTCCAGATCAGACCGCAGACGTCCGGCGTAGCGTCCGACGAACGATATAAGAAGGACGAATGTGATGCTGTGAATCCTCAAGCCTTGAGGCCTCACCACCCTTTTCTCCTTCTATTCTTTCTTTAACTCTTTTAACCTTTCATACCGGCTATGAAGGTCCTCGCTCTCCTTGCTGTTGTTGGCTGCGCCGCGTCCTCCTCCGCGTTTACGATCAACTTCGTGAACAAGTGTGGGTTCAGTACGTCGATCTCATTTCCCACATAGCTGCACAAGGGTTCTCACCATCACCATCTTCCTCCTCTGCGATCAGCCGTCTGGCCCGCCGTCGGGAAGGCTCCTAACGGCCAGCCCGACCGCTCTGTCTCCTTCGGCAAACGGTTGGACCCCGGCCAAAGCGCGAGCTTCGGCGTCGACGACCACGCTCTCGTCAGTCTGCCGGTCTCCATCTTCAGCGCTTTCCGTAGAATCCGCTGACGTTTGATATCATCAGGGCATCCGCGCTTGGGGCCGTACGGGCTGTGACGCGAGCGGTGCCAACTGCAAGACCGGTGCTTGCAACGGCGGCCTCGTCTGCACTGACGCTGGCATCACCTCCCGCGTGATCCTCTCGGAGTACGGCTTCGGAGACTTTGGCCAGTGGGGCGGCCAGCGCACGGCTTGGGACCTGTCCCGCGTTGATGCTTGTGAGTGTGACGTCACTTACTCTTTTTGCCTCTCGCTGTGGTTGCCGGAATGCTGATCTCTTCGATGCACGTGCGATGATTTGCAGCGGTCAACATCGACACGCAGCTGACGTCGTCTGATGGCCAGACCGTCGTCTGCAGGGCGTCGAACTGCGCCGCGAACCAGGCGTACGACAACCCCACCGACTTCGCGGCGGACCGTAACTCCCCGCTCGGCCAGACCTTCCAGCACATCTTCTGCCCTTAAATCTAGTTGTGCAGGATGAGCTCCGGATAGTTACTTGTCACGACAGCTACTTAATACACTTGCACTTTAAAACGGGACTATGGGATGGATATCTTTTTAGCGCAGGAGCATTCGTAATTCTGTAATTCATCATGCCTCTGGTGGTCAAGAACGGACATGGTGATCGGTGTTCCGTTCGACCGGTGATCTACTGGAGCATCAAGGAAGCCGCACTGCCATATTAACTACGCCTGCAACCAGAGAGCGATCCGGAGTGTTGAAGCGTGAGAGTCAGCGCGACATCGGGAGGCATGAATGTGTCAATGAAAAAAGTCATTACTTACTTGGACACTTCATAAATGGATGGGGCTCGAACGAGTCCAGGTGACGGAGACGCATTAAGAATTAACTTTTGCACATCTCAAAAGACAGGCGCTACCGATTGCCAGAAGCCTAGCAGTCTCCTATTCTTGATTACTACGTGAGCTTGACAGCGTGATAAGTAGCTCAACTTATACCGTTACCCATGAAGGTGCGAGTTTTGGAAACGAGTGGTCGTGGATGCAGATAACCGCGGGGCAGAAGAAGGAAGTTTGGAAGGAAGCGAGCCTCGTGGTGGCTGCGGAATCGTCCGACAAGCGCCGACCCCACCTTTGAGTCACTCGCCCATCTCTCAAAACCCAACCTCAAAACGGGCTGACTTTGAACACAATATTGACAGCGATGAGCGACGCAACATCCATAGCAAAGGCAGCCAAGGCGGCATTTGAGGCCTCGCAGCTTATCGCATCTTCGGAACGCGTCCAGGCGCTTAGCGAGATCCGCAAGGAGCTCGAGGCGGCCAAGGACGCCATCCTCGCTGCAAACAGGTTGGATCTCGAGGTAAGCATCGAAAACAGTTTTAAAGACGGTAGAGAAATACTGAATCATTTTCCCGAATTTTAGGCAGCGCAAAAAGAGGTGGACGCCGGACGCATGTCAGGCTCCCTTCTCAAGAGACTCGATCTCAACAAGGGAGACAAGTGGGACTCTATGCTCCAGGGAATCACCGACGTTGCGGAGCTTTCTGACCCGAACGGCATCGTATCGTATGCATCTGAGCTGGACGACGAGCTTGAACTCTACAGGGTCTCCTGTCCCATAGGCGTGCTCCTCGTAATCTTCGAAGCACGTCCGGAAGTTGTGGTCAACATCGCCTCGCTTGCCATAAAATCTGGTAATGCGTTTAGCCATCCACATACACACATGTCCCCTTCCCATGCTTACGACCAATATTTTTTCAGGGAACGCCGCGATCCTGAAAGGCGGCAAGGAGTCCAACGAGACGACACAGCTCCTCTCCAAGGCTATCCAAAGCGCACTTTCCAAAACTTCCGTCCCATCCACGTACATCCAAGCGATCCAGACGCGAGCGGAGGTGTCCGCGCTGCTTGAGCTCGACCAGTACATCGATCTCGTCATCCCACGCGGGAGCAACAGCCTCGTCCGCAACATCCAGAATAGCACTCGCATCCCTGTCATGGGGCATGCGGACGGCCTGTGCTCAGTCTACATCGACGCCTCCGCCGACCCCAAGAAGGCAACTCGTGTAGCGGTCGACTCCAAGGTATTCGTCTATATCAGATCTCGTGCACGACCTCCGTTATTCTTGTAGATGTCTGATCCCCTTTGAGGCCGCTCGCTCATGGCGGGGGTTGGTGAATTGGACGGCCAGTGTATAGGTTGCCGATCCAGGTCGCCAGTTCACAGACTTCGACAATAGTTTTCCCGCTAGTTAAGTGCACATCGTGTTCCACAGACATCTCTGTATGTCGATGGATATGCGAACACATGCTAAAGACACCGCCCGGGGTCGTTGACCCTGCATACCGGATCCTAAACCCCGGAGACTCACGGATACGATCCGGGGTATCTCTTCCCATGCACCGACCCAGATGGACCACAACGCGATTCTGACACAACTCTGGCTTTACAGATCGACTATCCCGCCGCATGCAACTCGGCAGAAACGCTCATCCTGCACGAATCCGTCCTCCCCACCATCTGGCCAGACGTCGCCAAAGCCCTCCTTGCCGCCGACGTCACGCTCCTCTGCGACCCTCCCTCGCTCGCCGCCCTCCAGGACCGCGTCCCTGCGTCGCCGCAAGTCCTGCCGGCGCCGCCCGACGCGTACACGACAGAGCACCTGAGCCTGACGCTCTCCGTGCTGACCGTGCCCTCGCTCGTGGCGGCAATGGCGCACATCAACGCCCATTCTTCGCACCACACAGACTGCATCGTCACCGAAGACGCGCAGGCGGCGTCCGTGTTCTGCCGGGGGGTAGACTCCGCGGGGACATTTGTGAACGCGTCGACGCGCTTCGCGGACGGGTTCCGGTACGGGTTCGGCACGGAGGTCGGGATCAGCACCGGGCGCATCCACGCGCGGGGTCCGGTCGGACTGGAGGGCCTGGTGACGTACAAGTACATGCTGAGGAGCACGGGCGGCGAGGGGCATGTGGCGGGCGAGTTCGGGGCGGGTGAGGGGAAGAAGAGGTTCAAGCATAAGCGGATCGAGGCGTCGGCGGTGCCGTTCTGAGCGGAAGAGTCGCCGCGAGTGGACCCTGTCGAGATGAGAGGTTGGAGGCATAGGAGAGCGAAAGCAGTGTATTGACGAATATAACAACGAGGGATAGGGATACAGATGCTGCGGCGGGAGGAAATTGGTATGGCGGAGGTGGGGGATAGCTTGCCAGGTTCTGACAAGTGTCATGAGGCGGCCTCGTCGAGCTTCGCCTTCTTCTCTGACTGAGTTTCCTCAGCCTCTTCTTCAGCTTTCCGTTTTGCCGTGCCGTTCGACACGGCGGCAGCCGGTGGTTCGCCGTCCGCTTCCGGATTCTTCTTTTTCTTCTTGACAAGACCCGTCAAGTCATGCACCTCGGACTGCTTCGTGGCGCTTGCTGCGGACGGCACGTTGAGCTCCTGGTCCAGCGCCTTGGCTACTAGTGCCGGGGCAGACTCTGTCGGCTCGTTCGGCGAAGTCTTCAGCTCCTCCACCTGTGTGGCACAATGACGCTCATTCAGCGGAAGCAATAGATGGAAGCTGCGCGAAGCACCCGGATCTGAACTGCGCTCACCTTGAGTGCCAAGTCTTCGCGAAGACCCTGCAGTTCCTTCTCTTCCGCTTCCATCTGCCCCTTGGTCATGTGGACGATTGCGTCGTCGCCGAGGAGAGCCGGGCCGGTGGCTTTGCCCTTACCCTTACCCTGGGCGTCCGCCTTTTGGTCTGACGGATCGGGCTGGACAAGACCCTGCCCGCTGAGTGCCGTTCGAAGTTCTGCGAGGCGTGCCTCCACGCTGTCCAGCGCACGCTCCGCGTGCGTGATTGAGTCGCCCAAGCGGCCGGACGTCAGATCGAGCACGATGCTGAGCTTGTAGTGGGCCTCCGCGATCTGCCGCGAAGAGAGCGGGAGAAGGTCAGTCTTCAGGGCGAGGCCGGCGGTGTAGTCGGTGATCGCTTGGTCGAACTTCTCTGTGGGCCCCCGTTCAAACCACGTTCCCAAACAATCTCGGCGAAATCACAAGCAAGACGCACCTGTCTCGAGGGACACGTCTCCGAGTGTGACAAACACTTCCGCTAGCTTGAGTTTGACTTCGTCTGACTGGTCTTGTTTCTCATAGATCGCGCGCGCGAGGTCGAGCACTTCCCACGCGGCATTGAAGTCGTCCTCCGGCTCGGCTTCGTCGTCTTCCTCCTCCTCCTCTTCTTCTTGTTGAGCCGCGGAGTCAGCTTCTTCAACTGCCTTCTGTGCTTCCGCGAATAGGTCTACTGCCTCGTCTTCTGCGTCTCCGGAGAAAGAGAGGAATGCGCCGCTGTTGGCAGCATCGTCTGTCAGGTGCATCCGATACAGTCAGTACTTGTATGGAAACGTCAAGCATGAGCGGGAAGTAATGCAGGGACGGGACGGCGGGTTCAGACGAGCAACCGCAGCACGAAGTGGGCCAGATTGGTATGTTAGACACGCTGGGTGAAGAATGCCACTCGATGCCCGGAATACAACGTAGACAATATTCACGGTGCTATTCCAGTCGTTGCGCTGAGGCGATGTGCCCGTCTTTGCACCACACTGCCACGGTGTTGAAAGACAGAACCATGACAGCCACACGCGCACGCAAGACACCGCATGCATTGGGCGGTGGTGAGACACGAACGCGACTACTCGGGCAGAGCGGCACGACATGACCATAGTAGCTGGATCCCAACGGCAACCATGTCAAATGGTGGTGCTGCGGCAACCTATGGCCCACGGGCTTGCCAACCACTTCAGGGACAACGGGGGGGGGGGGATCCAGCCCTCATGGGGACAAAACCACAAATGTAAAGCCGACGCACCGTTGTCATCCGACGCATCTTCGTTGTCTCGCTTCCCCAACACACCGCTCTGCGCGATAGCATTCTCCAGGAGTGCCTTGCCATACGCGAAGTACAGGTCTGCTGTCTCGGCGGCCTTCTCTCCGTGTTGCTTCGTGCTGCAAGTAGTGTGCCGAACACGGTAAGCGGCAGTCAGAACGCGTCGAAGAACGCGCTGTGGGCGTGTCACTCACGCCAATTCAAGTGCACTGGCGTAATGCTCCACCGCCTGCTCGTACTTCTTGAGCGCGAAGGCGCGTTTGGCGTGCTCGATGGTCTCCTCGAGTGTCATGTGAGGTTCAGACGTGGCTGTGGGTTTCGATGTCTCCCTGTAGGTGGCCGGTGCGCATTAGCCGTCGGTTGCACTTGGAAAAGCAGTGAATCACGCACGACATGATGTGGAGGGGGGACGGCGGGAGGCGTGGTGGTGGGAGGAGGGAAAGGCGAGAGCGCAGGTGACGGAACGCGTCAATGGCCGACAGAGGAAAAAGAGACGCCCAAGCCACACTCGCGCCCGACGGTGGACAGCCCGCCCATTCTTCTCACCGCCATCGTCCCTTCCCGCCCTCCTCGGCCGCTCCCGCCCCTCGCTCCTACTGTGCCACCGACGGCACCCGCCTTCTCTGTCCTGCTTGTCGCTACGTGATGTCGCACATCGGCAGCGTGTTCCTGGGCGACGTCCAGCGCCATCGACATTTGTCGACGTCCACCCCACCATCGTCACCGCCCCCCAATGCTACTGTCGGCCCCGGCGCAACATACAGCTTCGGAGGCGTCGACCTAGACGATACTGATCAAGACAAGGCTCCCCGCTCGCAGCCAGCACCGCCCTCAATATCGCCCGCGCTGTCGCTGGAGTTGCGCCTCCGATGGCTGGAGACGCTGTTGTTCGGTGCGAAGCATGATCTGCAGGACCAGTCGGCTAAGGGCGGGGTAAAGGCAGAGAAGCTGAAGGACGGGGAGACCTTGACGCGCCGCGCGGAGGATCTGCAGCGCAGGTTGGATGGAGTCGCGCAGAGTAATGACGCACTGAAACGTTTCATGGACCGATGTGAGTGCACTAGCTCTGTGATTCATCCTGGCATTCTGCATTGCCCATGTTCCAACACCCCTAGGGCATGAATGATCCCTGTGCTTGATTAAACTTCATCATGTGGATGGAACTTCGACACTGTCAGATCCAATGACATCAACTGTTCATTGCCCACACTTGTGGAGAATGGGGTTTGGGAGGGGGTTCCTGGTCGATGATCAGATGTGGCCCCCCAAAGCGGGTTTCGGTTAGGATCCAGGCGCGATTGTCGGCCTGCAGAGTTGGTTGAAGTAATGTTCGTGCGCCGGAAGACACCCTGGACTTTTCGAGGTTTTCAGAGCGTCATCCGGGTTTACTAACTGGCTTCTATCTGCAGACGAACAATACGCGCACATGCTGACCCCTGCATTCGCGTTGTCTGGAACGCTCCCTGTCAACCCGCCCACATACGAGAATATGTCTTCCAGTGAACTCGACGCGTTTCTAGCCGAGATGGAGTCAGATATCCGCGGCGCCGAGCGAGACTTACGCGAAATCAGCACGCTAGAAAACAAGGGCGTCACTGGGGCGGGTAAACTGGGCGATTATGAGGCTCTACAGCCCCGTCTAGAGGCGTTGCTGCAGGCGCATGACGAAGACTTGCGTATGGCCGCTGATTTGGAGAAGAGGATCGCGCTTCTTATGGATCACTATGCAACTAACGTGCGTGTCCGAGATTCTGGAATATGGGACCTTCGCTTCCATCTAACGCCCCACCCAGGTTGACACTCTGTCCGAACTCTTCGTATCTTGGGACGAAACAATACGCGACGCCGAAGAGGAGGTTGATAAATTGGAGAAGGACCGGGATGAGCGCCGCAAGCTGGGCTACGAGTAAAGCTGCGGCAAGGGCCTTGCTTGATTATTTCGTAAGTCTTCCGGTGTTCATCTTGATCGCCAGGCTCTAGGCGACCCGTGGGATGTGGATTCGCCTGCGTTGTGGTGACCCGGGGAAATTTTCACACCGGCGATGACAGGTCGATGAAAGGACCTGCTGCTGTGTCTGGCCCGGTTGGCCTACACTGTACACAGGCTATCGGACGGGGGGCCAGGCGTTCCGATACTGCGGATCGAATGACTGACTTCGTTCTTTCCCCGCGCATCTCAGCGATTGGGCAGCGATTGGGTGTAATCCGCAATCTGACGAGAGCGTCACCAGACGATCGTTCCCCCACGAGTCATTTGAAGAATGGTCGATTTGCATCCGTTCGAGGGCCCGGGCTCCACCCCAGTCAGATGGTCAAGAGCCCGTTGTGGTCCATCTCCATCTGATATCGCCCATGCATAGACTTCGCCTGTTCCAGGGCCCCCTCCTACTTATCTTTTGCATTGAATATGATGGCGTTTGCGACGACAACAAACCTTGTTTGTGCTCGCCGCGCCAGGTCGCGCTTCGGGAGCTCGAACAGCACTTCTGCTGATCTCCGACGGCACGAGCCAGGCCGCCGGCCATTCATTTGGAATTGGCACGGCGAACATGACCTACGAGAGGGCGCCCTTGAAAGGGCTTCCATAGCTCGAAGGCAGTCGATGCCGTAATCCCTTGCCACTCCGGACATTTTTCTTCATCTGCCCAACCTACCTTCCAGGCACCCAATAAGTTTAGATGGGAAGGCTGTGGTTCCTTTGCTCGCGCGCCTCTCGGCGGTGTCCAGGGGCTCTAGTATACATGGCATACCTAGTTTCCTCTTTGCTCTGGACGCCCGCGCCGCGCCATGTGTTCTAAAGAATGATCTGTTCCTTTGAATTGTACTCGAACTACTGAGATGCTTGGGTCCGCCTGCGATATCCCTTGCAATATCTGCCGTATTTTCTGGTTGAGTCCTCGCTCGGGCGGTACGGCACATGTCTGCAGTTGCAAAGCTGTGCTGGTAACCATCGGGCGCGCCACTTCGCCAAATGCAGCCGCAATCTAGCCGGTCCCCGTGCACTTGTCCTCTCTTGCCCTCCGCCGAGTTCCGCAGAGCCGACTGACGCTGTACAGGTCCAGACGGCTATTTACACTTTCCGTTCGAATATCAACTCTCCCGTTCCGAGAACTCTGGCATGCGGTGCGTGGAAACCTGTCAGACCGTAGCGGTAATCGAAGATTCGCCTCTCTGCTTGGACAATACTGGGGAGGCGCCGCTCAATGTCTGCACGGCCTGTCCAGGCATCCGCATAACACGGCTTTTTGCGGTGCGCACTTAAGGACGTGGTCGTGGCTCCCCCTCCCTCCAAATCCCCCGCACCACGCCATCTCTTACCACATTCGATCACCCGCGGCACTGAGCAGTGTCCGATTAGCACACAAGCAACAAACCCCTACCATATCCACCACCATGGCACCAAGGCGAGAGGTGCGTTTCACCGGGACAGCTCGTTGTGTGGCTCCGCGGGACGCTCACTGCGCTGTATCATATCATCGCAGAGCCGTCGACCGTTTGGGAGGCCCGCGGAAGCGCCGGGCCCCGTCGAGACATTCGAGAGCTCATTTCAAATCCCTTCCGCAGCACCCCCGCAGCTTGACACGTCGCATCAAGTCCTCCGACTCTCCCAAAACGGCGAGCTCTTGTCGTCGTCCGGCTCCCAGCGGCGGCAGCGACGGCGGTCTGAGCGCGGGCAGGTCGGCGGCGGTCGAGATGCGGGCGCAGGATCGTCGCAGCATGGTGGGCGTCTCCCGAGTGTCGGCGCACACGATGCAGCTTCGACAGCACCAGCATCAGCCTCGGAGAGCCGCACGCGCCAGGCCAACGACGTTCTCCCCGAGCCCGGGCCCTCCAAACGTCGGCGCCCGTCTCAAGGCGCTAGCGCTGGCGCTCCAGGGCACCGACAGACACACAGCACGCCGACTGTGTCCGTGTCCGCCGCCCATCCGTCCGGGAGCACCTTCCAGCGAAGCAACTCAAGTACTGTGCTACCGTCAGAGATGCTCCCGGACGGCGGCGGACCGCTCGCTGGGCCCCGTTCGTGGCCGCGGACTCTGGCCTTCCCTCCCACTGGTCCTCACGGTCAACCTAACGTGCTCTCACCTGTCTCTCCCTCGTCGCCACTTGCCTATCGTGGAGGGAATCGGCAGACGCCCCGGAGCACCTCGGGCTCAAGCGGGCGGGGCGAATTCTCCCCTCACGGCCCACCCTCATCCAATTCGGACGACTTGCCGTTTACGGGTGCGCTGCGCTTGACCTCTCCGCATACCCTCTACCCCAGAGTTGGTCAATACGATGCGCCGGATTTGTCCCCCGTGCAAGGTGCGACTTGGCAGTACCCGACGTCGGCTCCTCAGACACCTGGATCTGGCTCGTTGCGTGCGCCAAGCCTCCCGCCGAACTCTGCGTCGCCGTCCCCCAACCTCGGCATGGTCGGCGACTTCGACTTCGACCTGCCGCCGGGACTGGGATCTCCGTACGCGCACCCTCGAACCGTATCTGGTGTGCGCGCAGGATATGATCATCACCATCATGTCCAGGACACATCTGACCTCCCACCTCTCCCGCCGGATCAGTTCTCAGTCGACGTTATGTTGACTCAGAACCCCGTATACGCCCACGCCCCGGGGACCGCCGCAGCCGCCAGCAGGCATCCACAAGCAGCCTTTTACGGCCAGCAGTACCCACACGGCAGCATCTCCGGTACGCCCCCGCCTCCGCATCCCCTCATGAGTCGCCACGGCTTACCCGGCGTGGTCGCAGCGCCGGATCTGTCCGAACACATGTGCTGGCCGTCAAGCATCTTCGGCGAGGAGCACCTGGTCGCGTATTCCAGTGGAACGCAGACGGGCGTTGCTCACGTCACGCAGGGCTTCACGACCATGTCGTCCCCCCATACTGCTCCCGGCTCTTCTGGTCCTGGCTACTACGCGCTCCCCGCACCCCCGAGTCACCCTTACGCTGCTCACGCTGGCCCCTCGTACTCTCCGACCCCCGCTGGCCCTGCGTACTCCCAGGCTCCAGTTGGCTCTTCGTACTCGCCCCCACACGCCATGCTGCCGTACTCGTCTCAAGGCGAACCTGCTCTGTACGCGTCTCAAGCTGCGTCTTCTGCTTACGCGTCTCAAGGAGGTTCTTCCTACCCGTTCCCGTCGCCGGCCTCGTCTCAAGCCGGACCCTCGTACTCGTCTCAAAGGCGATCTTCTGCGCACTGATGCATGACACACGACCCCTGCCCTTGTCTCGCTTGGGGCTCATGACACTTACGGCTCATGACTCACGGCTTATACCCTTGTCCTCGGATCGGATTAAAACGTAGCACACGGACCGTTCACTGTCTATACCTGTTGAGCGGCGCTTCCTTTGCTGTGGCTGGTTCTCAGCGCTCCTCGCTTTCGCTATTTGCTATCCGCTTCACGTTCTCCTTGTCCTCTCTTTCTTTCTTTACGTTTGTCCCTTGTCCTGCTCCTGGTCTTCGTTGTCGTCGCTTTAGATTTCGCGGATGGTCGTTCTTCTCTTCTTGGGTCCCTTAACTATTCGCGATGCACATATTATATCACTTCCGTTGTATATACCTATCTTTATCCTCTTCATACTGTTGAATATATTAAAGCGTTTTAAGGATCTGTGGGTGTTGCTACTATTCGATTTACTCGCAGGACAGCCCTTGGACGCCATGCGCTCCGAACGCGCTCGGGGCGCCCTAATACTATGCCACACATTCCACCAGGGTTCGTCCGCAACCTCCGAAAGCGGCACCGGAGGATCAGTCTCAGGCTGCCCGCGCATGTTCTGCATGATCCTTCGTTGAATTCGAGAAGTCTGCACTGGGATATCGTGAGTGGCACGAGGAGCACAGGTATCCTGTTCTGTGTATGTATAATTAGCGTACTCGGAAGTCTCATATGACATAAACACGCCCGCCAGTGACCGTTCCTGACTTGTCTTACCAACGACGTTGCTGCACTGGCCGTGGAATTCGCGGGCGTCCGAAATCCTGAATTTGACTGCGCGTTCGATGGGCGTCTCTATATATGACCTACGACTAGTGTAGTTAACACAGGTTACTAAGCGGGCGTGAAGTGGGCTGGGATAGGTCAACATAGGATGGCTGTCCGTACTTGTCGATCTCCGCTGGGAGAGCGTGTGTCAGGGAAAGGGGTGGGCGAGACGAGTAGGCTGAGCTTTCCGGGGGAACTTTCGAGGGAGCGGGCGGTGCGCGCGCCGGAGGTACTTGAAAGCCACGGCATTGACGTGAAAGCGGATTCAAGTAAAGTCAATAGAAAGAAAGGAATGTCAGGGACCGACGACGTACTACATCCAGCGGCATAGTAATATCATCCTGATAGTCAGCACACGACCCCGCCCCGACCGACTACCCGGTTACGGAAAAAATGTGGGTACAATATCCGAAGGCGGTCCATGAACCAGTGTTAACTGTCATCGGAAGCACACGGACTTGCGGAACAACAAGTTCTTTACGTCGCCCACTTGTCGCCGCGGGATGAGTAAATACGGCGACTGCAACTCTGGTGCAAGTAAGTAAGTTTGTCGACGCACCACTACCCTGAAGGCGATGCTGACCCTAAGACCAGAATGGGATCTGGGTTTCAACTTTCGGTCGCCTCATAGCAGACACGCTTGAAAGGCTTCCATCTTGACCTGTTGACGTGTTAGGACTCGGCTTCGCCGACGGCGGGATAGACAAGGAGGACTGTGGGTCTTGAGGTCTAGAGTCGCCGGGGTAGCTGTCCTAGGTATACGGCTTGTCTCACACAGCATGGAGGTAATTGTGTCGGAGGTAACATGGTCGAACCCCTCAAAAGAGTAGAAATAAACACACCATATGACTCTGGAATTCGGGCACGAGCAAGCAAGTAGGGAGTCGTCCGAGTCAGACCCGTCAGTGCGACGAGATGGTGGAGAGCGAGAACGTGGCAACCTCGGCATCTCCCGAGGTCTCCATAATGAGTAAGAGAGACGCCCGCCATAACAAGTAAGCTAGACGCCCTTCCCGACACGTGGCCATAAATTGCGGGAAGATTGAAGGCTCGGCCTCGCCACACGCTGCCACACCTTTTCTGCTTTCTCCATCATGGGAGTCGAATTCACTGTACTGGCTGATTGTTGGCGTTTATGCGCTCTCAAGACGGATCTTTCATACCTTCCCAAATCTTAGGCTTCGCAATATGATATGGCTCTCTGAAGTTTTCCTGGAACATATCCGACTCGGAACTTCAAGTCCTTGGCAACCCTCGTCTACCCGCTGGCCCCTGGCACGAGAATTTGAGGACGCAAAAGCATAAAATTGGGGAACGCAAGTACATGCCATGAGTGGTTAGTACGTGACACACATGTATATACAAGAGATCGAGAAGTTTCGAGGGACCTTTCGTCTTCGTAGACGAGGCAACGTTTCTAGTGCATGTCGTATCCCTATCCGGCTGCGAATTTTACGTAGAGGGATCGTACTGCGATGGCCGGTCATTGTCGAAGGGCCTGTGTCGAAGGGCCTGGGTAGCGTAGGTGTCGGGTCATCTACCCATGTCCCCAAGGATCGTGGCGACTCAACTGTCGAGGGAGTTCCACGGTCCGACTCCAGTGATGGCGTGGTGGTCGGAGACAGGCCGTGGCTCAGCGCGAGGTCGGAGGCGGGTTCGGCGTAAAATTCGAAGCACATCGCGTCGAGAGCGTTTTCTTTCTGGCTGTTCTCTGTGGTCGGCGTTGGTTGATAGATGACGTCGGTATCTACAGACGCTGGTCCCGTAGAGCCTGTGGCGTAATCCCAGTGCCGCTGGCGGCATCGAGAAGGAGAGTGTGTACCGGGGAAGGATGGGGGAGGGCGCGCGAGCCTAGATCGGTGTCCTGCTTTGTGAGGTTGCCAGCTGCGGTACTGGTGGCGGAGGGGCAGATGGGAAGACAGTCAACAGTGGAGGTAGTTGTTCAGGGGACGGCGTTGTGTTACTGACTGGCGAGGGCTATCGCGATGTTCAAATCTGTGGTTGGATTCCGGGACTAACGAGGATTGAGCGTACCTTCCTCTTTGCCACCGTCTTCCTGGGGCCTTTAATTCCACCTTCCTGGGAGCGAATGGCCTTGGCCCTTGCTGCCTGGATCCGCGCTTTCCTCCCCTTCGTACATCTTCTTGCGTTCAGGCGGGAGAGGGCTGGCTCGGTCTCCGAGCTTATCGACGTGCAGCCCTCGCGAGGAGCACATCTCCATGCACTGCGAAGTATCTCCATTGATGTGAAGAGCGAGAGATTGAAGGACACATGCTCACCCTTCTGTCACTCTCTATCGCTCTCTGGAAGGCCACCAGGGCTTGGTGTCTTTGCGGATAGCTCTTCATCCGCGCCCCCTTCTCTCCATACTTCGGTCCCATGTACTTTGGGATCGTTATGTAGGGTGTGTCGTGGCGAGGGATGAGGCCCACTGTGCGGTTCATGATAGGATGGTTAGGTGCTGGTGCATAAGGTCGGAGAGTGTTGAACGACTGCCACAGCCGGGATAGAGGTGGGGGGTCCGCAGTCGGTCGAGTGGTCGGACGGGGAGGGACGACGGCGACGGATGGGCCTCCCGAAGGGCCCGCACATCCCAAAATGAGTACCGAGGTCCTCAGCTAGTATATCACGAGTAAGTCCGGGGTTGTGTGCGTTTGTGCGAATGTTGGCTCACCACCTCTGCCGGTACCTCGCTCACCAGCCTTACGCTGACAGAGTGGCCCTGAATGTCGTGACCTGTCGACGGTGTGTCCCCGGGGAACTGCCTCGCTTCTTGACTGACCGTCCGAGGGGTCACCGAGAAGACAGCGGAGAGAGGCGGTGGTGGTAGTGTGATATCTTGGTTCCGATCACGGTGCGACGTAGAGTTATCGACAGTGCGGGAGAGTGGTGGTGTAGTAGTGGCGTATGAGTCGAAATGTAAAGAGTTCCGGAGACGGTACTGAGGATCACGGGATGAGAAATGAGAAGCCATTCAAAGTACATGACAGGTTAACGCACCAAAGGATGAGAGAACTCCGATGTACCAATGGCACAAGAACTGTCGGTATCGAACCAGATGAGGTGGATGGAGTCGAGCCCATACGAACAAGGCAGTGCCAGTGGCGTGTCGGTCGGGTACCAGAAGCGAAGGGTCTGGTATGACCGTAGGGGAGTAACCTGTCCAAAAAGATAAGTGGGACACTTCAGGATGCGGGAGACAAGTATGAACTGACCTCTTTGCCGTTCGGAACTTTGCTGATTCCCTGCTGAACCCGCATTTCGGCCAGAAGGCGTCGTGACTGGACCTCTTTCGCAGCCGTACTGGCCGTAGTAAAGGACCCGGAACACGCTACCCAACCCCCAAACGAAGGCCCGACGTCGCGTGGGGGCGGCACGCCACATGGTGGACAGTGAGGCATACTATCAGAGGAATAGTCAGTATGACGGTAGCGACAAAGTAAGATAGGGCGGCTGTACACAGGTACATACCTGGGTAATGGCGGATGCGTTCCAATAATGGATGGTACAGGAGATGCAGGCGAGCGGAATGGGTGCCCGAAGGGGGCACACGTACCGCCCCAATGGGCGGGCATGACATGGACGACGGTGCTCTCGATCGGAGAGACGGAGGGCTAGCGGGGTGCGTGCTGTGGTGAGGAAGGGAAACACAAAATTGGAGAATCTGTCGACGTCCTTCCTCCTATTTATACTGGTAGGTCAGTACTGAGGAGAGGAATGAGCTGGCCGCAGAGAAAATCGAAGTCTTTGTCCGTTCAAAGAGGATTCAACGGCCATGATTTCAACTTTGTTGGCTGTCGGGGACTCACGCGATCGTCGCTATTTACTAAATGTTAGATTAATATGTACAAAGAAGTACAAACGTTGATGCTTTGGATCCTGAGCTATGATTCGGAGTGAATGTTAGTACATTGTGGTCGAGCTTGCAAGGACTTCTGGCTAGTTTCTGGCGACTGAATCCTCCTATGAGCAGGAAAATAACAGGGAAGCCCCTCCGTAGTTCTCAGAGTTTATCTCAGGTTCATGGAGACAAATATTCAAGACTAGCAGTGGAACGTCGAATGGCATCGATGGAGGTTGAAAGCGAAGGTCAAGTTGAAGGCAACGGAAAGCGCCCACGCCAGCAAGGACACCGGCAGTTCCCGGCTCGGTACCCCTCCTGGACCGCCACAGCCTCCAACCGGGCCCTACTGTAATTGCCTTTGCAACTGTCTTCATCTCAGGATGCTTGGTGTCATTGAATTTCAGAAGTCCTCGTCACCGCCATTGTCTCGCCAGACATCCGTGTAAAAGAATGGCCACTTTTTCATCTGCTTCCTTTGGATATGCTGAACAACCACTGGCAGCACCTTGGGCGGCGGTTTGTTGTCCACCCGGCCTGAGGTCTAAGGCCCTTGATATCTGATTGTGGAGCTATGGGCCACATCCAGATAGACAAATGGACCACAATACAAGGATTGCAAGGTATGCGGACATCTCAAAGAGTGACAATACATTGACCAAGATGCAAGCGAGGACAACTCATCCATTGTCGCGCACAGCAGCCGGATAAACGAGCGAAACGGGACACCGGAACCGCAGTCCAAATCTAATCCCACACCTACACCAACTGTGCGAATCCGACAGCTTTCTGTTCCACAGAGAAAACCGCGTACACGTTCTTCAAGAAGCTGACATAGCATGGATGAGTTAGCACGAGGGATGGACAGGCCGGGACGCACAGCACGTTGCGACTCACCTGTCCCCAAGGAGCCAGACGTTCGGTCCGAGACCGACGTCCTGGCCAGAAATCGCTCCAACGCACTGTCCAGAGCCTGACTTTGTCTCTCCCAGATTGAAACTACGACAAACCCAGTGAGCATCACCGCGCATACACCCACCTAAGTATCGTCAGAACACCAGTACTCACTTCTCCGCCGAGATCGGCCAATCCTCCCCGCCCCAATTGAACGCGACGGTGGGCGTCGAGTCGCACGGGAACGAGTAGAACCCGTTCTCCGGGTCGAACTCCTGCGCGCCCGGGATCGCGCCGTACAGCGTCGCGACCTGCTCCGTGTCCCCATATATGATCGTCGTGCCGGTGTCGATGACCGCGTCGAAGGTCGTGCCGCTCACCCCGACGCCGTTCGCGGCGACGCTCCCGCCGCCGATCTGCCAGAAGGCGACCTGCGAGAGGTCGTGGAACTCGACGGGCCCGGTGAAGAGCGTGGTGTTCCTGCCGCCGAGGAAGAGCTCCGCGCCCGTAGCCGCGAGCTTGAAGCTGAACTCGCTGGCTGACACCCTGTCTTGGGACATCGCGGATTGGAAGAACGGAGGCTGCGCGGGGGGATGATATATGGCGGTGAGTGCCATTCAGCATCGTGAATGAATGGAAACGTGGCGCACCTGTCCCAGGTTGGAGATGTCCGAGAAAGCGAGGCCGAGGATGCCGTCGGTCGGGTCATCCACGAACTCTGTAGACTCCGTCGTCACCGCTGAGAAGGACTGGTTCGTCACCTGCACGCCGGCGATCGTTACTACAAACCAGACCGATGAGTATCATGGCGGGACGCTGGACAGGTATAAGCTGGCTTACCGTCGTCAGTGAAGATTGGGCCGGACACGTTCGAGCCGTCCCCATACTGGATCGAGAAGTTGCCGACCTGGGGCGCGCTCGTGTTCGACGCTGCAGGATCGTACCGGTTGTGCGACCCACAGTTGGTGCAGGAGGACTGGGGCACCCAGAGATCCGACGAGCCCGTGTCGAAGTTGATGAGGAAGTTCTGCGGGGGCGTGCCAATGGCGATCGTGCCAGCCCACTCCGTGTCGTCTTCGATATCAGTGAGCGGCTCTGCTTGGCGCGGGAGGAGGGCATGCAGGAACGTGGGGAAGGAGAGGTCTGTGCGGTTGTTGATCTTGTGGCCCGTGTTCTTGAGGAAGTTGACCTGCGTCTGGAAGTATTTGCTGGAGGCGATGTCGATGGCACGAAGGGAGAGAGAGGGGAGCAGACGTACTTTGCGATTCTGGCAGCGTCCTTGATTGCAGTCGCACGGTCGAAGGTCCCATTTGCAGTGGTAAGGGTTTTGCGCTTGTGCAGCGGGATGTTCACGCCCGCCGGCTTGTGCGAAGGGGCTGCGGCGGAGAGTAGCGCGAGGGCGAGGGTGACTGTGGTAGCCGGGAGGAGCATAGCGGGAACTGCAAGGGAGCCTCAAAGGAGTGTGGTTCGGTTGCTGGGGGAGGTGGACAGCACGAGTGCCTACGGGTTCGTGCGGTCGCCTTGGGCCTTATATAGGCCGCCGGATCCCATTATTCTAGGGCGACGAACAAGCTTCCTGGTTGTTGACGAC
Source organism: Ganoderma sinense ZZ0214-1 (assembly GCA_002760635.1). Classification (NCBI taxonomy): domain Eukaryota; kingdom Fungi; phylum Basidiomycota; class Agaricomycetes; order Polyporales; family Polyporaceae; genus Ganoderma; species Ganoderma sinense. The sequence goes on from AYKW01000056.1 coordinate 2,190,274, forward strand.
CACATTGACAGACTGCAACAGGGAATTGCCAAGGGGGGCGATGGCGCAGGGGATTCTCCGTCCAGGGCTGTCATTGAGAATGGTTCCATAACCTTCCTTCAGGACCCGAACTGATACATACACTGGATTGAGCAAGTGAGGAGCCTTTAGAACTCGGATTGATCTGGTATGATCTGGGCATGATGAACTCAATCAAGCCGGGAACGCGGTTTCGAAACACAGACCAGGGAAGTGCGGGTCAATATGTACCACAATGTCACCATTCCTATCATGCAGGTGAAAGCAATGGATCTAATTGGAGCGCACAACACCTTTGTGTCTGCGTCTAGGCATGGGGCTTCATGTCCTGTTCGGTCTTGGAATTAACGTCAGCGGCTGGTGATCTCAACAGTGAACACGGCTGTGCACTGCTCGTACCTACTTCCGTTCGAAGTTCCGCATGGGAGTAACCATGCGCGACCAAGAGCATCGTCACGGTCATCGTGAGCTAGTACACTGTGGTTCGTCGAGGGCGTAGTGAGATCGCGACGGAGATCGGTGTCGTCGCCACGCTGGCGCCGAGCCAGAGGTCATAACAGGTAAGCGAGACGCCCATATCTTCTGCTTCATCGATGTCGAGCGTTTGGATGACTGAGATACGACCTTCTCTTCTACCCCCGACCTATGCTGCTCCTCAAGATATACATCACACTTGTCGCATGCAACCTTTCTCATTCTCCAGACGCTCTATTCTAGCTCACGCTGGGTCTCAACTTGAAAGGCTTCGACGAAGGGCGTTCTCGGATGTCGTCCGCTGCTAGTTATCCCGGGCAAACTTCGACAGGTTCTCAAGACACTCGTGTTTAGGTCGCTGCTTCCTGCGTCTCGCGTCTCTGACAATAGGCATGCTATGGGCAAAATATAGATGAATGTATCCATACTTTGCCCATAGCCAATCGATTGTCAGAGCGACTTCGGCAGCTCACCAGCACCGCTCACCAGCACCGCTCACCATTGGTCCCCATCCACTGTCTGCACTCACAGCTCCCCTCGTTGAGGATATCAAGTCTGGACCGAGGAGATGGGATTGATACGCATACATTGTGTGTAAACCATGTCGCTGGCAAAAAGGTGAGTGCGACTTTAACGTGGATGATCTAGGAGGATAGAAATGCTATGTCCTGTCTGGGTTATCCCTTGTGAACCTCTTCTGCAAATATGGGCAAAATATAGGGAATGTAGGCAGCCTACCCCTGGGAAGGGGTGTATGGGCTTGTGCGGAAATGGGACGATGGCGCGCCACTGTCCCTCTGTGTTCTGCGAGACCCGGCGAGAGAGTGACTCATGCGTGGGATCAGCGACAGCCACGACGGATGATCCGTGCTGGGGTTCCCGTCGAAGGCTTGCATGTAGTCGGTCTCGCTCGCGATAGGCTGGGGGTATGGGCAGCTTGTGTTCGCGTTGATGTTGACGTTCGTGTCGACCGCACGAGCAAGGCGGAGTTCCGGAAGAATCTGCCAGACGTCCTGGGGCGCGCTCATCGGCGTACTGATAAGTCCATAGCTTCCAATAGGCTCGTTAGGTAGAGACGTATAACGAGTTTCGGAGCCCCTAGTGTAACGATCGGTGAGATCGCTAATGAACTCGTCTGACGGCGAGGTCAACACAGGTCTTGACGCGTCGTTCCCCGGATATTGGTTGAACACGGGCGCGAGGGACGGGGAGGCAGAATATGTATCGCATGCGTTCGGCGGGAGGTTTATGCCCCAGTCTTCGCGCTCGTGCATGGGCGAGATCCACATTGGCGTGGAGCATCTGTCGACAAAAGGCATGCATTTTCGTCCTGGAGACACGTCCTGGGGCGGAGAAGGTGCGATCGGGGAGCAAGGAGATATGCTTGCGGTATAGCTCGCGGGGTAACCGTACCAGGTCGAGTGGCTCTCACCTGTCGCATGGAGGCCACCCGGGATAGAAGGATATACCTGGCTACTCTCGCCTTTGCGGCCCACAGACATTGAGATTGGGCATTCGGACAGTGCAGCACCCAACCGCGAACTGGGGGGCCAATACAACGGTTTCTCGTCGAGCATACCACCCTGTGTGCAGTTGAGCTCCGCGATTCGAATGTTGACGTTTGCGTCGACGGCGAGTTCATTATGTGGGACCTTCGGGGTCTTGTCTGTCCAGGGAGCGATGTGGGCCCTAGAGCTAGCTTGCAAGATGAGTGGCGGTTCGCTCATAGACGCGTCGATGCCGTAACGACTGTTAACAGGCTCTATGGTGAAGGGAGCCTGTATCGCTGAGTGTTTGTTCGAGGTCAACACGGGCAAGCAGTACCCTGTATCAAGGTACATGTCTCCCTCGCTCGCAGGCGCGGCGTAGCGTGAGGAAGGATGAAGAGAGGCAGGGGCGTTCCCGAAGTGGTTAGCAGGGGAAAGGACGTAGTTGTGGTGGTCTGCGAATGTTGGAAGTGTACCGCCTGACGCCGAGGCTGGGAGGGTCGCGGTGCATGACGCCTCTTCATAGGATAATACACTTCTTATCTGGGAGCGTGTCTGGGCGACGTGTGTCGGTAAAGAAGAGGGATCCACGATGTTGGGTAGAGGAGAGGGAAGAGGAGGAGGAGGAGGAAGAGGGGGAAGAGGAGGAAGAGGAGGAAGAGGAGTAGGAGTAGGAGGGCGGCGGCGAGCGGTCGCATTAACGGGACCAGGAAAGTTGGAATTTGGTGGCGGGACCCCCGCCTATATCAAAGCAAATGAACAACGGTTCCCGCGCGAGGTGGTCAGAGCTCGACTTACGTTGTCCCCGGGCGCTCCATGATGACCTCTACCTTTGAGATTCGGCTTGGCCTTGCGCGTATTGCTCTTCAACGACTGCGCGATCCTCCACTTCTTCCTCCGCAGATTGTCATGGTCATGTTGCGATGTCCTTAGGATGGGCTTTCCGAAGAGCCCACGCGTGCCGAAGTGTGTCACCGACGTCCTCAGCTACATCATGAATGAGTTGCCATTGGGGATGTGTTTTTGTATGGACGTTGGCTCACCACTTCCGCTGGGACCTCTCTAACCAGCTTCACGCCGACAGAGTGTCCCTGGATATTGTGGCCGAGAAAGGGCGTATTCCCGGCGAACTGGCCAGCCTCTTGAGTGGTAGTTCCAGTCATTATAGGTATGCGGAGGACGCGAGGATGTAGAAGTATTGAATGTTGATGATGGTGCACAAGTAGCGCGGTATGCAGAAGCAAGTAGAGCGAAAACGCTTGCGTTACGGCTGTGTTCAACTTCGGAGTATAAATTGAACATGGCGCTGGGCCGAGAACGACGCCGCGGGCGGCCTCAGAAGTTGCACACGGGACTCTGGAACGCGTGCATCACGGAGTAGGAGCATCGATGTGACAGATCCGAGTGGCGCCGTATGTTCCAGAGGAAAGGAAGAAGGAGGTCTCGTAATGGAGAACAGAATTTTACGCATAGCCGACAGGCGATGGGCGTGGATTGGCAAATATTCCCGCCCGAGCCCCGAATCCCAGGCGCTATCGGCCATAGTAGGGCATGGAAGGTGGCCGATTGACAAATATTTGTCTCACATGGCCTTCTGACTCGGCGTCGATTCATGTCGGCAGAGCGGGCAAAGTTAAGCGAAGTTACCAGATATGTGAGATCTGGGGGACAGGACATGCCTCGAGGACATGAGTGGCGACGCGCAGCTAGTTCCAAGAGAAGATCCCCTTGGATCAATGGACCCCTCATCATTAATTGTGACGTCGATCACGCTTCGAACTATCGCCCAATACGTGAGGACGGGCAGCAAGTGCCATTCGGGGAGTCAGCGGAGCCTAAGGTGTAACCATGGAACGGGAACCAGTGACTCTGCACCGATCCCTGGGCCAATGCGAGAAGGCGCAAGTGTTTCCCCTCTTAGTCCTTGTTCCCGGAATGGTCGACGGCTGCGCGCGTGAGAACGCCACATCAGTCTGCCTTCATTGTTCCGAAAGGCGGACTCGGACGTTGCGAGGTGGCGACGACGAGTGGGCAGAGTGGGCGTGGTAGCGGAGGGAACCTCTCCCAATCCGTGTATCTTGTCGTCCGCTCGTATTGCTACCTGTTAATTGTTAGCAAAATAGTTCACAACTCATGGTGGCCAGCGGGGGAGTTGGGTGGAATAAGCGCGCGGTGGGATACTTAGTGCCAGTAGAGCCTTGAGAGCTGCCTTACACCATCTCATACAGCAGATCCGCCAGTGAGTCGCGGCTTAATGCGACTGACAGGGTGGAAAATAAAGATGTATTCACATACTAATGGTAGGATAACTCGCACGGATGCACGAAGGCTTGCGAGCATCGATGGAACACACTGACCATCCGCCACGCCCACTAACCACGGTTGAGCCCCACGACCTCCTCGTTATGCGAAAGAGATTTCAGAACATCCTTCGGGGGTCCGCCACCAACGTAATCCATGACGACGCTGAAATGAACGAGCTCCTGGAAAAGCACAGGGAAGATATGAAGCCTAACGAGAAGGATGTTGCGCTCCAGTTGTGGCGAGCGTTGCTCCAAACGGCGACAAATATAGAGGTCGCAAAATGTAGATAAAAACGTACGTTTTGCGTCTTAAAACCAATCCTCTTTCCACTTGGCTCTGGACATGCCGGTATTCGTTCACGGTTGCAGGTGGCTGGGTAGGTCTTGTGGACGGCGGTGAATAGTCAAACTATCTGGCCCATAACTTTGAGAGCAGGAGTACCATAAGTACGAGCACTTACCACGTCATATCACACGCCTCCACTGGTTCCTTAGGGAATATCCCACGCTCTCTAGTACCTTCTCCTGGATCGGCGGGCTCACGAGTGGGCTTAGTCGGCGAGTGGGCGACTCGGAGTAGTTCATTTGAAAAGTTGCACCACAACCGTAGCAACGGCGGAGGCCACGTCACTAGTATTAGGGCAGAGTAATGCAAGGGAGATAGCCAGAGTCATGTACAGCCTAGCGATGACTGGGGCCGGCGGTGCGAAGGACGGTCTCCGTCACAACGGTGTGCACTGCTGTGCACTGGCACCACCATCCGCCTCGGCGTACGACGGCCCGGGTCGCGCTCCATAACAAGTAAGGTAGACGCCTGTCCACGACCGTGGGCCACAATTTTCTAGAAGATTGATGGCTGCTCCGAGTCACCACGCCCACCGTAACCTTCTCCTTCCACCATCATCGGTCATCCCGTCATTCCCAGATCCATAACTCGCTGGAACACAATTCCGCAATCAGCCGTCTCCATTTTCCGCGTCAAGTCAATCACACTCGAGCTCGCCCTGAATGCTTTGCTATGGATGATACTGTTTGGTGTGAAAACAGCATCACCCATAGCAGCTCACTCGGGCGCGACACATCCGGTCACAGCAAGAATCTCGCATGTGGATGGTCATCTGGGCAATCGAGACCTCTCCATTGGACCCCGGAAAAGAAGGTACAGGTACGTATACACAATCTACATATTGACAAGAGAGACAAAATGGAACACGTCGTTGGCTGCCCCGCCAGAGGTGTATATACAACCTGATCTGCAGAGATGCAGGATCCTGGCGGCGGCACTCCAGAGGTGAAATGGGGGGTTGATATGGATGATACTGCTTGGAGGGCTTGCCACGTTGAAGTGGTCACAAGCTCCTCGCATTCGCTGTGTACTTGTCCCGCCGCGAAGTCTGCGCCGAGGTCGGGCTCCGACAACGAGCGGTCGCTGGGGTCGAAGGCACAGAGTCGGCGGTAAGTGCGAGGCGAGGACACTGCGGGGTTTCCGCGAGCTTTGAGTGCGACGTCTGCCACACGAGTGGAGATGAGTGCATGTTCACATAAATCGCCTCCGGCAATGTGGAAGGCAATATAGCCTGGAGGTACAGGGTGTCCGCGTATCCTGCGATGACGGCGGCCTCCAACTCCGTCAATCGCTGAGGATCGATGGGCTCGATGACCATACACGGGATGGACCAGTCAAGGTATTCGCTGCCCCCAAATTGGGTCGAGGACACATCGTGAGGGCGCTGTTCGTCCGTGCCCGAGCCCGTAGTCGGGATCACGCTGTCCGTGAGTGTGGGCGTTGTTGCGTAGCCCTTTGGTTCGAGGCCGCCATTCGCCTGCCTCATCGTCACGTTGGGCGAGTCGCGCGGGGTCGGCTTCGGACCAGACGCGGATGCCTTGGAGTCGGGGTTGTCGATCCGGCGGGGGAGAAAGAAGGCTTGGTAGACCTCGATAAAGTCGTCCTCGCTCCATATGCTTCCCTGCGCGGCCGGGTGGGCTGGTTTATGCTCGGGGGCGACATGGGTGGAAGGCGTGACCGCGCTCACGTGCGGGTTCTCTGACCAGGTGGATTGCGGCGACGTTGCCGAGCTCGTTAATTGTGCGGTTGAAGCCTCGCCCGCGATGTACGTCAGCTCTGGGCGAGGACGAGGCGAGGCGGTGGCGGCGCGCTGGCCCATTGGTGGTTGGGAGTGAACTGGGTCGTGCGCAAGCGCGACGCACTGCTCGTGGGCGATTGTCGAGACTAGTGGTGGATGCGATGCTTGACGGGGGACGACGCGCGCGGACGCTGTTGTTGCGGACTGCTGATCAACAGGCACTGGCGTGGCCGCTGAGTCGTAGATGGACCACGAATGGCAGTATTGTGCATAGGGCAGTATTGTTGGGGACCGTACAATAGTGGGTTGTGTTCCTCCCGGTAAAGACTGCGACGACATTGTGCGGATGTTGTCAGTGGTATTGAAAGGGCCACTCTGGAATGCAACTCACCCCCGCCTCCCCCCTTGCCCCCTGCTTCCCTGATCCTGCCACCTGATCTCCGTGGCGAGCCGCTGCACGACGAATATCCTGCTGTGCCTTTCTTTTCTGCTTGTGATCTCGTTGACGGAAGTGATTCAGCCGGTTCTGTGGTGACGGAGACTGGACGAGATTGAATGGCCTGGTACCATTGATGGGACAATGGGATCTGGCCTACCAAGCGCGTTCGGGTGGATTGATCTCAGCAGCCACAAGGAGAAGTGGGAATGCTCACCGTGACGTCGTTCCCCACACATTTCCTGTATGCTCGAGGAAGTTGTTGCTTTTGCGGAAGCGAGTCTTCGAAACTCATATGGGCGGAGAGCGTGTGTGGGCAGATGATTGAGGGACGAAGGTTGCAGTGAGTGGTTGAGGACTGACGGTTGAAATACAGATCCAGGATCTTCCAGCAGTGACGCCCATGTTCGACCCAAAGCGGTGTATGTGGATCGAGGGAATACACGACTACCCCGGTCCGCTTGTTGGTACGAAGGCACACGGATCACGATCGGTCGGCCTGACTACTGACGGTACCCGGACAAAGCAATGGGTGGTGTCTCGGTCCCTCCCGAATATGAACTCGGTATATATGAGACGGCACCACGACGAGGGGCAGGGCATGCCATGCTCATAGTCTACTCGTTGTGAGTTAACGAAAGCCATAGTCATTTGCGGAATACATTATGTTCTCCAAACTGACTAATGGTCAGATCGAATGCGATGTTTTCCGGAAGGGAATTCACGATCCATCTCCTCCAGAACCGCAGCATTCGAATACTGGTTACGACATATCCACGCACGTAAAGCAGACAATATTGATACGCTAGACGGTATTACGCAGGTCCTGACCAGGCTCTGCCAACCCCGCGGAGAACTCTGTAGTTTTGAAGCCTCCGAGGAATTTTCCACTCCGTTCCTCGCCAGTCGGCATTATTGTACACGATCCCGGCGATACCATGAATTCGTAGCTTGAACGACTCTGCACCTTACACATCGGAATCTGTGCCCTGAACTAGGAGGGAGGCCTGTGCTCTGTCATCTCGACCGGCAAAGATATTATGACGCGAACAGACGCAGAGAGACGCGGCGCGTCGTTGTTCGCGTCACTCCGCGTTGCTATTCGCGTCACTCTGCGTCGCGGCTCACTAGTTGACTTTTGGCGATCGCCCAAGGCCACTATTAATCCGTCAACATGTGGATTAGCGCCTTGAGACCAAGAAGCCGTTTCAGTGGACGTGAGTCCATTGCGTAACCACCTCCGAGTCGATTCTGTCTCTGATTAACTATGATCACTATGCTTTGGTCTCACGTCGACGACGTCTCGTGACTGAAAACAGCACACTCCGCACCCCTCCTTTATAACATAGCATCATATCACAGCGAGTTTTCAAGGGGGTCCGTCGCCGTCCACCCACCCGGGTAGGGTTGCCGCCGTCAACGCACATCCGACTGAAGTCTCCCCCAAGCCCCGCACCATAAATCAAGGCCGGAGCGCAGCGAGCAACGTCGCGAACCTTCAAGTTCAGGCCCCCGCCGACGACGCTGACTTAGTGGACCATAATACCACCACCGTCATCTCTGTCCCAACTCGAGCCTGTCCTTATCATTGTACTATCCACCCCAGTCCAGACTCGCAGTCCTATGTACAGAGACCTGCGCGTCCTTCCGCGCCATACTCAACCTGCGTCCCCCGCGTCGTCTCCCGCGTCCCCCGCGTCGTCCCCCGCGTCCCTCGCGTCATTCCCTGCGTCGGTCCGCGTCATCCTCTGCGCCGGTCCACGTCGTATCTCGCGTCAACGGCTGCGTTGCGTCGCGCCGCGTCATTTTTACCGTGCCCATCTCGACACAGTCCGACGCGACTCACTTCGCCATTTCACGGTTAGATTTTGCACGCTGCTGGATGCTCCGCCGAGTAGTTTTCAGAGCGAGTGGTGGCGTCTGGGATATGATGTGCGGGTTCGGGAGGGTGGCCGTTGCGAAGAGGTACTGTGTGGAGTCCGACGGAAATGCTTCGGAGTGGTATAGGGAACCCTAGTTTGCCAGCTGAATGGAATACGGGGCGTGAAGACATGTCGTAGCGGTCGCCCCGCGGTGCTGAGGGCTCGATGGTATGGAGATCATGTCGCGAGCCTACACAAATAACGAGGACGGGCAATTGGGAGGAAACGGTGGCGGTGGTCATGGTCAAGGGCCACTGATGGCGTCCAGCCACCGCATGTATTACTCGCGTCCTGACAATGGTCCCCCCATAATAGGCAACTGAGACGCCCTACGCAAGTGGCCAAAATTTGCCAGATCGACTCGGATTCTCTCCACCAGCACCGACTTTACTTTCACCCTTATTGCCTTGTCTCTACGTTATATTAGCTCCCAGAATCGTTCCAATCTGTATCTAGGATCTTCAACGCGAAACACACAATATCAATAACCCCTCCCTCAGGCTCCGCCGCTTCACACAGTGCCAGAACATGTTTATCACACTCAAACGCGCCTGGAATGGTATGCTACGAGTGGTACTATTTGTTGTCGAACCGCATCGCCCATAGCACCTCGCTCACATATGATAAACCCAGTGTCGGCAATGACTACCCATGATTGGCATGCGCATCAGCAACTTCACACCTGCCTGGACGCTCCTGAACGACCCTGAGTGCATCGAGAAGCATCCTCAGGAGCCTTCAGAAGCCTCAGGCTCTAAGTTGGCTGCCGACTTAGAGCCTTTCATGGCTTAGGGCGACCCAGTGAGACGCTTACCCAGCACGTCAAGGAAGCCCAGGGTCCCCCAGGCAATGGTAATGTTGCTGATGCGGATGGCCGTTGGATGGGGCAATCGAGACTCGATATTGGGTCAAGGAACAGAAGACAAAAGTACGTATACAATAACTACAGGATTATTATTATTTATGTTGGATCGGAATGCACGGTGCCCGAATCTTCAATCCTTCGAGGACGCGCTCGAAGGGTCAAGGTATGTATCGCAAGGTCGGAATGGCTGACCGCCCAGACAGTAAGTTTCTACAAGTTACACGACTCCGGACATTTGAAGCTTTTATTGCGTATGCAGGTTCATTTGCCTCCCTACTGCTGTGGCAAAACTTCTTCGGATCGTACTCTACTCATTCCAAGCACCGGATCCGAAGCAATTCTGGATATCCGACCGGGACGCTTGGACTCGGACTTACGGGCAGAAGGTGTGGGTGTAGGTTCCCCCCAGTGCAGAGTTGCGGTCGGCCGCGTAGTCGTTAGCGGTGTTGTACGCCTGGTTGGCGGGACAGTTCGACGTCCTGCAGGTGACGGATTGGCCGTCAGATGACGAGAGCTGTGTATCGATGTTGATCGCTGCCGAGCACAGTATTCCACCGTCAGTATTTGGGACGACAACCGCAAGGGAAGGGGAAAGGGATGTAACACAGAGACTCACTGCCACCAACGTAGGACAGGTCCCAAGCAGTGCGCTGGCCCCCGAACTTGCCGAAATCGCCAAAGCCGTACTCGGAGAGGAGCGCGTGGGAGGTGATGCCAGCGTCGGTGCAGACGAGGCCGCCGTTGCAAGCACCGGTCTTGCAGTTGGCGCCGTTCGCGTCGCAGCCCGTGCGTCCCCACGCACGGATGCCCTGATGGAACATCAGCGAAATCGAGGCGGAGCCCTAAGACTAAATGGAGAGCGGACTGACGAGGGCGTGATCGTCAACCTTGAAGCTAGCGCTTTGGCCGGGGTCCAGCTTCTGGCCGAACTTAACGGAGGGGTCGGGCTGGCCGTTGGAAGCCTTTCCGGCAGCAGGCCAGACAGCTGTTCATTGTCGAGGTGGGTGTGGAAGATGTCAGAACATTTGTACAGCCGTTTCATAAACTGATCTACGTACTGAACTTGCACTTGTTCACGAAGTTGATCGTGAAGGCAGACGCGCAGGCGGTGTAGCCAACGATGACGATGAGAGCGAGGGTCTTCATAGCTTGATCAGAGAGAGTGGGAGATGGGAGATGGAAGGTGGGAGGTAGTGCAGTGGATGGTGAGATCTCGAGGACCCGAAGAGTCGCACTTGTCCCTCTTATAGCTGGCTTTGGGAGAGGTGGATCGGGTTGAAGTGTCTCAGCCCCAAAACTGCGCGACCGCTGGAGCAACTCGAGTTTAGCCACACACATACTCCAGAACTGACAGATATGATGTTGCAGGCGGCAATCCTGGAGTTCTAGTCAATGGAGCCCCATGTTGTTCGGCAGGAAATGAACATACCACAAGCCAGGCGGTTCCGGAAGCGCCCTTCACAAGCGGATCCAGCAGCTTGAAAGCCTTCGTCTGCTGCAAATCTAAACCTGTTAGCTATTGCAAGGACACCTACTTTCCAGCATACGCACCACGAGGTCGCATTGAAGGATGGCGCCGTCATCCCTGTTTGTGGCGCACGCCACATTGAGTTTGGCCACAGTCACGGTGTAAGTGCATCCCTCGGAGTGTTTTTCTGCTTCGGAATATGGCGCATCTGTAATGGAGAGAGCTCGGTCCCATGGAGAAAATGTTCTGTTGAAACGAATGTTTGAGCTCCAAAGTCCGGTCGGCGGACTGGACGGAGCGCCCAGACTGATGCGCCGGCTGCGGGGTGGCACTAGATGGAGTATGTGTACTCCGAAGCAGTGCGTTCGAGTAGCCCAGAAGGCCCAAGCACGAGAGCTGGCACTCGTAGAAGCGCCCCCCGCGGGGCCCGTCTCTCCTGCCAAGGAACTGGAGGTACGTGATGGCCTTACGATCGCGTTGATGCTCGAGTCCGAGTCGGCGACTCGTGAGACTGGCGCAGCTTAGCAAAGCGTTGAAATCCTGTTCGCCGGCGGATCAAGGCTAGGTTCCGAGGTTGCGCCATGAGCAACTATGACTAGGGGATGACAGCTCAATGGCGACGGTGGAATTGCGGTTGTTGCAGAGAAGTAGACGAACCTTGGCGCGCCGCTGGTGGCGTCAGAGAACGAGCGTATGCTTGTGAGATTCACGCTTGTCGGAGAGCATACGTAGTGGGACCTTCGTCCACGTATTTCTGGCGTCAGAAACCCATTGTCGAGCAAGCATGTCAGAGTTGACGTACCTGCGTTCTCTCGTCACATGCCGCCTCGAACGGCGATGTCCTCCTCCCTGTCCTCCGGATGCCTTGCAGTCGTCAAAAGCTGCACGCGAGACGCCGGAAGAATAAAAAGGTGGCACGAAGGATCCGAAGCAGTCAAGCCGCATAGAGACCAGAATTAATTTGATAGTATAGTCAAGGCACACTATGCTATATTACGCCGAGCCCGACAACGAGACACAGTACAGATTACCACCAAGACAGAGAGTATGGTCCTTCTCGAGTGACGATGGGCTGCTGAGTGAGACGTTTTGTCGGTGCAACGAGCTCACTATCTGAGGCGAATGCAGCCAGTTCAGAGTGAGAGCTCAGTTGATACTGAAGTGGGTACGCGAAGAAGCCAGGATCTATATCGTCGCAGCGATAATCCATAATGCGAGCGTCGCCGTCTATATACTCTGTCGATTCGTAGACAGAGCCCAGCGGAGACACTACATGATCGTCAGCCATGAGCGAATCTCGGGCGGAGGATACGATGGGGTGGACTGCACAGAACGGAGTAGGAGAAGATGGAGGGCCCTCAACATCTGCTGAGAGATGCTTTGAGGTAGCAGAGACATTGTAGCGGTCGGCGGACGCTGGCGAGTGTAGCTTGACAGAGCGTGCAAGCTCAACCTGAGGCAGCGAGCGCGAGGGATGCGTCTGACAGAGACCGACAGCCGCGGGGACGACATCACTCGACAGTGAACTGGAGTTACGCTGGTGGCCTGTGAGAGAGGCGACGTTCATCGAAGGCTGGTTACCACCACCGTGCGTTGCACCGGAAGGAATCTGGGGAAATAAGGTGTTAAGACCAAACTCCCCATCGAGCGGACCAACCTACTCACCGTGTAAGGGACGTTGTATGTCGGGGGATTCAGGGGAATGAGGGAAGGCCCACTCGAGGAAGAGGAGCAACGGTCTTGTGATGCGTCTGACGTATTTGGTGGATTAAGGTGCACGAGATCTTGCTTTCGGCGAGAAGGGCGACGTGGGCTAGTCCACCGGACGCCCCACAATAAGAGGTAGTCTTCTATCTATTCCCCCTTCTGTTTCAGCGTACCCGGGCAGCTGTGGCGAAGTGAACGTACCTGATTGTCGCAACCTGCCTTCAGTCGGGCTGGGATAGTTTGCTTTGGTCCAGGGGTCCTTGTATGCATCTCAAACAGATACTACGGCGGATAGAAGTGACGAAACGGATGCAGACGTGCAACGAGGGCTCTGAGGCCGATTCCCCCTGACTTTAAGAACGGTGCTGGTCTGATTTATGCCTAGCGCATAAACTCAGTGGTACCTCTCTAGATCACGAGCTGTGCATCAAGAACACCCACAACGAATAGCATTTCCACCTCCATCGTTGCTTGGAGGCAGACCCTGGGCGCGTGTCACGGTGGCAAGCCTACGGTCCCGTCTGAACATCTCTAGTCCTCTGTCATCCGTTTTCTGTCCTATGGGAGATGAGTTCAGAATACGCAACTGAGCTGAATAGTGCGGACTCACACGATATCGGGAGGGCATCTCGCATTTTGCCACCCCAGGGGGGTGACGAACACAGCAAGTTGATCGATTAGACGAAAATTTGAGGGAGAGGAGTCAGCCGAAGTGGCGATGCCGGCATTCAAAAGGTGGAGATTGCAGATCGTCCTCACTTGATGTGTCGTCCGGTCACTAGATTCTTCTATCGAAGGAGGAGAGCCAGATCTTTGGTGCCTGCTTGCGTCCGTGGTGCATTTGAGTTCAGCGCCCCGTAGCCCAGAATCCTAGATGCCCTGAAACCTGAAATTCTCTAAATATTAGATTCCTCTTCGTGTTGCCTGTTCAAGTTTGGACCGTGATCAGGGTGCGTCTAGATCTGACAAGTGAGTGAATAGGGAAGATTCGGCCTCACTCGGGGGGTGCGAACACGGATGTAATTACCTCGACCTGATTAGAGCTGATTTCCCAAACATTACGAAAGGCGGGCTGTGCAAGGGAGACCGTCGTGTGGAAGGTGTGGTCTGGCGTGGTGGGCGTCGGGGAGCGACAACAAAACCCGCCCAGAGCGGGATAATACCTGGTTGCGAAGCGGACACGTGACGGGCGCGTCCGACGCGGTCGCGGTCGCGAGGCCATGCGTCCCGACCACCACCACCATTTCCTCCCCCGCCGCCGGTCCCAGTCGTGGGGCCCCCGTGCATGCCTCCGCGCACCTCACTTGAGCTACTCTCGCTCTGATACTGGCCTGATGGTCTCGGATGTCCTTATCATGGTACAAACGCAAAACTCGCCTAAGCTCCCTCATCAGCGCCGACGGAGGAGAGGATGCCGAGGGTTCTCTGTTGGACCAGTTGATGCATGGACAGACCGTCATTGGAAAGACTGGTGAGTAGTTGATATTCTGCTAGCGCGCACTCCACTCACTCTTCCCCTCCAAAGCTAAGACGATCCAGATCGACTCCCTGCGTTTCGGTGACAAGGATCTTGACCTTGTTGGTACTTTGGAGTACGGACAATTCGGCGTGGTGAGTACTATTATTTCTATGCTGCGCGCGCTCTTAGGCTTTGTGCATTGTCGTCTCATGACCATGTCGACTAGATCGACGTAGTCACCTGCAAACTAGACGGCTGCCTCTATGTCCGCAAATCGACCGAGAAGAGATTTGCCTTAAAAACACGGGATGTACGTGCCAATTATTACCTTTCTTGCGCGACCCCTTCCCGACTCTAGCCACCTGCAGCAATGCTCACCACAACTGGAGCGCGACATCCTTCTCCGAGCCCGGAAGACGGACTCCCATTGGGCTCCGCATCTTCTCTGTGCATTCCAAACGCCCACTCACCTCAGCCTAGTCATGGACTACGTCGAAGGCGGGACGCTGTGGGATGTCCTGGAATCTAGTCCGCATGACGGCAAAATCCTAGAGGCCGATCTCCAGTGGTGGGCGCCGCAGATCGTCAGCGCGATCGAGTGGTGCCACTCGCAGGGCTTCGTGCACCGGTGTGTTTTCTTCTGCTGTTCATGTTAATGCGCGATAATCTATCTTGACTCATCAATCCGCCAGTGACATCAAGCCGCACAACTTCGTTCTCACCAGCAGCGCCCACATTCGCCTGATCGACTTCGGTTCGGCCGCCCCGTTGCTTCCTCCAGCTGGAGACGGAAGCCAGACGGTTCCTCTCGACCACTGTCTCGTTCCCTGTGGAACATGCGATTACATTTCTCCTGAGATCTTGCAGGCACACGAGGAGGCCCTCGTCGCACTGGAAATGGACGACGATGAGCGGTGGCGAACAGAGAACAAGCAGAGTGGCTACGGCCGGGAGACAGACTGGTGGAGCATGGGTGCGATGTTGTATGAGATGGCGTACGGCGTTGCGCCGTTCTTCTCAAGAGAGATCCGTCACACGTACGTAAAAATCATAGAGCACTATGTGGGTCCCCTCATCCGTCCCGCCGTCGTCCTCACGACTGACTGAGTGTGATGATAGAGGAGTCTGAAGTTTGACCCGACTGCTCCGCTCTCAACTCAGTTACAAGACTTCCTCCGTCGGTACGTCGCGATGTCTAGTGTCGATTCCGCCACTCTGACGTGTCGGAAATCGTAGATTGTTGACGAGCGCGGAGCTGAGGCTAGGGCGCTGCGACGTCCAGGAGCTGAAGGATCATTCCTTCTTTTCTGACATCAACTTCGACACCCTCCATCTAAGTGAGTGTTTGCCGTGGTCGGCGTTCGGCTACTTACTGATACTATTATGATGTCAGAGGAGAAGCCGGTAGACCTGCATGTTCCCCAGTTTACATATGCGACCCCGGTCGTTCCAGCCGTGCCCGCTTCTGCAGACTCTCCGGAAGAGTCGAAGTCACGCTCCTTTGCCTTCTCAGCCTTCTTCCAAGGCTCGTCTATCACCGCACCAAGCGTGTCACAGATATCCGTTGTCCAAGCAACGCCTTCCAGTGGTTCGACGCGCTCGATCCTTCGGGAACAACCCGCCGCAGCATTCATAGGCTTCTCCTGGGGCCCTCCTAAGGATGCCTTCGACCAGACGTCATCCTCGAGCCCTCAACACCGCGGGAATATCAGTACGCCGCGCCCGCTTCAACATCTCTTTGCACCTCCCACGCCGTTCGGTCAGCTCTCCTTGAACAACGTCCAAAGCACTCCCGTCGGACCCCGCTATCCCTTCGCCACACCCGTCCGCCCGAACCCGCTCACGCCCTTCCAGACACTCCCCCGTGCAAGCACGGTGCGCCGGACCGTCCAACGGCGCGCGGTGTCGGATCGCGAGGCGATGAAGCAGCTCGTCGACTGTGTCGGCATGAGCGCGCGCAAGAAGGTCCTAGAGAGCGGGCGTAAGCCGCGCATCCTGCTTCCCGGCTCCAGTATCCGTGGGTCGGGCTCTCTAAAGGAACTGCGGTTTGATCGCTCAGTCGCTGTTGTGGGTGATAGTGGGATCTCGTTCCGCGTCGAGCAGGCGTCGCAGCATTCGCATTCGGAGAGCATGCTCGGCGCGTCGATGCTGTCGACGTCGTCGAGGATATCGGGCATGGGGATGAGCGTGGGTACGGGTGCGGGTGGCGCGAGCGGGAGCACGACGGGGTTGACGCAGGAGATCGTCATGGACGACCTCAGTTCGGACCTAGATTCGGACGTCCCCCCGAGTCCTAGCCCTACTCCACGACCGGGCTCCGCTATGTCTATTCTTTCCAGACGAAGTCAAACACCGACCGGTTCGTACCTCCTACGGAGCGGAATGACCAGCTCGCGCACCGGGGAGGAAACAAGACGCTCCGTTTCCCCATCGGTCGTCGAGTCCGAACGCGCCCCTTCGCGCGCGGCGCCATACGAGGACAAGAGTTCCGTTAACCTGTCTATGAAGACGGAGACTACGTTCTCGTACGAATATCTGGATCAGATGGAGCGGAGATACAAGCGGCTGATGGGCGACATCGCGATTGTGGAGGGGCGGCTGGACGAGGTGTCCGGCATGATTGTGGCGGAGTCGAGTGGAGAGTCGAAGTGAAGAGGTGAGAGTGTGCGTATAGTTATAACTTATTACTAACCGTTGTGCTTGTTGGTATAGACATTTATATATGGGATCTAGCTGTACCGTAAGATTTGTAGCACTTAAGTACGACGCTGCGCTCAGGCTATCCAAGAAGATTACTCCGTCGTTGGTAGACAATTGATATATTCTAGTACGATGAGGCGTAAAGCGGACTACTACTACTGCGATTATGTTGAAGACAGTATTCGCCGTAGCGCTGTCAGGAAGGAGGGGGGAGAAGTTGGTACCTCGGCCCCAAGGCGCCTGTTACCCCCACCTTCTCAGGCCCATTGTCTGCGCCGTTTTTAAAAGCTATTTCCCCAAGCGCGGTAGTCCGTAGATATCCTGAGCAGGAGGGCAGAGGGTACGTGGATGCACAAAGCATTCCTGCCGCTACTACACTCACTCAGCCCATTAGATCCTTAGATCCCGCATCGCCGCCACCTCGCAGCATCCACGTGCCGGGCCAAAGGAGACAAGATCATATCACGGCGTCCTCACGCGTCGAAACGCACCTTTCCTGGAACAAAGGCTCGAAAGGAAGTATCTGCGGATTTGAGATTGTCAGTAAGATCGATCGATTATTGATTCCCGCTGTAGGGTTTGCCCAGCCTGAGTCTGCGATTCTCCGACTCGGAATGGTTGCCCGCCCGAGGGGCAGAAAACTTTTCAATCTGCGTTGGACGAGAAGCAGGATCGACGCCCAAGACCTTAACGGTTAATGATGGTCTCAATGGCTGTATAGAAGCTTTTATCCGAAATCGCTGCGTATTTAAGTTATCCTTAGGCCTGGAGTTCCTGGAGACGCCACCCCTTGCCACTCATGTCCTCGAGGCCTGGCCTGCATGGCGGCCTCGAGTTAGCCTGGCTTCCCCTGGATCAGCATCCCCCTGTGCCCACCGCGTAGAAACGAATGATTATTTTATCGTAAGCATCTTTCGTACCGTATGATGGTACGGCAGCGCGGGGGCGAGGGTCTTTAGACTCATACACCTTTCGGCTGCAGTGCGCGCGAGCCTCTTTTCTCCGCCATGAAAACTTCTGGTGCTCTTCCCCTGGGGAACGGGAACGGTGTAGCAGCCTGTCGGGTCGATGCCCTTACTCATTATCACTGATACACGCGTTCGCGCCAGCGCCCCGTGTGCAGCTTCGAATTCTGAGGGCGGCGCCGTTCGAGCTCCCCGCACTGCGTTCGACTTGGATATGGACCCCGAACCCACGGGAGCGGAGGCATTTTTTGCCCAGCTCACTTGTACACCGCTTGTGTGCGCCCGCTATCCACAGTCACCCACATTCAATATCGCCCTCGTACTTCCCCGCATCTCGCTCGCGGAATGGCTGGAACGAATAGTCAAGGAGCGGGGCAGTTCCCCGGGGACACGCCCTTGATAGGTCATAACATCCAGGGGCATTCCCTGAATGTGAGGCTGGTGAGAGAGGTGCCGGAGGACGTGGTGAGATCCCATCTATACAAAGACGTAGATTTACAGACTCATTCGCGACACAGCTCAGGACTTCGGTGACGCACTTCGGGACGCGGGGAATGTTTGGGGCACCAGTGCGGAGGACGTCCCAGCACGATCATGATAACGTGCGCAGGAAGAAATGGAGAACTGCGCAGGCCTTGAAGTCTAAGGACAAGACCAAGTCGAAGGACCAATTAGCCGACGAGCCAGGACGAGATCGCCAGGGGATCTCTGAGGAAAGCGTACGTCCTGCCCTAACTCTCTTGCACGGAGATCAGTTATTCATCTGCCTCGATATAGGCGGGAGCCCCAGCCCCGGTAGCACCTGTCCTGAGTGCTTCGGGGTCGGCGAATACGACCGAAGACAGGACCCCTTCCCCTCCACCTAACACCGTACCTTCCCCCTCCTTGCCGCCGTCCTCCACTCATACGCGTCGCGTTGCGAGATTCCCGTTGATTCAGCGAGAGTACTCGCTGTCGGAGGCTGCGGCAGAGGGTAAGCTTCCAACGTCCTCGTACGGCGACAGCCATCATATCCCTTCTCCAACCAGTCAGCCCGGTGGGTCGGGTGTGGCGGATACTTCGTCCAGATTGCCTATCAGAGCAATGACTTACCCCATCATCGATCCCCCCTCGCAATGGGGCGCGCCTATGAGGCAAAGCCACACGTCTCCAGACACCAGACCCGGCACGCCAGTGAGGACCTCGGCGATGAATGCGGAAAATCATGTGCCCCTCTCACCCGGCCCTGTTGGACGTCGCGTCAACCAGGGCACGTTGAGGCCCGCCCGTTCTCTCACAGGACCCACTATCCACGAAAGGCGGAGCCACCAGACCCCCTCGGTCCCAAGTCACTCCGGTGGTTCAGGAGCATCCCATTCAGCTCGGTACGACCATCCAGCGGCCGGACGAGCAGAGGCCCATGCCTATGGGATTCCGAGTCGCAACATAGACGTCGCCGAGCGTCCCTCCATCCCCCCTTCCCTACGTCGTAACAGATTATTTGTCCAGGGCTGCACGCCAATGGACAACACGTACGGGTACGCCGCGTCGATGTCGGGCTCAGCCAGTCGTGAGCACGAAGGATTCGTCGGTCGACCTCCGAGCACGTACCCTGTATATCCCACGACCCCATCGCTCCCCACAACGTCCACTCAAAATGCACAGGGTGATCGTGCACTTGCACATGCCCCGCCCATGCCGTCAGATGGGCACATCGACACTCTCGTTGATTACTACACCAGGCCCCCCGCCGCGCCCCACGTCGGAGGTGTGGTCGCAAGCTCGAGCAGACTCGCCTACACGTCGGCAAATGCACCTGAGGCCACCTGGCCCATGGCTCCAGAACCCCACCCCGCTACCGCGGCCGACAAAAGCCTCAATATGAGTGACTTGGACCGTGGTGCATTCGTGGTCGGTGCGAACGCCGACGACGACGCAAGCCTCTCAAGCACCGACTCCGCCGCGAATGAGGTGTACTACACCCATGGCTTCGAGGGATACTTGGGTGCAAGCAACTCAGTTGCAAAATTGCCCCAACATGCCCAAATGGATCCCAGCTACGGCAACCACGCGAGAGGACAATGCGACGAGGGCGCATATCCGCGTGCGCCGTCACGGTCGTACGGCTCCCCCCCTGGCCAGCTTCCCCGAAATCACTCGGGCTAACTGGGTAAGTCCCCGCATCGCGCGCATTCACTATGGGAATGCGACGAGGTCCCAGAAAAAACATCGTATTTCGAGGATGATAGAAAAGCTTCGTCTCTCCGCAATCGTGGCTCTCGATTCCGCCACAACAAAAAAGTCGGTAGATCACTCACCTTTTGCGTGGACGACCTGTTCAGTCTGACAGAAAAGTAGATAACTTCGCTCTCTTTGTTCAAAATTGGATGTCCGGAGTACAGAAAGAGGGCGATAGCCGTGTTAATGATATGTGTTCGGAAAGTTCTATGATCATGGGAAGGTAGACTGGACCAGCTATGCCAAAGAAGCGAGAGGAGTAGAAAATTCAGCGGCGACAGGTGGGTGGGGAAGAGTTGTTCAGAGTCAGTGTAGATTGAGTGAGAAGAACTTGAAGAGAAGGAGACGAGCGGGGAGAAGGGGAAGGGGAGGCCCGGGGGCGGCTCGTCGGAGGAGTCCGGACTTGGGCGCTGTGCAGCAGATTGCCGGAGAAGGACCCCGACCGTGGGCGTCTCCCATACTCGAACGACTCGGCGAACGACTACACCACAGGTTGTCTTCCAGTTCACTTACAGCCCCCACTGCTCCATCTGCATCCTCTCGACCCTTAGGTTTTGAATGCCACGAGAAGTATTTTGCAAGCGATACTTAGATGTCCTTGACACGGCGACAGTGAAGATTGCCGGCGGCGTATCCAGTGCGTGACCGTGACATGATGCTTCTTACTATTGAACTTCGGATTCCGACCGTCCAAGTCAATCCTCTCCTAGTACCAGAAAATACGATGGTGAGTATGCCGATAGGTCTGGGCATCCCGTAGTTAACATGGTTGAAAGCGCTTTACAGTGCAGCAACTTGTTTCTCCTATGATGGGGGGTGACTAGTAGTGAGTAAACCAGGTACGAGATTTACGTGTGGAAGTCGGCATTTGCTACCTGTGACCCTAATTCTGACAGATTCGAGAATTTGGGAGATCGAACAGAATAGAGGCTCAGCTTCGTGTTCGGCCACAGACACATAGTTGTTGCGAGTCTTATTCGATCCATTCCTTTCACCGGTACGATCATAGCCATGCAGGATCTGCGGTACGTATTGAGTGGTGGTTCTCTTGTATTGTTTCAGGATCGCCTTCCCAGCTTGATTGAGTTCATCATACCAGGAGTTTCGAGGTCATTCACTTCCCGAACCAGAGTATGCCATCATTTTTTGTCCTAACATGAATGCATGGAATCATTTTACTAGCAGAGGCACACGGAGAATTCCCCACTCCGTCTCCCCCCTCGACAAATCCCTGTGGCACTCTGTCAATGTGGCCGGCAACAACACGGAAGCATGTTCATCGCCCTAGGATCCTCGTATCCAGTGGTCTACATAAGGTCCAAGGCGACTATGTAAACACGTATACTTGTATCATCCACCGCCTTCAGCAATCGGACCACACTCCTTTGACCTTCCAGCGCAGATCCCGCTATGCTCCCCTCAGCTGCCGCAGTTGCGCTCGCGCTCGCGCTACTCTCTGCCGCAACCACCTCGCCCAAGTTCGGAGGCACGAACATCCCACTACACAAGCGCAAATCGCTGATCACTGTGAACGGGACCTTCGACCGCGCAGCTGCAGTCAAAGACGCAGCCAAAATCGCCAAGTACGTCCTCCCGTCGCTCTTCTTGTTCAGTCAAGTCCGTATAGCTCACGTTATCGCCAGAAAATACTCCTACACGCAGGGTAATTACCTCAAGAACACGGGTCGAAAGATCAACAACCGCACAGACAGCTCCCTCACCACATTCTCCCGTCCTCCCTTCCCGCGCCAAGCCGAGCCGCTCACTGATATAGAAGACGACACGGAGTGGGCTGGCACGATTACCATCGGCACACCCCCGAAGAACTTCACCATCAAGTTCGACACTGCCTCGTCCGACCTCTGGGTGCCTCATTCGTCATGCACCAGTCATGGGACGCAAAACCGGTACAACCCCGAGTTGTCGTCCACGAGCACGTCCAAGGACGGCAACTTCGCGATCGAGTATGGGGACGGCTCTGTCGTATCCGGCCCTATCTTCACTGACACCGGTAAGCAGTGATATTGTCCTTGTATCGAATCGCTGCTCTGCGGATCCCATGAGCGTCGCGCGATGGTGCTCATTGATCCATTCTTATCTTGCAGTAACTATCGCTGGGGTCACCGTCGCGAACCAGATCTTTTCTGCGGTAACGACTGAGGCTGCCCACTTCCTCAGTGACACGACCGACGGCGTGCTCGGCCTCGCCTTCCCGGCCATCTCCAGACTGGGGCAGGTGCGGCGCCACATCCACATCCACATTCACGATCATGCTGAGTGGCACTCACCATGCACCATTCTCCCCGTGCAGCCTTCGTTCTTCCAATCCGCGATGTCGCAACGTAGCGTGCACTCCGGCGAGTTCAGCGTCAAGCTCGCGGCGACGGGCGCGGAGCTCTTCCTCGGGGGTACGAACCCCGCACTCTACACCGGGGACATCGAGTTCCACAACCTCTCGCAGGTCGGCTTCTGGCAGATCGGCGGCGGCCACGTCACCGTGAACGGCTCGCCCGTGACCTCGAGCTGCGCGGGCTTCGAGGTGGTCATCGACGCCGGCACGACGATCATGTATGGACCCGCCGATCAAGTCGAGAAGCTGTACAACATGGTCCCGGACTCGCAGGTGTTCGACGCGCAGAGCGGCCTTTACTCGTTCTCTTGCGAGTCGATGCCGAACGTCACTCTCAGCTGGGGCGGGCGAGACTGGGCGATCTCGCAAGAGAAGTGAGCGTTTTACGGCCTGCGGGTGTGGATGTATGCGTGGTGATGCTGACTAGCTGTTGTAGCTTCAACCTCGGAAGGACAGAGTCAGGCTCCTGCCATTGCGTCGGCGCGATTTCAAGCCGGGACGTCGGTCTCGGAGCCAACGTCTGGCTTCTTGGGGATAGGTGGGTAACAATATGCTATTAATCTTAATCAATCGGGCATGCTGACTCGTCGACGGCGCGGCTGCAGCTTCTTGAAGAATGTATACACAGTATTCTCTGTCGACAGGCAAGCGGTCGGATTCGCGCAGTTGGCCTAGGCCTAGGTGTGGGACTTATTGTGGATGAAGGTTTCGTCCGGTGCTCTGCTTCGCTCGTTTATCCCATTGCCGTGTCGTGTTATGGAAGAATGGCTCTTCATTTCTTCTTGTCAGTAGTCGATGAATTTGTCACTCCTTTGGGATACTACCGTACCTTTCAATCGTCGTACTGAATGAAGTTCGATTATGGATGTGGCGGGCCGTACTTGGATGACGAACTCAAATATCGTTTTCAAGTTCGCTCCCATCCCGGACATTTCTTACTTCATGTCTTGAAGGTTCCCAAATGACGGCGTTATAGCCCTCATATTCTGGTGGCACTGCAAAACCCAGCGTCCCCACCATTCCTGCGACTCCGGAGACTTGCCGCGTGTGGTCCATCGAGAACCCCTCCGCCCGGTCGACTCTGGTCGATCATCAGGGCTCAACCACCCGGCTACACTTCTCAACCACCTCGACTCTCCGACACCACCGCCACCCGGTCGGCACGCGCAGCTTCTCACAAGCACACCGAGTTACGACGCCGAAATCCAGTTACATTACCCATATACCGGCGTCGGCGCCGCCTAGAACTGTTCGTCAGCATGGAGCCCTGCAGTTGGCAACATGTCTACGGCCCATGACCCTCCGACCACGCCGGAGCTGAAGGTATTCCTCGACGAACCGTCGACACGTCCATCCTCGTCACCACCTCCAACCGTATGGATGAACGATTTCGCAGTGAGTGCGATCCCGTCGTCTGCCCACATCCCACCATCCCAATCCAACCCGCCTTCCCCGCGGCGCAGGGCAGCTGGTGGTGCAACGACCGCTTCTTCGAGGTGTATCAGGGCTGTTTCATTCCACGATCCCCTAATAGTCGCGACTCGAGCCATTCCAGTCCCACCCCCTTCGAGCATCACCGTGAAACCATGGAGCCGACAAATGCCAGACCTGCGCCCCAACTCTACGCCTGCTCCACAGCGCCCATGTACAATGACAATACCGTGTACCATGACACCGTCGAGCGGTATCCTCCCACGGGTTCCCGAATGTCCGACTCAGAATGCGCGACCCAATTCGAGGGCGACGACCATATTGACTGGTTCATCCCGCCCATGGTCTTCGAGCCCATCGATCCTTAGCGATTGGCAGAATTGGAGGTCGCCATCATGGCCGGGTACGCCGAGACCCTGCACGTCCAGGCGAGCCTAGTGCCCTCAGCCGTGCCGGAAGAGGCCTACACAGATATGCACCGATCTCTCCTGGCGACACAGAGGTCATATCCAAAGCTCGCAGGAGTCCTGGAGCTCCCTCACCGTACATATGCCGCCGAATCTGCTGCGCCTGCGATGCCCGCAGCCGCTCGTCATCGGGGACTAAGTCGCCGCAACGCAACCTGGGCACAGACTTGGCGACAGGACTGGCGCGCGGGGCCAGTCAGCAGCTTCTGACCACTTCAACATGGCCGCAAGACTGTGTCCGTAGAATCACCCATATCATCTCTGCACCCCCGAGGCACACCCTCAGCGTCCTGCATTTTTATGCAGGCGACGCTAGGCATCCGCCTCAGGCGGGATTACCAATGACATATTCTCCTTCGCGTTCCCTATCCCCTGTAGATATGTAGTTCATGTGTACTCACCTTTGTTATCGTCTCCTTCCATCAAGATGAGCGGCCCTCGTGCTCCGTCCAGTGTTCGTCGTATGGGCACGGGCAATTATTTGTGAGTCCAGACGTGTCGCGCATGAATAAACGGCTATGGGCGATATTATTTTTCTGTGTAAGTAGAATCACCCATAACAAATCATTCCGAGCGAGTTCGAGTGATGGGTTTGGTGAAAGGGGGCGAGCCGTTGTCGACATATTGTGGGTTTCACCATGGATTTGAGGAATCTAGATACAGAAAGATGAAGTACGGCACAAAGAGCTCATGGAACCTAGTGAGAACGCAGCGAGGGCCGATGGTGGTGGATAGGGAGTCGATCTGGCAAATTTTGGCCACGTTTCGTGTCGGGCGTCTCAGTTGCTTGTTATGGGAGCCCAACGCGGGGCGGCGGCCCGCTGCGCGCGACGGCGCGGAAGGTCTCCGTCGCAACGCCGTCACCAACTCACCGTGCACCACCAACATCTCCTTCTCATAAGTCGCCAGGCCCAACCATTCGTGCTTATGGACTGCGTTGATAGCGGACCGCAGAAGGATGTTCTGCAATCTTGTTCTCGCAATGGGAAGATCTTGAGGCCCGACCTTCATTGGCGCGGCGGATGGTGAGTGTGTTCCACTGATACCACCTCTCGCTGCACCCGTCTGCCCGGAACCGTTTACCCCCCCTAAAACGCGCCCTCGCGCGAGCAGTGTCAGCAGGACAGTCCAGCCGCGCATGCTGTCAGACCGCGAAACGATGAAGCGACCAGTGGACTGTGTCGGGATGATGCAGGTACTCGACCGGCCGCAAGCCCTGCATCGTCCTCCTATATCCCAGTGTGCGTGGCTCTGACCCGCTCCGGGAGCTGCAATTTTATCGCTCGGTCGCTGTTGTAGGTGATGGCGGTATCTCATTCCGTGTAGAGAACGCGTCGAAAAGTTCGCACTCGGAGAGCATGCTCGGGGCGTCGATGTTGTCGACATCGTCGAGGATATCGGGTATGGGAATGGGTGTGGGTGCTGGTGTAGACAGTGCCAGCGGGAGAACCTCACCTCAGGGTTGACACAGGAGGTTGTCATGGAGGACCTCAGTGCGGACCTAGATTCGGTCGTCCCTCCCAGTCCAAGCCCTACTCCAGGACTGGATTCTGAATTTTGGATTCTTTCGAGTCGAATTTTGGACCTCGAATAGCTCTTACTTCATGCGGAGCGAAATTGCCAGCTCGTGCGCGGTGGAGGGGGCATGGCGCTCCCTCTTGCCCCACCCATCGGTGGAGTATCCCTGAGCCTGCGCTTCCGCGCACGGTGTTGTCGGAGCTCGATGAGCGTATCGATGCCGGTGGAGTCGAGAGGGGCCTCGAGATGAAGAAGTGAGAGTGTACGAGTAGCCATAACTTTAACTGACCGTTTTTCTCGTCTGTATGCCAGTATAGGTGAATAGCTGTTCCGTTACCTGTAGCAAGGACGTTGCTGTTTTCTGGCTTTCCGTGAAGACGACTGGGTTGCGCCCCGAGGACAACCACGGATGAACAGCAAATACAATACATGCTGCACAGACAATGATGGTCCGTTCACTATGTCCAAGACAATGTGTACCGTACCACGGAGAAGAAAGATATTCTTTTGTCGCAGTCATTATTGTCCCGCCGCGCGCCTATTGCACCCAACTCCCCCGCTGGCCACCATGGGTTGTGAACTAATCTGTTAACCATTAACAGGGTATGTAGGCAGCAATTCCAGCGGCCGACAAGATACACGGATTGGGAGAGGTTCCCTCCGCTACCACGCCCACTCTGCCCACTCGTCGTCGCCACCTCGCAACGTCCGAGTCCGCCTTTCGGAACAATGAAGGCAGACTGATGTGGCGTTCTCACGCGCAGCCGTCGACCATTCCGGGAACAAGGGCTCAGGGGCGGAACACTTGCGGATTCTCGTATTGGCCCAGGGGTCGGTGCAGAGTCACTGGTTCCCATTCCATGGTTACACCTAGGCTCCGCCGACTCCCCGAATGGCACTTGCTGCCCGTCCGCACGAGTTGGGCGATAGTTCGAAGCCTGATCGACGTCACGGTTAATGATGAGGGCTCGGGTCCATTGATCCAAGGGGATCTTCTCTCGGAACTGGCTGCGCATCGCCACTCATGTCCTCGAGGCACGTCCTGTCCCCCAGATCTCACATATCTAGTAACTTCGTCGCAGCTTTGTCTGCTCTGCCGACACGATTCGATTCCGAGTCGAAAGACCGTGTGAGACAAATATTTGTCGACTCGCCGAATTGGCCACCTTCCATGCCCTACTATGGCCGATAGGGCCTGGGGCTCGGGGCTCGGGCGGGAATATTTGCCAATCCACGCCCGTCGGCCGTCGGCTATGCGTAAAATTCTGTTCTCCGTTACGAGATCTCCTTCCTTTCCTCTGGAACATGCGGCGCCACGGTCTGTCACATCGACGCCCCTACTTCTGATGCACGCGTTCCAGCATCGCGTGTGCAGCCGCTGAAGGCGGCCCCGTTCACGGCCCAGTGCCATGTTCAATTTATACTCCGAAGTTCAACACAGCCGTAACACAAGCGTTTTCGCTCTACTTGCTTCTGCATACCGCGCTACTTGTGCACCATCGTCCACACTCAATTCTTCTACATCCTCGCGTCCTCTGCATACCTATAATGACTGGAACTACCACTCAAGAGGCTGGCCAGTTCGCCGGGAATACGCCCTTTCTCGGCCACAACATCCAGGGACACTCTGTCAGCGTGAAGCTGGTTAGAGAGGTCCCAGCGGAAGTGGTGAGCCAACATCCGTACAAAAACACATTCCCAGACTCATTCATGATGTAGCTGAGGACGTCGGTGACACACTTCGGCACGCGTGGGCTCTTCGGAAAGCCCATCCTAAGGACATCGCAACATGACCATGACAATCTGCGGAGGAAGAAGTGGAGGATCGCGCAGTCGTTGAAACGCAATACGCGCAAGGTCAAGGCCAATCCTAAAGGTGGAGGTTATCATGGAGCATCCGGGGACAACGTAAGTCGAGCCCTAACCACCTCGCGTGGGAGCCGTTGTTCATTTGCTTTGATATAGGCGTGGATCCCGCCACCAAATTCCAACTTTCCTGGGCCCGTTAATGCGACCGCTCGCCGCCGCCCTCCTACTCCTATTCCTCTTCCTCCTCTTCCTCCTCCTCCTCCTTTTCCCTCTCCTCCACCCAACATCGTGGATCTCTCTTCTTTGCCGACACACGCCACCCAGACGCGCTCCCAGATAAGAAGTGCATCAGCCTATGAAGAGTCGTCGTGTACCGCGACCGTCCCAACCTCAGCGTCGGGCGGTACGCTTCCAACGTTCGCGGACTACCACAGCCACATCCTTTCTCCTGCCAACCACTTCGGGAATGCCGCTGCCTCTCCTCACCCTTCCTCACACTACGCCGCACCTGCGAGCGAGGGAGACATGTATCTCGACACAAGGTTCTGCCCGCTGGTGTCGACGTTGACCGAACACTCAGCGATAGAGGCTCCCCTCACTACGGAGCCTGCCAACGTTCACTGGGGCGTCAATGCGTCGTCTGTGCGCGAACCGGCATTCATCTGGCAAGCTAGCTCTGGGGAACACATCACTACCTGGACAGAGCAGAACCCCAAGGTCCCACACGATGGACTCGATATCGACGCAAGCCTCAACATTCGAATCACGGAGATCAACTCCGCGCAACGCGATACGCTCGACGAGAAGCTGTTGTATTGGCTCCCCAGTTCGCGGTTGGGTGCTGCACGGTCCGAGCGCCCGATCTCAACATCTGTGGGCCGTGAAGGCGAGAGTAACCAGGTATATCCTTCTATCCCGGGTGGTCTCCATGCTGCAGGTGAGACCCAGTCGATCTGGTACGGTTACCCCGCGACCTCAGCGGCCTACGCCCATGCGAGCTACACCGCTAGCATATCTCCTCGTTCCCCGATCGCACCTTCTCCGCCCGGCGACGTGTCTCCAGGACGAAACTGCATGCCTCTCGTCAACCAATACTCCACGCCACTATGGAGCTCGTCTAGGCGAGAACGTGAAGACTGGGGCACCAGTCTCCCGCCGAACGCATGCAGCACATATTACACCTCCCCCTCCCTCGCATCCGTGTTCAACCAATATCCGGGAAGCGACGCGTCGAGACCCGTGCTGACCTCGCCGTCAGACGAGTTCGTTAGCGATCTCGCCGATCGTTACACCGGGGGCTCCGCAACTCGTTATACGCCTCTACCCAACCAGCCCATTGGAAGCTGTGGACTTATCAGCACGTCGATGAGCGCGCCCCAGGACGTCTGGCAGATTCTTCCGGAACTCCGCCTCGCTCATGCGGTCGACACGAACGTCAACATCAACACGAACACAAGCTGCACATACCCCCAGCCTGTCACGAGCGGGACCGACTACGCGCAAGCCTTCGACGGAAACCTTAGCTCAGGTCACCCGTCGTGGTTGTCGCCGATCCCACACATGAGTCACTCTCTCGCCGCATCTGGGAGAACACAGAGGGACAACGGCGCGCGGTCATTCTGCTTCTGTGCGACCCGTTGTACCCCTTCCCAGGGGTAGGCAGCCTGCATCTCTTATACCTTGCCCATATTCGCAGAAGAGGTTCCCAAGGGATAACCCCGACTGGACACACCATTTCTATCCTCCCCCTTAAAGTCAGCGAAAGACTCACCTCTTTACCAGCGGTTTTATCTACCCACAATATATGCATATCAGTCCCACCTCTCCATTCCAGACTTCATATCCTCAACGAGGAGAGCGATGGGTGCAGACAGTAGAAGCGGGCCAATTGTGAATGGTGAGTTTCCGAAGTTGCACTGACGATCGATTGGCTATAGGCAAAGCATGGATTACATCAATCTATACCTTGCCCATAGCATGCCTATCGTCAGAGACGCGAGCCACTGGAAGCAGCGACCGAAACGCGAGTGTCTTGACTTGTCGAAGTTCGCCCGGGATGACTAGTAGTGATCGACACTTCGTCGAAGTTGAGACCCAGCTTGAGCCAGAGCAGAGAGCATTATGAGAATGAGAGATTTTGTGAGCGACTGACGGATGACGGACATCTTTGAGGAGCTGCATAGATCGAGGGAGGAAGAGAAGGTCGTATCTCGGTCATCAGTGGATCAGCCGCAACACGCTCAACATCGATGAGGCAGAAGGCGTGGGCGTCTTGCTTGCCTGTTATGGTGCCCGGGCCGGTGACTCCGCGACGGTAAATCCTTGGTGTGCCCTGGCGGATGGGAGATCGCATTCCCGGTTCGAGAGCAATCCTCCCGCCGTTATTCATTCAATCTCCACGCCAGACCCTCCGCTGTTCCGATACCTCACGGCGTTCGCGTGTCACAGCCACGGCAGAACTTAGCATAGAAGAGCCTTGAAACATCCTTCGATCTGGAGCAACGCTGCTCAGGAAGTACGTTTCGTCGACTTTCGGGCCTCTAGCTCGGCCTCGGGTCAGAATTGGGATCGATCCGCACCCGTGGCCATGTGCAGCATAGGGTTAGAACACAAGGACTACCGAAATTGGTTTCTGAGGAACTCCGAAGTTGGTGGAAATGGGTGAGCATGTTCCCGTGCCAGGACCCGTGCTAGGCCAGCTTGTGCTACCGTAATTCCGTCGGGATGAGACTCACGTACCCCAACATCACATTTATTGTATTCTCCATTGACATAGACGACAGTGGAAGTGGATTATTTTCCACGAGTATCTCTGCGCTTTCGTGGGTCATTTCCCAGGCAGGAGCGAGACAGCACCCATTGCTTTGTCCAGGCGCCAACGGTAGTCAGGGTCCCTCCGAGGCAGCTCGATCGTGATCCACGCGCCAGCGTGCCAACAAGCGAATCAGGGAGGTCGCCAATTCTCCTAGTACGGGTCCACATATGCCGCTTTGAGACGGCCACGACCGGCGGCATTGCCCAGAACCTACGATATTTCAACGGTCAGTCCTCAACCACCACTTCAACATTCCCTCCCCTACTACTTTGACCAACTTTCCTCATCATCTGAACAAGCTTCAACGCGAGCTCTCTATCCGAAGCAAAAACACACTCTACGAGAAGTAATGACGCCTTTCAACGGGCCGGAGGAGCAGCTGCCGCAAAGGCTGCAAGGACCTGCGTTGCTCCGCAGAAGTGTGGGCGACAATGTCAACGTACGTGAGCATATCATTTATTCGGCATTGAGGTTGGTAAATCTGAAAGGCTTTGACAGCTAAGAGAGTGTATTCCCATTAATGGGACAACGTTGTTCGGGGTCGCGCGCCCGATCTCACAGAAAAGGCGGGATGCGTACCACCGCCGCAAAGCGCAGGAGAAAGAGACTCGGGCTCGGGCTCGGGCTCGGCAGTATAAGCGGGAGGAGGCCATGGGTTCTTGGGAAAGAAGGACAGATGGGAGGATCGACGTAAGTTCCATTCTATAGCGGCCCTCACGATACTCCTGACAAGATATAACACATAGTCCTTGTCCGGTGCCGTTTCCGAAGCGAGCATCTCAACTCTTCCCGTCCCTGAAGAAGGGACTTATTATACGTGGGACAGCAATGATCCCTCAACCATTGCAACCCTGGTCGACCATCGCGGCCGAACTACACGCCCTCACGCCCTTGTCAACCCCGCCCCCGCCCCCGCCGCCGCTCTTCAACCACCTCAACCACCGTCATCAGGTGCACCCGAGCAGCTTCGCACAAATGCACCCGATTACGGGGATCAGGTATACTTGCATTTCCCGTACAAGGCCTCCGCCGCCTCGAGCTCTACACAACAGCCAAGCTCTATCGTGCACACCAGTGGCACCAACATCTCTTCAACCACCGACGACCTGCAACTTGAGACCGGTCACAAGAGCTTTTTGACACACCTGTCCAAATCGTCTGTTCCGACTGAAGACCGAGGAGAGAGCCCGGCGCTGCCGCCATCTGCCCTCACCCCACCGTCTGAGCTCGAGCCAACCCATTCGACGGCACAAGGCCTAGGAAGCTGGTGGTGCAACGACCGCTTCTTTGCGGTCTATCAGGACTTTTTCATTCGTCGGGGTAGTGATCACGGAGTCTCGAGTCATCCTTCCCCAGCCTCAACCCATATCGAGTACCGTGTCCCCTTAGACCTAACGAATGGCAGGCCTACGGCTCAAGCCTACCTCTCCACAGCGCCTGTGTCCGAGGATACCACCGTGCACCACGACACTGCCGAGCGGTATCCTCTCGAGTGTCCCAGAACATCCAGCTCGGACTACGCGACCCCATCTGAGGGCAGCGACTACCTTGACTGGTCCATTCCGCCCGTGGTCTTCGAGCCCATCGATCCTCAGCGATTGAAGGAGTTAGAGGTCGCCGCCGCCGCCGCCGCCGGATACGCGGACACCCTGTACCTCCAGGCTATACTGCCTTCCACATTGCCGGAGGCGGTCTATGCGGACATGCATCCATCTCCACCCACCATACGCACCTCGCATTCAGAGTTCCCGCATGCCAATAAATGCGCCACTCACGGTTTCGCCGCCAACTTTGCGCAATCATACACACAAAGTTGGGCGACAACCGGACGCAAAGCCTCGCAGGGGCCTCATCCTCAGCGGGCACTCCCAATGCGACAACAAGCAGCAGCTTCCCGCTACTTTAACGTAGCATGAAGCTCTTATTAGCCCTCTTACCCATAGTGACTCCCGTTCCGCCGCCCGGTGCACCGTCTCCAGACCGCACTAGTGCAGGTCAGGCGAGGTGTACGCCGCGAGCGCAACAACCAATGGCTCAAGCCGTTCCATCTCCCATAGATACAGATACAACGGGACGTATGTACTCACATTTGTATCCTGCTCCATTTCTCCGGTGTCAAGGTCTCGTTACTTATTTCGAATAGTTGCTAGCTGTCGCCCGAGCCCCCCATACTAGGTAGTATCTGCATCCCAATGGGTCGCACATGAATAGATCGCTATGGGCAATATGGCTGAATGCATTAGCCCTATTACCCATAGCAAACCATTCCGGACGAGTAGAATTGCGATGATGTGAGAAGAACGCAGAGGCTTGAAGATCTGCGCCGCAGTTTGCAGAGCCGTCGACGGAGTAGTGTGTTCCAGAAGCATTGGGTTTGCCAAAGTAGTAGGTCTTGAACTACAGGGGAGACTGAAAAAGCCAGTGAAAAGCCAGCGGAGACCGATGGTGGTGAATGCAAAGGTGCGGCGAGCATCGATCAATCTTCCGGGAAATCTTCCGGAAAGTGGGGGCCACGTTTCAGGATGGGCGTCTCACTTACTTGTTATGGGAGGACTGTTCGCCGGAGCCACCGGGACGGTCTCACCTGGTCTCACGCTGTGCATTGCCACCACGTCCTTTTCGTTCGTTGCCGGCCCCAGTCTACTACATGCTAAGTACACGATTCCGACTATTCCACTTTCTCCAATCTCCCTCTGATGCCAGCCCGATGAGCTCAGCAGTCGCTACCATAGTGCAACTTCGACATTGTCTCGACTGAGCTCCATCCGATACCAGCGCCGACTCCAAGGAGAGACCGGGGTACTTGAAGCATCATGATCTCTAGACTCGAACCAGTCGATCGGGCCACGTCAGCGGAGAGTGAAAAGAAAGACGTGTCCCTAACGACTGGTGAAACTGGGCGGCCATTTGGCAGGGTGCCCCGATTTGGTACCCCGTGAGAGAACGTACTTAGAAAAATCGCGAGGTGGCTGCAGGAAGAACACCAAGTCGTACTCGAGAACAACACCTTGACCCCTTTAAAACATCCTAACTGGTCTTTTATCCTACCCGGATGTTACTTATTTCGATGCCTTACTAGCTTCAAGGCCAGGCATTTGCTGTTTGTCAGTGTGCGGCCTCGCGCGAGCTCTAGTAAAGCCGCCCCACCAGCGCTTTCCGAGGGCTCGTAGGCGCTTACTCAACTCTAGTCGGAACGACGACGTCCATGGGATTTGGCACGTCCCATTCATACATTGTGACTGTGTCTCTGTTCTAACATAACGTTTTACAGATATATGACAGCTTTGTGGCCTTTTTAAGACCCTGTTGTTCCGATATCCTTGGGCAGGTATTCACGAGTAGACACGGCCCGCCCGAGCACCTTTATGTGAGTTATACCTGATAATGTATGGATCCAATACTGACGTACTCTATTATTTATTCTATATGCTTCAATTGGTCAACTTTTTGGCCTTCGTGGCCCACGCAGAGCGTGTCCATGGCAACTTATCACCGCACTGAGTCTGCACCCCACTATATTGCGCTGTGGACAGAGGATATATGCCCTCTGGTGGCAGAAGTCTTCTTGCCTTGGTCCAGGTCGCTTTTAATGTGCTATAATGTGAGTTTCGAGCTTTCCCTCTCTGTGGTAAACATTCAGTCGCACATTTTGGGTGCATATGGCCTCATATGCACCCAAAATATCGATTCTTGAGCCGGTGATCCATTCTGCTCACTTATTTCGAGGTTTACTGCTTTCCTGTATGTATACTGTAATATATTTTCCAGTTTTTTCTTGGGATATGAGGGAGGATGACTCCTCATTGGCCATTCTCGTACAAGGCGGAAGTGCGATTTCTCTAAGTCCATTCTCTCACGGGGTACCAAATCGGGGCACCCTGCCAAAACGCCGCCCAGTTCCACCAGCCGTTCCGGTGGTCAGAGAGAATCGCCATCACCGGATCTCGGCTGGGTTCGAGCCTACATGATCTCCATCGAAACACTGCACCTCTTCACAACGCCCGTCCTCCAAAACCCGCTCACCGCAGTCCAGACGTTACCCCTGGCTTTATACACGGCCCGGAGGAGCGTCCTACAGCATGCAAAATCTGACCGTGAAACGATAAAGTGAGTAGTGGACTGCATCCGAGTCGAGATGATGGCCACAGGGCACAGGCCTCCCTCCTACTTCGGGGCACAGGTTCCGACGTGTACGGCGCGGAGTCGTTCACGCAACTTCAAATTCATGGTATCGAGGCGGTCATGTACAACGATGCCAACTGGCGGAGAACGGAGTGCAAAATTCAATACAACTCACTGCCCTGAAGCGGAAGCTTCAAAAACTCCAGAGTTCTCTGCGCGGAGTCGTCAGAGCCCGGCCGGGCCCTGCGTAATACCGTCTAATGCCTCAATGTTGTCCGCTTTACATGAGCATGTCGTAGCCAGTATTCAAATGCTGCGGTTCCGGAGGAGTTGGACCGCGAATTCCCTTCTGGAAAACATCGCATTCGATCTGACCATAGGTCAGTTCGGTTAGAACATATACTGATTGTGAATCCCGCCAATAACTTTCCTTGACTCACAACGGGTAGAGTAGGAGCATGGCATGTCCTAGGCCTCGTTGTCGTAGTGCCGCCAGTTACTTGTCGCCCGAGGTCATTTCTAGGAGGGATCCAGACAGGTACCGCCTATTGCTTTGTCCGGGTGCAGCCAATAGTCAGGCCGACCGATCGTGATCCATGCGCCTTCGTACCAACAAGCGGACCGGAGTAATCGCGGGTTCCCTCAGAGTCGATCCACATACACCGCTTTCGGTCGAACATGGGCGTCATTGCCGGAAGATCCTATCTGTATTTCAACCGTCAGTCCTCAACCACTCACTGCAGCTCCTCGTCCCTCAACCATCTGCCCACGTAAACACTCCGCCCACATGAATTTCGAAGATACGCTTCCGCAGAAGCAACAACTTCCTCGAGCATACAGGAAATGCGTGGGGAACGACATGAAGGTGAGCATTGCCACTTCTCCTTGTGGCTGCTGAGGTCAATCCGCCTGAACGCACTTGGTAGGCTAGATCCCACTGTCCCATCAATGGGACCAGACCGTTCAACCTCGTCGACTGGTCTCCGTCGCAACAGAACCGGCTGGGTCACCTCCGTCAACGAGATCACAAGCAGAAAAGAAAGGCACAGCAGGATGTTCATCGTGCGGCTGCTCGCCACGAAGATCAGGTGGCGGGATCGGGGAAGCAAGGGACAAGGAGGGAGGCGGGGGTGAGTTGCATTTCAGAGTGGCCCTTTCAATACCACTGACAACACCTGCACAATGTCGTCGCAGTCTTTACCGGGAGGAACACAACCCACTATTGTACGCTCCCCAACAATACTGCCCTATGCGCAATACTGCCATTCGTGGTCCATCCACGACCCAGCGGCCGCGCCTGAGTCTGTCGACCTGCACTCCGCAACAACAGCGTCCGCGCGCATCGTCCCTCGCCAACCATCATGTCCACCACCAGCCTCGACAATCGCCCGCGAGCAGCGCGTCGCGCTCGCGTACGACCCAGTTCACATCCAACCGCCAATGGGCCAGCGCGCCGTCACCGCCTCACCTCGTCCTCGCCCAGAGCTGACGTACATCACGGGCGAGGCTTCAACCGCACAATTCGCCACCGTCAGTCTCGATCTCGAGAATAGCTACAGCTTCTCAGCGAGCTCGGCAACGTCGCCGCCGTCCGTCTGGTCAGAGAACCCGCGCGTGAGCGCGGCCACACCTTCCGCCCATGTCGCCCCCGAGCATAAACCAGCCCACCCGCTCGCGCAGGGAAGCATATGGAGCGAGGACGCCTTTATCAAGGCCTACCAAGCCTTCTTTCTCCCCCGTCGGATCGACAACCCCGACTCCAAGGGACCCGCACCTGGTCCGAGGCCGACCCCGCGCGACTCGCCCAACATGACAACGAGGCAGGCGAACGGCGGCCTCGAGCCAGACACCTACGCGACGACGCCCACAGTGACGGACAGCGTGGTCCCGACTACGGGCTCGCGATCGGGGACGGATGAACAGCGCCCTCACGATGCGTCCTCGACCCAATTGAGAGGCAACGACTACCTTGACTGGTCCATCCCGCCCGCAATGGTCGTCGAGCCCATCGATCCTCAGCGATTTGAGGAGTTGGAGGCCGCCGCCGCCGCAGGATACGAGCACACCCTGTACCTCCAGGCTATATTGCCTTCCACGTTGCCGGAGGCGATCTACATGGACATGCACTCATCTCCCCTCGTGAGGCAGACGTCACACTCGGAGCCCGCAGGAGCCCTGGAATGCTCTCCCAAGTGCTCGCTTTCGGTGCCCACAGCTACTCATCATCGAGGCCCTACCTGGGTACAGACTAGACACACAGCCCCAGCTAACAGCTTCTGATCAATTCGACGTCGCAAGCCTGTTGAGCATATCACCCATATCAACCCCCTACGTTCACATCTGGTGCACCCTCAGCATCCTGCAGGTATGCAGATGGGGCTGCGCATCCACCTCAGGCAGGACCACATGCGATGTATTCTGCTTTGTCTCCCCCATCAATATATAGTTTGTGTATACGTACCTTTGTCTTCTTTTCCTTGGATCAATGTAGAGGTTTCAATTGTCCGATTGCCATCCGCTTGCCACGTAGAAACAGTTGTTGCTGAGACCGGATGCATCGCGCATGAGTGAGCTGCTATGGGCGATGCTGTTCCACGTTGAGCAGTATCACCCATAGCAAGGCATTCCGGGCGAGTTGGAACGTCATAGACTTGATGCGTGACCGAAACCGTCGAAACGGAGCCGTTTGTGGAATGGAATGTGTTCCTGCGAGCCACGGATCCGGGAGTGAGAATGAGACCAGTCAGGATAGTTCGTGTGAACTGGTGGTGACCGATCATGGAGACAGCAGAGGGTCGTGGTGAGATGCGGTGAGACTCATCGACAATCTTCCTGCCAGTTTAGCCGCCACGTTGCACTGCGGGCGTCTCACTTACCCATTGCGGGAGTCGGTCGCCCCGGGAACGGACCGGGCCGCCACACGTAGTAACGCTGTAGACCTCGACTGGCACCACTCTACCACCATGTCCTTCACTTCGTCAGCCCCAGTTGCGTATGCTCTGTACACCACATGAATCTTCAGCTACTCTTGCTCTAATACTGGTCTGATGGTTTCGGATGTTCCTATCATGGTACAAACTCAAAACGCGCCTAAGCTCCTTCATCAGCGCCGACGGAGGAGAGGATGCCGAGGTTTCTCTGTTGGGCCAATTGATGCATGGGCAGATGGTCATTTGAAAAACTGGTGAGTAGCTGATATTATGGAAGAGCGCATTTGGCTCAATCATCCACTCTGAAGCTAAGACGATCCAGATCGACTCCCTGCATTTCCGAGGTGACAACGATCTTGACCTTGTTGGTGCTCTGGGGTACGGACAGTTCGGCGTGGTAAGTACTCTTATGTTTGTTCTTCGCATGCTGTCAGGGTTTGTCGTGCTGGATTGCAGTCATGGGAGATGGGGGGATCTCAAGTCGTTCCTCGTCGAGCAGGCCCAGACTCGTATCATTTGTAGGAATTTCCGCCCCAACTTGAGCGCGACACCCTTCTCCAAGCCCGAAAGAAGAGTCTCCGAAAGACCCGAAGTCGCGCTCCCAGCTCCTTCCTCGAACCGGGGAGCAGAATGCACGGCCTGCGCCCACTCTCGAGCAGCTTCTTGCGCGCGATCATGCCCACACATTCGACGAGTTGCTTCATCGCCTCGCGGTCCGACACTGCGCGCCGTTGAACGGTACGCCGAACTCTGTTCGAGCGAGGCGGCGTCTGAAGGGGCGTGAGCGGGTTCGGGCGGACAGGTGTGGCGAAAGGGTGGCGGGGTCGGACGGGGGTGCTTTGGGTGTTGTTCGAGGAGAGCTGACCGAACGGCGTGGGAGGTGCAAAGAGATGTTGAAGCAGGCGTGGCGTACCGATATTCCCGCAATGTTTAGGGCTTGAGGCCTGAGGACGTCGTCTGGTCGAACACATCCTTAAGAGGGCCCCAGGAGAAGCCTATGAACGCCGCCGCGGACTTTTCGCAAAAGATGGAGCGTGTTGAACCACTAGAAGGCGTTTCTTGGACTACAGACGTCTGTGACACGCTCGGTGTTCGTATTGGATAAGATAGGACTTCGAATGCCGCGCTTCTGGATAACATAGTACGTTGAATCCAGTCCGGAAAACATCGCATTCGACCTAACGCATTGGTAAGCACAGCTGGAACATACGCCATCCTGCAAACGGGTTTTCTTGACTCACAAGTCACAACGGGTAAGCCATGAGGAAAACGTGTCCTAGGTCCCGCTGCAGTGCCGCCGTTTGCATCAGAATTGTAATTGTACGTATATCATGTAGCTGTGTTTATGTTTATTTCGGGGATAGTCCGACACAGCGCGCATCGCTTTGCCCAGGTGCCGCCAGTAGTCAGGGTCCTCCAAGGCAGTCCGTGAGTCGTGATCCACGCGCCTTCGTGCGAACAAAAGTACCGTGAATAATCGCACATTCCCTCTATCCACATACGCCGGTTCTGGTTGAATACGGGCGTCATAGCCTCAGGATCTGTATTTCTACTGTGAGTGCTCAACCACGGACTGGAACCCCCGTCCCTCAAACGTTTGCCTGCTCACCTTCTTGACATCTACGCAGATGAGTTTCGAGGACACGCTTCCACTAAAGGAGAAACTTCCTCGTGCATTCAGGAGACGTGTTGGGGACGATGTGAAGGTGAGCATTGCCACCTCTGCTTGTGGTCATTGAGGTCTGAACATGCTTCGTAGGCCAGGTCTTATTGTCCTATCAATGGGACTAGACCGTTCAAGCTTGTACGGTCGCTGTCACAACAACATCGGATGGAAGACATCCACCCACAGGATGGTAAGCGGACAAGGAAAGCGCGGAAAGATGTTCTTCAGGAGGACGTTGGCCACGGAGGCCAGGAGGCGGGATCGGCGGACGGACAGCAGGCAGGGGGGAAGGAAGGGTGAGTTTTGTTCTACAGTGGCCGTCACGACACCACTGACACACCCCCACAACATCGTCGCAGTCTTTATGGGGAAGCACGATGCCTACTGCTGTATATCCCTCGACAGCTTTGCCACCCCAAGGGCAATACACATACACCCATTCGTGGTCCTCCCATGATTCAGTGGCCCCGCCAGAGCTCGCTCATAGTCACTGCCCCACGTCCATGGGCGTCGCGTCTCGCGAGCCATCGCGTTCGCAACCAGCGTTGACAAACACCCACCAGCAGCACATCACGCGCAAGCGCGACCCCGCCCGTTTCCAACCATTGCCCCTGCGCGCCACCACCGTCTCGCTCAAACCTCGCCCAGAGGCGACATTCGTCGCGCGCAATGCGTCGACGGCACGCTTTGCCACCACCAGTCGGCATCTCAAGACTGGCTACGGCCACTCAGTAAGCTCGTCGACGTCTCCGTCATCCGTGTGGTCAGATAACGCGCGCGCAAGTGCGGTCGCGCCTTCCGTCCGTGGCGCGCCCTATCACAGACCAGCGTGGCGGGACACGCAGGGCAGCATATGGAGCGAGGACGACTTCATCGAAGCCTATCAGGCCTTTTTCTTTCCCCGTCCGACCGACGACCACGACTCGAAGGGACTCGTGCCTACTCGGAGGTCGACTCCGCGCGAGCCCAACGTGAGAGCGCAGCAGACGGACGGCGACCTCGAATTGACAGCGGGCTATGTGACAGCGCCCTCAGTTACAGACAGTGTGATCGCGGCAACAAGCTCGGGCACGAGGGAACAGTCTCCTCACGATGTGCGTATGACCAACGTTGAGGGAAGTGACCCTATGGACTGGTCCATCCCGCACATGGTCGTCACGCCCATCAATCCTCAGCGATTGAAAGACCTTGAGGTCGCCGCCGCCGCCGGATATGCACACACCTTGCATCTGCAGAGTGTATTGCCTTCCGAGGTGCCGGAGACGGCCTACGCGGCCATGCACCCATCTCCCCCCGCGGCGAGGAGCTCGTACTCAGAGCTCGCGCACGCTTGAGGGTGCCCAGCCCCGCTTTTCCCGATACCTCTGCACCATCAAGCGCGCGGAGCTCAAAGACGTCCCATCATCCCCGTCGCAAACCATGACACGGGCGT
This sequence comes from Ganoderma sinense ZZ0214-1, assembly GCA_002760635.1. Classification (NCBI taxonomy): domain Eukaryota; kingdom Fungi; phylum Basidiomycota; class Agaricomycetes; order Polyporales; family Polyporaceae; genus Ganoderma; species Ganoderma sinense. The sequence continues at coordinate 2,230,919 of AYKW01000056.1, forward strand.
CCTCACGGCGAGACAGCGCTCTGCCACACACCACACACTACTAGGATCACCCTGCGGCACCGCTCGGAGCGATTCTAGCCACATTTTATCTTTTTCACCCATATCGAACAGGATGTGTTCTGCCAGAAGAGACATCTTCCTCAGCACGTCATCTCGTATGCACAGTCTTCGTGTTGAGGACTTCCCCCGGGCAATACGAATAGACGAATAATTCCATGTATCCTCTAGGAAACGTTTGTAATGTACGCACCTTTGTTCCCCTGCTCCACCTTGTGCGTGTTGCAAAGCACAGGTCCTCGCCTTCTCCGTCCGGTTCTCCGCGGCAAGGACAGCTCCCACGCGATGAACTGCTATGAGTAAAGAAGATCGAAACATTCTATCTTTCTTACCCATAGCAGACCATTCAAGTAGTACGACTGTCATGCCAGCGTGTCAAGTGGACCCGTACTTGAGTCGCCAAACGGTCGCCGTGTCTTAGTCCTAACGCATTGCACAAAAACGAGCTGCTATTGGCAACAATGTTAAGCTAATATAACTATATTGCCGATAACAAGACGTACGGGGTGGATATGACTGTGATGAATGCTGGACAGAAGGGCCGCCAAGCACCATTCAAGCAGTGCCGCCGGAAACCGTCGTCTGAGTCGGAATGTTGCGTGCTCCGTTGAGTCATGGATTGGATTTGGAAGGGTTAGATCCTACTAGAGACAATAGATAGGGAGTGACCACAGCTCAACGACAATGGTGAAAGCAACGAGGGTGCGGCGAGAATCGATCGATCTTCCAGCGGACTCAGAAACTTGTCGCCACGTTTTCCCTGGGCGTCTCTCTTACCCATTATGGTGAACGCCATAGCCCGATCGGGACGCGGGCGGCCAGGCCAAACGAGGTCGCGACTTGCGACGCCACCCCGGGCCATTTCCGCTTACTTCATTTCTCTGTCTCTCTCCCCTCCTCATGGACGGTGCCTGTCGATGGCACCTTCAAGTTGTGCAGGTCTCCGTCCGTCTCATTTGAGCTACTCTCGTTGTAACATCAGCGACTATGTAACTTAGCTCCCCTATCGATACCAGCACTGCCCACGGATCCGGAGGAGAGAAATGCGGTTTTCTGTAGCCCAGGTGCAGCCCCGCTTGGCCTGAAGGACGCTTTCGACAGAATATAGTCTTCTATCTTCTAACCTGAGTATTCCACTACCGTCGACCGCTTCAGCCTCTCTTCGTGCCGCCCATGCCGTTTGGCAAACTACTATTCCCTAACACGGCGTTCGAGATCCCTTGCCAAGTCTTCCTATCACCCGCATGCCAGAACTGCTCAGAAACTTGCGCACGACGGCTCACGGTGGCGTAGACTGACTCCACTCGTCGCGAGGCCGCTAGAATATAAGCGAGAAACCAGGCATACCTAAACGAGGTTACTGGGGAACTCCGGCAATGAAGTCATTCTCTTGGGAAATGGGTGAGTGTTCTCCCGTGGAAACGGCCAGACTGTACCACTCGGTGGTGATCGAGTCTGTCTGCGCTCAGCCTTGCACTTCGTGCGAGTTGTCGCAAGAAAATGGGTATTTGCTTGACCCGTTGGGAGAAACTGCAGGACGGTAGGTCCTGGATGTGTTTATGGATAGATATGACAGAGCGATAAACCTGCATAATAGTACTCGTCTATGAGAGGGCTAGGAGTGTGGGGCACTCACGAAGTACGTTCAAAAGAGTTCATTCCGATATTCGGGTTCGGGCGTCCTTGAGTAGCAACTATTTGTCTCAGATGCCCAATGTCTGCGGAGTTCGTATTCGTGAAGGGGCCATAACACCGCCCATTGCTTTGTCAGTCCAGGTGCCGCCAGTGGCCAGGGTCCTCCGAGGCTGCTGGTCGTGATCCACGCGCTATCGTGTCAACAAGCGAACCAAGTGGTCGGCTATTTTCCCTCGATCCAAATACACCGCTTTTGGTCGAACACAGGCCCTCGCTTTTACAACTTCAAGTCATCTCCAACCACCACTTCAACGCTCATTCCTTTTCCCCGTACGTGGACTGTATCTCTGCACCGTATCCTTCTCACCCACCTACATCACATACAATCAAGGCAATGGCTACTTCAAACCCATCGGGACCAAGGTATGGCGAGAAAGGGGCGCGGATGAAGAGCTATCCGCAAAGACACCAAGCTCCGGTTGCCCTACAAAGAGCGGTGGGGAATGACAAGACGGTGAGCATGCATGTTTTGTCTCTAGCTCTTTATACGAATAGAACCGCTTCGCAGTGCATGGAGATGTGCCCCTCACCAGGGCTACATGTGGATAAGCTCGGAGACAGTGCCGACCCTCTCCCGCCTGAACGGAAGAGGACGTACGAGAAGAAGAAAGCACGGATACAAGCAGCGAGGGTGGCGGCCATTCGGTCGAAGAAAGATCGGGTTGAAGGCCGGAGGAAGACGGTGGCGAAGAAGGTACGTTTCATTTCTCGTCAGTCCAGGTATCTATCCACAGACCTGAATGTCTCGACAGCCCTCGCAGGAAGAACACGACGCCGCCACCAGAGCAACCACCTCCGCTCCTGACCGTCTTCCCCACGGTCCCTGCGCCACCGGTGCCACACCTCCCAACCGCACAGAGTACGCCACCTGAGGAGCCACGCGCGTCCTCTTCCTTCCTTTCGTCCTCGCGCTACGCCACGCGACCGGCATCGGCGGATGTGGACGAGACCTACCAGCCACCACCGACTGCAAAGAACGGCCAGAACCAGAATGCCTTCGACTCAACGCACTACTTCGAATTTTACGCCACACCGCAGACCGGGCATGCCACACCGACCCATATCCGGTCTTCGGCGAGCATGCCGTCACTAGAATCAGACCGCGGAACCCCCTCGACGGTTCAATCGCCACCATCCCCCTACCCGGTGGCGGAGCGTGAGGGTAGAGCGTCGGCGGAAGAGGAAGATGTAGACAGCGACGAGCTTTTTAACACTGTCTATCAGAGTTTTTTCATTCCCCGTTCGTCGTGGAGTCCCCCATGGCCTGCACTCGAGCAAGCATACGCAACCGCCCCATCAGTGGTCCCCAAGGCTGCCCATGCGCCCTGCGACTTGATGAAACCTGTGCCCTACTTCCTTCCCTATCCTCCGCCATCCCAGCCTGCATTCATGGACCTTCTCGGCGCCCATGCACGAGATTCGAAGACAATCCGGACCGCCGTTCGGACCTCGACGCATCAGGGCGGTCATTCGGGGCATTCATATGTGCCGGCCGCCACTCCGTCTAGTGTGATACAAAGTCAGCAGCGACGTGGGGATCCAAAGAAGGGCGCATCGCGCACTACCGGTACTCCTGGGTTGCGTCGTTCTGAACGTGCGACCTTCGACCACCAGCGTGCTCCAAGCCCTTATCCCAGCCACTCTGATCGAGTTGCCGGGGGTCATGCCCTTCTCAACCGCTCGCTAGCGACTCTAGAGAGCTCCGCGGCCGCTGAGCGCGGTTGTTACGAAGTAACGTCGCCCATCACCGCCGCCGTCAGGACGCGTCGAGCTCAAGTCCAGCAGCATGATGGGTCCGCCCTTGGGAGCCATGCTCGGCACGACAACGCGCGCCACCTCTCGACGAGGAGCTCGTCGTCGCATGCACACACCATCCACACCAGCTCTATTCCGACCGCGGGCATGATCTCCACACCTCTTGTCGACTCGGTCAACCATCATCGGTTGAATGTGCCGGCCACGATAGACGTACCGCAACCCTCCCAGCCGGCGCGCACATCTGTCAGCGCATACAGTGAGCTCGCGCACGCCCTCGTCCATCAACCCCCCGTAGCTGCGCCAGCCATGCAGGCCGGCATCGGCGCAGGGACTGTCCATGCTTCTCTATACGCCCCGCAAGTCCGGAGTGGTGCGATCGCAAGCTCAACGACGAACGCGGCCGGGACCCTCGCCTACGATGCGCAATGGCCCCAGAACGATCTCCCCATCGCGTCCCATCCGGCCCTCGCCAGCTCACAGACCCACGCCGCAGTTATGCCAGAGACCTCTCGCGCACATGCAGCCAACACCGATGACAAGGCTCGCACTTTCGAAGGACACTTCGAGGAGTGCGCGCCATTCTGGCCTAGTGTCATAGTACCCCTCCTCGGCATGGGATCCGCAACTGGACAGAGCCTCGACGGGACGTACCTCGGAGAACCATCCGCCGGCTCCCAAAGCCACCTCCGCCAGCAGTTCCTGACCACTTCGACGTGGCATGAAACTCATGCTGAGTTATCTTACCCATATCCACCCTCTACAGTCTTATGTTCAACCTCCAGCTTCACTGCAGCAGCTATGCAAGGGTTGAGGGAATGATGGACCTTGAGCCTGGCATAGAGACTGACGCTTCTTTTTAAAACAAAAAAAGTTTGTGATGTACTGACTTTGTTCCGCTTTCCTCCTACTGTCCTCCATGTTTCCTGTCGAATATATAGCTCCCTGTTAAGCACCCGACGCCAGTGTTTGAGTTACGGTGAGATACCACACATGTATGGATCGCTATGGGCGACATAATTCATCATACTGAGTTATTTCACCCATAGCAAACCATATAAAATGTGATTGAGTTGTGCGCGTGCGCGTGCGGTTGTCAGGAAGGGTCTGGTGATGGCCGGTCGCTGAACTCGTCGACAAGTCCCAATAAAGGATATAGTCGCCAGCGTAGGGACATGGTAAGCTCCGGCTTAGCCTTGTCTATGCAAGGATCGAGTCGATGGTACACATTGGGCCTGGAAGAGACACTTAGGAGTTTCTCAGACATGTCTACGATGTACTTACTTGCTTCCATTTTGCTCCAACCTAGTTTCCTACTTTCGTCTGCGATTATGAAGCTGCCTGTTCCCGATAGAATGGACGTGTTTGAGTCACAGGGGTGATACAAACCCTTCCAAGTGCGGTCGAGTCATCCGCGCCGAGTCTATGAGGTTGTCAGAAAAGAAGGGCTTGGGTCGACAAGTTTCAGCAAAACACATCTTCGGAAAGAACAAGATCCAGAGTGCGAGTGTGCCCGAGTAAGCATGTAAAAGGTGACAAGCCGGTGACCATCGATGAGTCTCTGCCGAATCTTGATCGATTTTCGTGTCCACGTGGGGGTATTGGGCGTCTCGATTACCCATTATGTCCCTCACCTGTGGGTCCGAGTCGGACCGGCTATGTGCAACTGTGAAACTACATCGAACTCGGACGGACTCGACGCAGACATAACCTCCAACGCCGCGTAAGGGGGGAGATATAAAACACAATTTAGTTCAAAAAATGGGCTTTCTACAATCTCTGAGACACATCCCAACACGAACATGAGGGCCCATCCCACTGTAGGGTGACCAAAGTTCGCGGACGTTACGATAGGAGCGACCCTACAAGTGCAAAGGTGAACGCCGACTATTAGTCCTGTTTACTCGGCAGCGGCGGCGACAGCGACAGTAGGCGCAACAATGTTGGTGATGTTGTTGGTCTCGTTGTGGACGCTGATGGAGGGCGATGCGATAGCGACGGCCGACGGGGTGGCCGCACCCTCAATCAGCTTGTCGGGCGAAGGGAACCACTGGCAGCGGCTGGGCAATCAATTAATCAACGCGTCACCATCCTGCAACTCGGAAGAGAACGAAGGTAGGAGCTCATGGGATGGGGAGCACGGCGAACTTGCCCTTGTACTCGACATCGAAGACGTGCAGGTCAAACTCGACCCACAACCAGGCGGTCGGGTGGCACGCGTCACCGCCCTGCACCCAGAAGCGGAGCGTGCCATAGATCTCGGGCACGCCGATGGCGAGGTCGATCCCGCACCCACAGTGGAGGTCGCCCTTGTAGGTGCCTGCCTTAACGGAGGCGAGGAGTGGGTACTTGACGTTCACGGTGAGCTGGGAGACGCACGTCGCGCACTCGCGGATGTCGATCTGCCCAGCGAACTGTAAAGCACACGGTCAGGAGAGGATTTCTAACGATCCGGATAAACATACCTCAACGGCGAGAGGGCCGAGCGGGATGCCAATGTTCGTGTTGATGTACTTGCTCTTGCTGCCGAAGATCGGGTACTCGGCGACGGCGAAGACGTGGTACTTGTGCGCGCCGCAGTCGCTGTTGCTCGCGATCGTGTGGTGGATCATGAGCCACTCATGAACGTCTGCATTCCAGGACATTAGCGGCGTGTCCGGTGTCACGAACGTTCCGTTTGGCGCCTACCTTGGCGTCTCTGTTTCCTTTTCTGGACGGTTTACTTCCCATGTCGTCCCTATGGTCCTTTGTTGCATCGTAACCCGTCCCCTTGTCTCGTAGTACAATAGCTCCTATTGTCCCTGTTGTTCCCTAGTCGCTATTGTCCTACATTCCATTGTTCTCCCTTCCACTCCCGCGTCCATAGTTACCCATTGTCCTTGGACCCCATTGTTCTGTACATGTATATAAGACCTGTACCTTGCTGCCTGGAGACTTCAGTTTCGACCTCTTGTCTCCAGGTAAGCCACTCTGTATTCTCGCTCGTACATACTCGCTCAATACATCTTGTCTCCAGCCTGACTGTCGAGCCCTGCTCCGCTCTCGCTGCACAAGTGCTCGTCGACGCCCTTGCTCGTCTTCGTAAGCCTCCCTGATCTTACTCGACAGCCAGTCGTAACATTAGGTCGAAACTTCTTCACGAGCACCGGCGTACTCCTTACTCCCTTTTCTCTCGAACGGTACGCACTTGATCCTCTGTGTTGGCCTCGCGTAGTACGCGCTCTAGTCACACCATCGGACGTGGTCTTGGTTCAACCCGAGGCTTGCCACTTAGTGGTACAGTACGCGGAAAGCTCCTAACCCGAGACCCCGGTACTGACAGAAGTGGTCCGCCTCACGGCGTGGGAGGCTAGAGAAAGGCGGCGAAACAAAGCCAAGGCAGAACACCCTTGGGCTCGTGTCCCTTGAGGCTAAGACACAGCAATAGGCCGAGGAGGCTGAGCAGACAGTGTTGGATCGTGCACCTGCCGTTTTATTCCTGGGATAGGAAGCGAGCTATCCCTACCCATCCACCCTGGCTTGTGAAAGAAGACCACACGTCTTTCACCCGACTGAAGTTCAGCACGACACCTGCTTAACGAGCTCGGTGACTGGGCTGTCTGTGAAGAACAACCGTGTCCCAATTGGCACTGGATCTTTGCGGATACTGAGGAGAATCGTCGTGCGGTTGCACCTCGCCTCTATCCCACACCAGCACACGTAGACGTAATCCGCAACCACCTTGCCAACCCTCCAGAGCCACCTCCCCGAGACCCAGAACGACCCCCTGTTCGTCAAGCAGCAGCTATTGCAGCCAGGAACCCCTCATCCCGACCTGCCTCTCGACCTCGGAGCCACGCTCCAAGCCGTGTTCCTACTCCACCTCGATCTACAGGTTCTCCAATCCTTGATCAGACCATTGAACTAGTGCGAGAACGACTCCAACGTCTCCGACCAATCACCCCTCCGGTTGACCCGAACCGACCCACTGTCAACCTCAACAGTCCCACTCCTCCTCATCACATCACTCTTCATCGCACCACTCGTCGGCAGCTTCCTCGCGCTCACAATCACCAACACCCTCATCGACCATGAGCAACGCTGGCACCACACCCGCACCTCCGCAACTGCCGGCTTGTTATGATGTCTCAAAGCTGGTCACCCAACTCGCCCCTCGCGAATACGATGGAAAGATGGCTCAGGATGGCCTCCGCTTCGTTTCTGCGGCCAGCATCTACCACTCGAACATTACCACCTTTTCGCCAAGCTTTCCAGAAACGATCCTCTGGATCACCCTCCTCAATAAGCTTACGGAGGGAGCGGCAGAGTGGGCAGGCCCCCATATTGTAACGCTTGCAAGCGGTACTCAGCCGTGGGCAGACTTCGCGGCTTTTGAGACGGCCTTCAAAGCCCACTTCTGTGCTGCAGATGACAAGGAAGCAGCCATCGCAGAGCTCGTTAAGCTCTGTAAAGGGCAGCACAAGATCGGCACCGTGCAGGACTACACGGTGAAGTTCAACGCGATCGCGGCTCGTACCAGCTTCAGCGCCGAGGACAAGCGCGAGCAGTACCGCACCGGCCTGCCTTACAAGATCAAGGACATCCTCGCTACCTCAGGCCACGACACTTCATCGATCACGAAGATCCAGGCGGTCGCACTGACCATGGATCAGAATTTGTTAGTGCGCGAAGAAGAGCGGCCCAAGCAGTTCAGTGGCGGGTGGAGAAAGAAGGGCGAGAAGGCCGCTGCCACTGGTAAGAAGCCGTTCACAGGGAACTGCTTCAACTGTGGCAAGCCAGGCCACCGTTCCTTTGAGTGCAAGCTGCCCAAGAAGGAGCAGCAAGCAGCCTCCTCGTCTAGCGAGACGACGGATCTGGCTGCGCTCCGGGCTGAGCTCAAGGAGATAAAGGAACGGCTCAATGCCGTATCGGTGAATGAGACGAAGGAGGGTTTCTGATCAGAGCCGCACTGGACGCTGCGCGTGCCGGCTCTTGTAGTAGTAGTCGATTTTCTGTACTAAGTTCCGCGTTCGTATATGAAGTGAATCATGATAGTCAACACTTTCACATACCAGTACGGTTAATCGGCAAGCAGCGACATAAGGATATTGTAGCAATGGTAGATAGTGGAGCTACTACCAAGTTTTTACATAGACGTTTCGTAGATCAGAACCATGTTACAACGAGGAAGTTGGCAAAGCCGATTCCTCTGTATAACATAGATGGTACTGAGAACCGTGATGGGACGATCACGGAGGTCGCCGTATTGGATATGGCGATTGGAGACCACAGAGAAAAAGTGGTAGTTTGTGGTGACGGATATAGGAGATGAGGATGTGATCATTGGCCCGGACTGGCTGCATGAGCACATCTGCGCGTGTTCTCGAAGGAGGCATCTGAACGCCTACCTGATCATGGACCATACGACCACGCTATTGAACTCGTGCCAGATGCCAGGATGTTCCATTCCAAGGTGTACCCCCTGTCGCCCAGCGAGCAGGTCGAGCTTGACAAGTTCATTAACGAGAACTTGGCCAAAGGCTATATCCAGGAGTCGAAGTCACCGATGTCTTCACCGTTCTTCTTCGTTAAAAAGAAGGATGGCAGCCTACGTCCTGTACAGGACTACCGGCGGTTGAATGACATCACCATTAAGAACCGATACCCACTGCCGCTGGTGTCCGACTTGATGGATCGACTCAAGAAAGCCAAGTACTTCACAAAGCTTGACATTCGTTGGGGGTACAACAATGTGCGGATTAAAACCGGTGACGAGTGGAAGGCTGCCTTTGTTACCAATCGAGGGCTGTTCGAGCCGAACGTAATGTTCTTTGGGTTAGCCAATTCGCCCAGCACGTTCTCTGCGCTTATGAACGACATCTTCAAGGACCTCATCATACTAGGCAAAGTCACTATCTACCTCGACGACATCCTCATATTCACCAACGACATCGAGGAACATCGCACATTAGTGCGTGAGGTCTTGAAGCGTCTAGCAGAGCGCGACTTGTTCTGCAAACCAGAGAAGTGCGAATTCGAACAACCCAAGGTTGAATACCTAGTGTACTCGTATCGGAGAACCGTGTAGAAGATGGACCCGGTGAAGGTTAAGGGTATCACAGCGTGGCCTGTCCCTCAGAACGCCTCGGACGTACGGAAGTTCCGCGGCTTTGCAAACTTCTACCGGCGTTTCATCAAGGACTTTAGTGCCATCTGCAAACCTTTAGATCGCCTCACGGGCAATGCTCCATGGAAATGGGAAGCCGAAGAGCAGGAAGCCTTTGACGAGCTCAAACGTCGCTTTACCGAAAGTCCTGTCCTGAGCATGTACGATCCAGACTGCAAAACCCGCATTGAAGTCGATGCATCCGGGTACGCTACCGGTGCAGTTCTGTCTCAGGAGGGGGAGGACGGTAAATGGCACCCTGTTGCTTTTCACTCCGAGTCTATGAGCGATGCGGAACGCAACTATGAGATCTACGACAAGGAGATGCTCGCTATCATTCGTGCCCTACAGGCCTGGCGCCATTATCTTGAAGGTCTTCCTAGTGTGTTCGAAATCCAATCGGACCACAAGAACCTCGAGTACTGGAAGACCGCTCAGAACCTCACACGCAGGCAGGCACGATGGGCTCTTTACTTGTCGCGGTTTGAGTTTGTCATCTTGCATAAACCAGGCACATCTAATGGCCGGGCAGACGCACTATCGCGCAGGCCTGATCACCAGACAGACGATGCAGATGACAACCTCGACCGTGTCTTGTTGCAACCCGATCGCTTCCGAGTACTGGCAGCCAAAAGAGGGCACATGTCGGTAGTGCCTGAGAAGGCCTTGCTTCGACGTATCCGTGAATGCGGAGAACGCGAGCAAGAGGTGGCAGACGCGCTTAGCAAGCTTGACAAGCTTGGCCCTGCACGTCTTCAGAACGACTTGGTGGACTGGAACACTGAACAAGGCCTGCTACTGTACCGCGGCCGAGTTTATGTCCCCAAAGACGATGCATTAAGGGCTGAGATTGTGCGCATCCACCATGACCTTCCGCCGGCAGGACACCCTGGGCAGGCAAAGACAGTGGAGTTGGTAACGCGAAACTACTGGTGGCCGGGCATGGTTAAATTCATTAAGGACTACGTTGAGACCTGCGACACCTGTCGCCGTGGCAAGACCTCACATGCTAAGCCACATGGTCCGCTTCAACCCAACGAAGTCCCTGATGGCCCAGGCCAAGTAGTAACCTGCGACTTCATCACTGGTCTGCCTGACGTGGACGGGTACAATGTGCTGCAGCTCATTGCTGACCGGCATGGAAAGATTATACATCTTATCCCATGCACCAAGGAGATCGATGCAGAAGGAACTGCAGACAACTTCATTAGAGAATGGTTCCGTCTTCATGGGCTCCCACGCAAGATCATCTCTGATCGTAGGCCCCAGTTCTCTAGCAAGCTCTTCCATGCGGTTCTTAAAGGTCTCGGCATAGAAAGCGCAATGTCCACAGCCTACCACCCTCAGACAGATGGGCAATCGGAACGGTGGAACCAGGAGATAGAGGCATACCTCCGAATGTACTGCTCACGGCACCGCGATGACTGGGTCAAATGGCTGCCAATTGCAGAGTTTGCCTTTAACTCGCATGTCCATTCGGCTACTGGGTACTCGCCGTTTTACCTCATGTACGGCTTTGAACCCCAGTTCCACATTCCAATGCTGTCTACGGCGGTACCCTCTGCAGATGAACAGAGAGAGGAGTTGCATCAGGCAAGGGAGGATGCGACCTCTGCTTTAACTTTGGCGGCAGAACGAATGAAGGAATACTACGATCGTTATGTCCGCGATGCCCCAGAATACTCGCTCAATACATCTTGTCTCCAGCCTGAC